>OFHU01004157.1:0-427197 GCA_900245905.1 Lacerta viridis | reverse complement strand
CATTGCATCTGAGCCAACACACGTATGAAGCATTAGGAGAAAGAACAAACCATGAATGCTGGTCTAGATGTAATACCAAGTTGGCTGATCTGTGGTTTGTTACTCACACCACTAAGGGAGATGCAAATTGGGAGCAGTATGATTCAAAAAAAGCTTAAGTTGTGACTTAGTGTTATGTCCAAACACAGCCATAGAAATAGAAACCCCAATACTATGACACCAAAAGCCAGTTCTTCACCATAAGTTACCCTGTGACAAATTCCCCTTCAGTTGTGGGAGAAGGGACATACTGTAGTGTATACAGTACAAGAAAGCCCCACAGTATTAAGTTAGTGTTTAGAATCAAACTGTTGCACTTAATGATTTTTACTAGTAAACTTTTGGAATTGTACACTATGATGCAGTTTCACATAATATCTACCAATTATTGTATCACTAGTTTATGACTGAGCCCTTATCTAGTGAACAAAGTTGTTGAAATTGCTATAGTACCGTAAGTAACAACATTCCAAGAATCTAAAAGTTTAAAATCTCTATAATCAAAAACTAAAGACTAACAGTATATGCAAGTTTTTGTATTTAACTCTTAGATCAATATTTAAATACATTACCTATAAAAATACAACATTGTGACAGCTATACCAGTACTTTAAATATGGCAGACAGTCAACATTTAAAAATAGAATGGTATGGAACATATTCCTCTTAGAGATCATACAGGAAAGTCAAAGTTAGCAATATTCAGGTTATTTTAGAGAAATCTGCAAGGATATTCTACTTCAGACAGTATTCTGCACTGCAGAATTGTCAAGCTCTGTATTCTTTGCTACAAAGATTAAACATCTAGTGCTGTAGTGCAGAGTGACACTTTGGAACATTTCTTTTGCTACAATAAGTTACATGTTGGCAGAAAGATGGAGACACCACTGGCATCCTTCCTATTGAAATGTGAGTGGAAGTGCTCAATACACTCCTTTCTTCTGTAGTTTGCTTTGTTTTACAAAAGGCACATGTAATTATAGCTTACAAATTAAAACTGATACTGCCTTTGCATTTGTTCTAGCTTGTGTACATACAGAAGAGGCTTGTACAATAAGTTGTTCTTCCAGTAAGGATTTTAGACAGTGGCCTCATTCATGCATAATACAAACCAAATTATGGTTTAGTGTGAACAAGCAAGTTTGTTGCTATACAGTGAGAAAATCATTTGCCACTTTGTTCCTCCCATATAATTTGGAGCAGAGTCATGACTTGGCTTTGTGTTTCAGCTGAACTCGGTCTCATGGCTTTCCTTGTTTCAAGCAAACCATGACCAAGGTTTGTTATTGGCTTACTGCTAGGGGTTTGTTTATAGGCCAAACCACTATCGCAGGTTGGGATATAATGCTAAGCCAAACCATGGCTTCCCCTCAGTAGCATGATAGCAGCAGGAACAAAGTGGCTGTGTTTTTCTCACCATGTACCAGCATGCCTGCTTATTCATTCTAACCCATAATTTGGCTTAGCACTACATGCTAACAAATGAGGCCAGTATCAATGGCATGTTTGTAAGCAGTTTGACTTCATAACTTTTGTCAGACTCCTATCAGAGGCGGAGCTAGCTGCTCTGACACCCAGAGCAGTGCACATGCTGTGCACCCTGGGGCGGGGCGAGCTGCCCATGGGGCGTCTCACGTCACCTGCAGCAAGCATCCCACAGGGTGACGCCCACAGCGAGCGTCCCAGGGGGCGCCACCCACAGCAATGTCACCCCCCAGGGATGACACCCAGGGTGGGTTGCACACACACACACCCCGCACCCCCCTTCCTCCGTCAGTGACTCCTATCACTGACTTTTTGGAAGAATATAATAAAAAAGTTCACCAACACAAAAGTTTTTCATATTCCTATTTATATGTACCCTATCCATTGCTTGGATTTATACAGTCTATCAAGAAGTTAAAGCTGCAGTTGCTGAAGAGGTTACTCAGAAGTTTCAGATAATAATTCAAGTGGATATGCAAGCTGCAAAGAATTTGCACATGGCCTCTTGTGCCAAAGAGTACCGGTAAGTTGTGAAGAGAGAGAAAGTGTTAGCTTAAATACACATTCTCCTTAGCAAAACATCTAAAATGTCACAGTAAGAGGCCTTACACAACTACTCCTGTGGTTTATGGAACCTCACATGGTAACATCCAAAGCTGCTTTCATAAACAGTACTGTTCATATTCCATGCTTTAAAAACTGCTTCTAATTCCCTTAGATCAGTGTTTAAAATTAACAGTTCCAAAGTATCTGAAAATCTGAGAAACATGCTTTAGCATTTGCTTGGCAGCATTTTGACTTTTATATTCATTTCAGCAGCATCAGAGGTCCAGCCCCATCCTTATTGTTGAAGAGAAAGTGCTAATACCACAGATCTCTTATTCATGTTTCACTAGAACTGTTGACTTTGGAACAGTTGACATTAGGAACTTCCCCTCAAATATTATTCTTAGGTTTTTTTTACAGCATTTTTTTCAAGTTTCAAGCTATAAAGTTTTGTTGGTGCTTTTCTACAACACATTTATTCCCTGTTCAAAAGAGGGAACTGTTAAGTAACTTTCTTGCCAAGGAAGACATAAGAAATCTTCCAAGACATTTTGTAACAGGCTCCAGCAAGCACAATCCATGTGCTCTTAGATTTCCATGTGTTATCCATTGTACTTGATGTGCATAAGCCTGCATACATGACAACATTTCACATTCAGTAAAGGGAACACATGTGGAATGGTCATATCAAACTCCATAATTATCCTCATATACACACTTAAGACAACAGGCACTGCTTCCACTGGTGTACCACTAAGCATGCATCCCTGTGCTGCTCCTGATCTCTGGAACACACAGCAAGTGTGTTTCAGAGTGTAGGGGAATCTATTTAATGAGAACACTATATGAGAATTTTTTTGTTATAGTGCTATGAATGTCTCCTGCTCATACCTTCTGAATAAAACATGTCTTTCATTATTAATGGTTAAATGCACTAGCACTTTTCTTCAAGATAAACCCAAACGACATGTTCAGAGGTCATACAAGTGGAAGGCAGCTCACACAACCAGTCTCTTTCCTCCTTCAGTACCTGAAAAACTGCTCCAGAGGGTTGGAGGGTCTTAAACACAGTGGAAAGTATAGTACTGGGCTAGAGTAAGAGGGAGTAACAATCTGAAATCAGATGGAAGTCAAGATTCTTTTGGGAGGAAGAGGGATTGCTTGGGCTGCAGAGGGGAAGGAAGAGAAATATGGGTTGCAGGACCTGTCTTCTGTACAGGCAACCATTGTGTGCACTTAGGAGCTAACATGCAAGATTGCTTCTTAAAGATTCTGTAGTAAATCTGCAGCAGCCTCCCATTGACAAGAATGAAACAAGCCCTTTCTAGAGCTGACAGAGGAAAAGTCTCACTGAGCACACACCAGCATGGCTCTCTCTCTTTTTACTTTGCAGCTGATCATTTAACAAATCAAATTATATTCAATTGCACCTCAGATAGCTACTTGTCTCACAACAAAATCAAGTTACCTTCAGGTACTGTTAGCACTTCCAAGGCAATTTACTCAACAGGTAAAGTTTGTTTAAAACTCAAAAGTATAAAAATAAAAAGGTGTACCTTTAGGTATAATCACTTTCCCTCTACATGAATGGCCACCAACTTTAGTGCTTCTCAGTCAGAAACTCAGCCTGCACTGTAGTTGTCACGCAATGTTTTTAGAACACATACTCTTACCTATGCATTCTTAAACACTTGTCCCTTAGCATCAGGGCAAAACTATATGTTATTAGGAAGGCACCACAGCATTTCCAATACTGTGTTTCCCTTGCCCCTTATGCATTGTAACACTTCCACTCCCTTCTATCTGGACTCAGAAATTGTTTCTGGCCAGGAGAAATCTTGTAACATTGAGGTTTTCAAGGAAGAATTGGTAGCCATGGGAAAAGCTTAACTACACTCCTGTTCACTTAGCTTCTATGAATACCACCCACACTTGCATTCTCTTCACTCTGTATAACACCAATAAATGACCCTACAGTAGCTAAGTATCTCAAGTTAGGCCCTTACAAATATAGTTCTCATTATGGAATGAACTTGTGTGTAATACCACTTCAGCAAAAGCTTGTGTAATTAATAATCTTCCATACTAATTTTTAAAAATGAAATCCTTCCATAGAGAAAACAAGATGTCAGAGGAAAAGTTAAAGCTTTGCCTTCTTCACATGGTAGTTTTCCATGTGCAGAGATTTTGCTTGTAGGTGAGCAAGCCCTCATCACATGCAACCCTTAAAGGGTCATCCCACCTCAGTAAGAAAACCCTCCAGAAATAGCAGCTCCAGGGACTGTTAACCAGACATAAAATTTAATCCAAGTAAAAATATTGAAAACTCAAATGTTAAAGCAAAATAGTGTTTCAGTTAGTTTGGTGAGCTATTAGAATGCCAACAACCACAGTACTATCTACTGTCTGTTTTCCCCCTCAAGTCCTACTCTGTATTTATCCTACTTAGCCCAGTGCCTGCCTAGCAATTAAAGGCATTGTCCCAGGTAGATTTATCCTCAAACAACTCCATCCCGGCAAAGGAATTAGACCCAGCCACCCACACACCCTGCCCCATTCAGGTGCAAGAAATAAGACTCCTTGTTCTACCCGAACACATTGGACTTAGGTCTGAGCTTGAAAGAGGCTTTCAGGGACCTTTCTTCTTGACCTTCCTCCTCTGCATCCCCGCGGAAAGAAGGAGTGGTGTGGATGATCTGGGTCCGGAAGCGGATTTTGTTGAGCCGGGGTTTTATCCTCCCGCTGCCCGAGGTTTTCCTGCTCAGTTCTTTGCCCTTGCCGGGCGCTCCAGCCCCGTCTCCCGTCTCCCCGTCGTCCCCGTGGTGGGGCAGGAGGTGGTGGGAGAGCTTATAGGAGATGAGGTTGGCCGGCAGCACCTTGGAGAGCCTCCAGCGCCCGCTGCCGTTGGTCGCCCCGCCGTCGGCCTCGTCCTGCAGGGCCCCCACCAGGCTGCGCACCTCGTCGGCGGTGCTGCGGCTCAGGTAGTGCGCGGCCTTGCGCCCGCTGTAGTCGCGCACGTCCACGTCGGCGTCGTAGGCGCCCACCAGCAGCTTAACCACCTCCAGGTGCCCGTGCATGGCGGCCAGGTGCAGCGCCGTGTAGCCTCCGCTGGTGCGCGCGTTCACGTCCACGGGCAGCCGGTGCCTCTGCGCGAAGTTCACTAGCAGCGCCAGCAGCTCGTGGCGGCCGTGCTTGGCGGCCCAGTGCAAGCACGTGAAGCCCGTGATGAAGTCCCGCTTGCACAGCAGCGACGGCTCGCAGCTCAACAGGCCCTCCAGGCTCTCCCAGCGGCCGTCCGAAGCGCACAGCATCCACGCGTGCTCCAGGGGGTCCAGGGCCACCGAGCCGCCCGAGCTGCTGCCGCCTTCGTCCTCCGCAGAAGACGATGCCAGCGAGGCGCTGTCCGAGTCCCCCCCGCCGGTGGAGCGGCTCCCGCGAGGGGCGAGCCCGCCGCCGCGCTTCAGCTGAGGGGAGCTGCCCAGCATCCGCTCGCGGAAGTTCTTGCGCGCGCAACGCGGGGTGGTGGCGGGGGCCGCCGCGGGGGCGACCCCTGAGGCGGCGGCGGCGGCAGCGGAGTCGTCCTCAGGCGGGGTCTCGCCGCTGCCCGGCTCTGGCTCCCCGTGCTGAGAGCGGCTGTCCTCCTGCTCCTCTCTCCCCTCCTGGCCTCCTCCTCCTCCTCCAGGGGTCGCCTGAGGCACCTCAGCCGCATCGGGCTCCACAAGCTGCTGGAGTCCGCTTTCCTCCACAGCGACAGGGAGGCTCCTTTTCGCCGCCGCCGCCACCTCCTCCTCTTCCTTCTGGGGCTCCCCCGCTTCTCGCCGGGCAGCTTCGCCATCTCCGCCAGGCTCAGGGGGCAGCCGGGGACCCCCGGTTTCCTCAGCCGGCTCGGCGGCCACGACGGCAACGGCGACCCGGTACTTCTTCCTCAGCTGCACGTACTTGGCCCCGGAGCCGGGCTCTTGCCTCACGGTAGCCACGGCGTTGACCATCTCCTTGAAGCGCTCCCTGGCGCGCGAGCGGCGCTGCTGGTCCGGGGAGTTGAGGTAGCCTCGGAAGTGGTCCAACAGGTCGGCGTTGCGAGCCCGACCTCCCCGCTCCGATAGGAACTGAAGCACCGCGTCCTGGCTCGGCTCCGTCTCGGCCATCGGAGCGCGGAGGGACCCAACCGCCGCCGCCGCCCCGTAGCGAAATGAAGAAGGCTCAGAGCGCGGTCGCCTCCTCTCTCCTCGCGTTGCCCCATGGCATCGTCGCTAACATTTCCCTCAGGGCTCCTGAGGCGGCATCGCCAGGCTCAAATCACGGCGCCGACGTCCACGACGTTGTTATCGTCGTCGTCCTCGCCGCTCCCTGGCATTATACCCCTTCGAGGCGCTCGCCGCCTCCCTCACGTGACGCCAGCCTGAGGGGGAGGGAGGGCGGCGCCTACCGGCACAGTTTAAATTCGGAGGAGGAGGAGGAGTCCGAGCAAGCGGCGCGGCGCTCTTGAGGGCGGGGCTGTTACTGTAAGTTAATGAATCTCGGCTCGCGAAAGCTTCTGGCTCCGCCCCCCTATTTCTGAGCGAGAGGGGCGGGAGAAAGAGAGCGTACGCCCGCGCGCGCAGGCGGGGCACGCCCCGTCCTGGTGCCGCGCCCAGCCCTTTTTTAATTTCTCCCGTTGACAGCAGACTCATCGCTCCGCCTCCGCCCTCTCCCGACTTTCTATTGGTGGGCTTTTCAGCATCTCCACTCGTCGCGGGACGTGATTGGCGGAGCGTTCTCCCTTCCCCTCCGCTCTCGAGGCGGCTCCTTACCGCCGGCTGCATTCCAGCTGTTGGGATTGGGAGTTGCAGCTCCTGCGTTCCCTCCTCCTTTCTTCTCTCTCTCTCTCTCTCTCTCTGGCGCGCGGTGACCCCTCCCCTCATGCCATGGCTTCCTCCGACCTGGCCCGGCAGATGGTAAGAGCTGCTTTTACTTAGCGCGAGATGGGTGGCTGGGTGGGTGGCAAGGATGCAGACCACCAATGGCGCTTCTGGGACTTGGATCCCATGCATGCTTCGTCCTGGGGTGGAACTGTGGTGAGAGAAGAGGGGGCTTGGGGTGGGGTTTTTTTTTGGGGGGGGAAGCAGAAAAAGTGCAATTCCGGACGGATTTTTGGCGCGACTCAATCCGTTGCTTTCAGTTGGATAGCTCTGCATGTACGGTTCTTCGTGCAAGCTGCTATCGAACTTCTCCCGTCGCCTGCCTTCTTTGTGGTGGGATTCTGCAGGCTCCCTTCCTCCTTTCCCCCCCGTCACAGAACACCCCCCTCTCACCGCCGATCCCTTCCATTATGGTTGTACTCCGTTCCTCGTGCTTGCCAGTAAAAGGCATAAGGTTTCGGGCCACCCCCACCCCTCCTACCATGCAAAGGACAACTGGCTTAGAATCGAAAGCCCCTTACCGTCTCCCAGTGACCTCATGAAAACGAAAATAGAATAACGTCATAGCGAACTGTCCACAAGCAGGCTGAGCCTATGCATTTTTACTGAGAGGCCCTACCCGCTTCCATAGACCTTGTAGGCAAGTCAGTGTGTGTTGCATGCGAAAATGGCACCACATCTGTGTGACATGGACCACGAGGGACGGAATGTGGGAAGCTTTCCAGGATGGAGAGAAGCTTGGGACAGGGGATAATTTAGCCCCTTGGCACCCCATTAAGCCAGGAGGGGTTCTGATCCTTGGTCAGGAGCAGGTGAGTTGTGCAAGGAGCTTACTTCCCACCCTTTCCTCCTCCCAAGAAACTAAAACAACAACAACAACAACAACAGGAAATTGTCATCTCCATTCCTCTCCCAGAGCTATAGTTCACAGAGGAGTAGTAGTAGTAGTAGTAATTTAATATTTATACCCCGCCCATCTGACTGGGTTTCCCTAGCCACTCTGGGCGGCTTCCAACAAGAGATTATAAATACATTAAAACATCAGTCATTAAAAACTTCCCTAAACAGGGCTGCCTTCAGATGTCTTCTAAACGTCAGATAATTGTTTATTTCTTTGACATCTGATGGGAGGACGTTCCACAGGGCAGGCGTATTTCAACGATCAATCACTTTTCAAAAGGGTATCTGAGAGTTTTAGCTCTGTGAGGGGAATAGAAGGCCTCATAACAATTCTCATCGCCCTTAAGAAACTACAGCTCCCAGTATCCTTTGGGAGAAGCCATGACTGTTTAAAGTGGTATCATATGGTTTGAATGGCTCTGCATTACATCCTTCTTGGCTGTTTTCTTTTTCTTGACAGGAACATCTGCTTAATTCTGATAATACCTTTTGCTTAGGTAAACGACAGGGGTGTGTGTGTGTGTGTGTGTCAAAAGCAGCCTGCTGTACAAGCTTAAAATTTGCATTTCCTGCTCTGCCCACTTTTGTTTCTGGCCCTGCCTATCACTGACAGTATAGCCCCCAGAAAGATGCCCAGAAGGGAATGCAGCTCTTTATCTGAGAAAGGCTCCCCACCCCTGGCCTGAGCACTTCCCCTGTACTGTTTTTACAAATATGCACTTCTCATCCATTCATGAAATCCTCTGGTTATAACTTCTGCCAGTTGCTCCCTGCGAGATTGCCCAAACTCTCCTTTTCTATTACTTCTTGCCTGGAGAGTTTATTAGGGCAAATTCATCCAAACTGCTGTATTGGATGTCGTTTAGGAGAACCCTAACTTCCATGTCAACTTAATTGGTAGCAGGATTCATTGAACATAGTGAAGTTTACTTTGAGTAAAGTTTGGAGCTAAAAACTACAGGGAGGAACATGTGAGGAACGGAATGACTGGGGGTATCAGGAGGCCTGATAACCTGCAACTCAGAGGGTCAATGTGGGAGCATCAGCTCACCATGATATCCAGGCAACACCAGAGTACCAGTCAAACGACCAGTCAACTTAAAAGACTGAAGTGTCCAAAGTTTAAGAATGCCGGGGTATGAAAGTAAGATACAGTAAGCCAGCAACAATTTTACGCCTATGGGAGAGACCAATATAGAAGGGGAAAGAAACATCCCCAAAGGGTGTGATTTTCAGCTGCAGAACGGCAGGGGGTAGGTGGGGAAGGGAGGGAGGGAGGAAGAACACATAGGGAGCTGCCCCATACAGTGGTGCCTCGCAAGGGTGGATTGCATATTACAATTTTTAGTCAGTGGTAGTCTAAAAATATTGCGTTAATCAATATAGGAATGATGCTTGAAGGATTTATGTGTATTGAAGTCTATCATAGGCAGTGGTAATCACACTGTTTTTTTACCTGACTTGTTTCAAAGTTGTTTAGATGATCACCATTCTCAGTCATGGACTTTGTCTGATTTGGCAGTATAAACCCGTTAGTACACAGCAAATTAATGCAGTGCAAAGTAGGAACATGTCAGCACTGCATTATGCTTAGGTCGTATGCTTAAGGCTTCAGCTCTGACATGCTTTAGTTCCATTGAACTGAGAATAACAATAAATTGTTTGTTATGAAGTACTTTATACATAAAGCAAAGTGAAGTGTTAAATCTGCTTCCAGCATAACTGAGTATCCAGTGGGATTGTGCCCCAGTTTCAAGCGTGTAATATAACAAAATATTTTGTGTGTGAAAAATTCGATGAAAATCCATTTTGAAGACATGGGTGCTGTCCCAATTGGACACTGTTCTGGTGTGAGAAACCAAGATGGTATAATTTAGTCCATTATGAGAGGACACAAACAAAGAAGGCATTTTTATATCTGGAGTCCTGGCAGCATTTAGAATACATATACTGTATTGAGTTCATCTTTGACTCAGATCCAGCTCGATGCAATTATACTGGCCCTGTGTAGCCACTCCGCCCCTGAGATGACTAACTGGTGCCAATTTGAAAAGGACAGCGTGGAGTAACAAAGCAGTGTCAGAACTGCTTATCGTTCTCTAAGTCTAGACTCAAATTCTTCTTTAGAAATGTAGTTGTAAGTAGTTTTTTGTTATGTCAACAAGTTTCTGTTTGTGTATCGGGGTAGGCACACCAGTGTGAATCACTTTCACCCATTAGAAGAAGTAGATGATCGTAATAAAGACCATTCATTCATTCATTCATTCACAATAATAACCCTTTGTCTTTGTTGTGCAGGACAAATTATTGCTAGTTTTTTGTTTACCTTCTGCAATTGCTTATGCTAGATGCCATGTGCTCTGTAAAGACAATAACTTTATTTCCATTCATAATACCAAAATTATAATATTTATTTGCTGCTGGCTATTTAGATGCTGCTAAAGTATTTGGTAATTTTATTACTAGGTATCTCTAGCAGACACTGAGTCACTTAGTTTCCTGATTAAAACTTGCAACTGCAAGTATCCTCTTTGGCACAAGTTCAGGAACACCGGGAAATAAACCACTTGGTACTTTTGATATGAGTGTTTCAGCATTGTTGTGAAGTGAAGAATACTTGCATCAAGACATTTGGCTGTGTAATGACATCCTGTTGTTTAAATATGCATTTCCTTCTGTCCATGCTCACTCCTGTCAAAGTTAGTTCTGCAGAACTTTGTTTTTTACAATCTATGTTAGCTTCTGCCAAGTATAGCTTTTGGTGGTGTTTTTTAAGTGTTTATTTCTTTAAGTAGAGATTAGCGTAGTGGGGTAGGGGGTTAATTGTTGTATTGGTATATTGGATGCATTCCGCTATTTTGTTAGGTGGTTTGCTCAGGCCCTACATAGAGTTTAGTATAGCAGTGCTGTGGACTGTATTTTTTTTTGAGGAGGAGTGAGACAGGGGGGGGTGACCGGAATTGATATCTAGGATAAGCTTGTGGTGTATCTCGGGGGGATGAAATACAGACAACTTTCTTCTCACTCAGATTTCTGGTGTGAGAAGTTATGCACAGGTAACAAAGCACTACAGCTTCTGTGACCCTTTTTGGTCTGTCACATCACTCAATCACTCATGGGAGGAGCCGGTGGGTGTGAAAACCCAGACCACCTCGGCAAAACCAAGAAATTACTGTAGGCTTAAAGGAATCCTAGGCGTGAACCCTTGATGTCGCTCTCGGCACTCCCCTCACTACCCCCCTAAATCCAGTATGAATATGAGTCAATCTAACAAACAATTGATGCCTCAATCATTCGGCTGCTTTTCTTGCGTTAAGTGAAGTATAACCTAGCATGGAAAAAAGTTTCATCAGCGATATACCAACTGTTAAGTTAAGTATTCGAGGGACACGATAACCTTCTGTAGTAGTAGACATCATATTCAGGCATCCTTAAGGTGCTCATTGTCTTAGTTTGAAGGCGCCTTCCATACTGCTCTACTGTCCGTATGAAGTCATCTTTTTGAATGAAATAAGGAGAAGATTAGCTCATAGTTTTCATTCTAGAATCATACAAGATTACTAAGCTAGAACAAAAACATGAAGTGTGGAAAACATAGTTATCGAATTCTACGCGTGATACATGATACTAAATTTTGTAGGTGAATAATTATCTGTCTATGGGCACATAATCTGTGCCATAGATAATGATGATATGTCTTCTTTCGGTGCTAACGATTAGCCCATAACAGAATTTATAGCTTTATCTATTTATATTTTGCACAAGAGTTGGATTCTATTGAGCTTTCAATTTTCTTCAACTCACTCAATAGAGCAAGTTTGGTGCGTCAACTATTCCAGGAGAATTAATGAATTGGTGTGTGATAAACTTAGAACGTTCTTTAGACAAATATATTAGTAGTTGATTCTTTCTAATTCGAATGCTATTATTGTCGTCTGTGTTTAATGGTGACATTTAAGAGAAGATTAGAATGTTTTTAATGGAATGACATGTATTCCTACCGTCGGGTCTCAAAAATCTGAAGATTACTTCTGTAGAACATGACACAATAACTATGTGTTTTGTGAGCTTCCTCTGTGCCAATAAGGAAAGTCCTGCTATTTTCCTAGATAATACTCGTTCTCATGGGAGAGCTTATTGCTCTTTCATAGGCGGGAGAAAATCCAATCTCAAAAATTATTTATGGAGTAGCATAATCATATATAGTTGCTAGTCGCATTGTATGCCATAAGGTGTTGCCTATCTGACCCAATGGTTGTGACAAGACGCAAACCATCCGAGTATTATTTTCAGTAGTGATTTGATAAATTACACTAGTAATATCTTGAGAATGAAGAACTTACGTAGAAACTTCAGATAGGTCGCTTTGTTACACTAAACCTGAATAACGGCTTATTTTATAGAAGGAAAACACTACTAACTCACGTTCTATTTTTTGAGAGCTCTTAACCAACTGGAGCATTAGCTTATTCAACTAAAAACTTGTAAGAATGAGGCGTAGAAAACGATCTTCGAAATCACAGGAGTATAGCGTCTTGGCTTAGCATTCTCTAATGCAACACATAGGCCCATTTGATCGCGTCCATTATAACGCACAATTGACATGTCTAAGTAAAGAAACGTGGTGAGACATATCCCTGCCAATAACAGATAAGAGCGCAGTGTGAGCAGGACATATTTGTGATAATTCATCGCGTTAAGCTGTATCCACTCTCCTAGCCAATTTACATGATACTAACTTGCCAATCGTCAAATCAAAAAGGACTGTATACACTTTTCGAGACCATACAACCTATGGTTTGCCTTTTATAATAGAGGCTCAAAATAGTAGTTAGTTTGTGGGAACAAATATTTCTTCTCCTTTATATTTTTCTGTTTTATTTAATAAAGCACGTAGTATGTCTCTTTGAGGTTGGCGCCCTTTCCATCATCAACGGCAGGACATGAGAGCCGGAGATTAATCTCAAATACAGTATCTCTGACATTTATCAAAGGCGCAAAATTGAGAGCCATTTACCCGTCATGATATCACAAACCCTATCTACAACAATAATGATCATAAGATGCAAGGACGGGAGCTGCTGGCATCTTAAATCCGGTCTGCAGTTAATGTGAATGGGTGCTTTACTCCTAGTTTTACTTATACCATTTTAGAACAAAAAGAACAGAGTCCTTTTTCACTAGAGGAGCTGATGAACTGGAGATGTGGTGATTGGCATGGATGGAAAGTTAATGTGCTGAGCATAATAAATTGTCGATTATGTCATGGAAGATATAGAACGCTGGGTTAGATAAGATGGGAAAGGGTGAAAGTGAATGAGGAAAATGATGGAGTGCTCTTTGAAGAGATGGGACCAAGCTAAGCTTCATCCTAGGCTACATCTGGCGTATGGGAATTCGCATTTGCCACTCCATCACCGCGCTAGACGATTGAGTGAGAGGCAAGGTCGTTCCCTGGTATGCTAATGGTTGTTACCGATTTTTGCGCCCTAGCAGTATGAATTACGATAAACTACTGGGATCAGTCGTATTCTAAGGCCCGCAATTGTTTTAATATCAGGAGAAGGAATGAAGAGAAAGAACCTGAGGTAAAGGAAGGAATGAGCCGACTAGGTAATGAATTGAATGGAGTTGGTTAACGTGTGGCAGCACAAAAGTGAGAGAGGACTATATGTGAAGAGCAGGAAGTGGGGAGGCGCAATAGGAAGATAGGTGGAGAAGAGAGAGTAAGTCAAGTAAATCAGGGTTAATATGGAAAGGTAGATGATTGAGAAGAGAGCTAGTTAGGAGACGTAGAATTAGACTAAGAAGCAAAGGGAGAGGAAGAAAGTGAGACGGTGATAGAAGAAGGAATGGTGGAAGATGGAAAAGGTAAGAGTTGAATGGCGAGCGTTTGATGAACTTGAGATAGAGAATAAATAGGAAGCGTGAAGGAAAAGATGTAGATGTAAGACAGAACATTAGATGAGAAACAGAAGGACATGGAGGCAAACGAGTAATTAGAGGTGAGAGTGAGCGAGGTGAGATCTGTGAAAAAATGGAAGAGAAGATTGTAAGGTCAAGCGTTCGCATAAAAAAGAGTAGAACAATGTAGTGAAGAGGTTACCGCAAAGCGAATGAAGGTATTGGCGCTAGAGTGCAGAGAAGTAGAAAGCAATAGCTCAAGCGCACTAAAAAAAGGAAAGGAAAACAGTGGGCTAAGCCGGTTGCACCAAAGGCAGGAAAGACGCTAACACCAACACAAGAACTTGGTGTGTACAAATAGAGAAGAATGGTGTCCGAGGTTGACATGAGAGAGAATTTTCCTAGTACTTCAGTAAAGGCTTTACTGATGAATCTGATATATTTTGTTGCTGTCCACTCCAATTTGGCCATGTTATAATAGGTTTTTTTTTTAACTTACCATAGTTTAATGTGAATATTTCACTCAGCCCCCAGTGAATGCAGGACAAACAAACCAGGAAGTCTTTGCTTCATGTCATGTCTGAGCCAGATATAGTGGCTTGTTGCTCCCTGGAAAACTACAGTTGCTAGGAAGCCATGGGATGACTGAAGCCATGGGAAAACGACAGTTGCGTGAAGGAGAGAGACGAGATGAGACGTTAAAAAAGCCATGGATTAGGTAAGTTGGCGTTGACTAAATGGACAATGCCTTGTTTAGGGAAAATTCAGTTCAGACATAGGAGTAATGAGGGAAGACACGACGATTACGCTGGGTTATGGATTGAGAGCAGAAGAGCTGAGATGGGCAATGAAAGAGCGAAGTCAAGCGTAGAGAGAGAGAGAGAAGAGGAGAAAGAGAAGAGAAGAGAAAGGAAGGAAGGAGAAGGGTGAGAGGAAGAGAAGGAAGGAAGAGGAGAGAGGAAAGAGAAGGAGGAGAAGAGAGGAAGAGAGAGGAAGAGGAAGAGGGAGAAGAGGAAGGAGGAAGGGAGAGAGAGAGAAGGAAGGAAGGAAGAGGTGAGAGACAGAGAGAGAGAGAGAGGAAGGAAGGAAGGAGAGGAAAGGAAGGAAGGGGGAAGAGGGAGAAGACAGGGAGAGGGAGAGAGAAGGAAGGAGAGAGGGAGGAGAGAAAGCGGTGACGAAGGCTATCGGCATCTTCAGCAAGCTATTGATATCGTCGGTCTTTTTGCTTCGAGTTTCAGGTCGTCTTCCGTAGTCCATGCACTTGGTAAAGGCTGTGTGACGATTTTTGCAGAGACAGGAGATAGGAGAGCAGCGATATGAGACGAGACAAGCGAAGGGTGAGGAAGGAAGGAAGGGGTGAGAAGAGAGAAGGAAGGAAGGGAGGAGAGAGGAAGGAAGGGTGAGAGAGAGGAAGGAAGGAGAGAAGGGAAGGAAGGGAGAAGGAAGAGAGAGAGGAAGGAAAGGAAGGAAGGAAGGGTGAGAGAGAGGAAGAGGAAGGAAGGAAGAAGAAAGAAGGGGAGGGTGAGAGAGAGGAAGGAAGGAAGGAAAAGGAAGGTGAGGATGAGAGAGAGAAAAAGATACAGCAAGGAACAAGTAGTGTGAGGGTGATATAAGGAAAGGACAGCTGTATAGTAATTTGTGTGAGTTTGAGGGATATTGTACAGACGTGAAAGAACAGAGAAAATGGGGATGAATGGGAAAGGATAGGAAGGGTTGAGAGAGTAAGTAAGATGCACGAAGAAAGCGCACACCAGCATGGCATTAGAGAGATGAGAAGCGAGAGGAAGGAGAAGGAAGTCTAGGATGAAGATTTGAGAGGAAAAGGATGCAAGAGCTGATAGGTAACCACTGAGAGAAGGAGGAGGGAAGGAGAGGTGAGGGAAGGGAAGAGAGAATGGACGTATTCTGGCAAGCGGTTGACGAACTTGATGAGCGACATGAGCTCCCGAGCACAAAGAAGACCCGAACGAGAGTGGGGGAAGGTGGAGAGTGGGAAGAGGGAAAAAGAAGGAGAAGGAAGAAGGAAGGAAGGAAGGGGAGAGAGAAGAGAGACAAGGAAGGAAGGGGTGAAAGAGAGGGAGGGAGGGAGGGAAGGAAGAGGGGGGGGGGAAGGAAGTCTGCTCTTGCAAGAGGTGGTAGCAGGATGAGCGCCCCAAAAGGAGAGAAGCCCTTTTGAAAAAAGAAAAGGCAAGGCAAGCAGGCTGCTTGCCTTGCCTTTTCTTTTTTAAAAGGACTTTTCTCCCCGCTGCAGGGGCAGCCAGCAAGGAGGAGGAGTGTCACAAAGGTGACGCCCCCCCCCGCAGGCGGCTCCGCCCGGCAGCGGTGAAAAAAGCTCTTAAAAAAAAAAAGGCAAGGCAAGCAAGTTGCTTGCCTTGGCTTTTCTTTTTTAAAAGGACTTTTCTCCCCGCTGCAGGGGCGGCTAGCAAGGAGGAGGAGTGTCACAAGGGTGACATCCCCCCATCCTCGCTCTCCCCACCCGCAGGCGGCTCCGCCCGGCAGCGGGGAGAGAAGCTCTTTTAAAAAAAGAAAAGGCAATGCAAGCAGGCTGCTTGGCTTTGGCTTTTCTTTTTTAAAAGGACTTTTCTCCACGCTGCAGGGGCGGCCAGCGAGGAGGAGGAGTGTCACAAGGGTGACACTCCCCCATCCTCTCCCCCCCTGCCCCCCCTCCCCCCAGGCGGCCCCATGGGAGGTGCCAGCCAGCCATCTGGCACACACACACACACACACCAGAGAGAGAGAGAGAGGCCAGCTGTGGTCCGGCAAGAGGAGGGAGCTCTCCCTGGAGAGCTTTTTTCCCCTTTTAGGCTGCCGATCGCTAAGCAACCCAAGATCTACCTGCGATCGACCAGGAACTTGCTCACGATCGACAGGTAGATCGCGATCGACCTGTTGGCCACTCCTGGTATAGACAATATAGGCTCAGTATAAGGCAGCTTCCCATTTTGTGTGTGGTTATTATCCTCCACCACCTCTTCCGCTCCTCCTGATAATGTATTATAACATAAAAAACCTAACACATCGCTGGCATATTGTTGGCCATACCGTATTTCTTTATTACGTGTGTATTTTACCTTTCCACCAGGAAAGTGTCATGGTTACAAAGCAATATTTTACCCAGCGTGGGGCTTGAACCCACGACTCTGATATTAAGACTCTACTGACTGAGCTATCAAGGGCCTCGCATATGAGTACACCAGTCTCAGTATGTTGCAAATGGCAACATCACACATGCTGCACACAAATAAAAGATTGATGGTTGTAACTGAACACTGTGAATAAACCATCCTTCACATTCCTGAGCTCACCATCCCTTGCAAGGGTACTGATTCCATTGTACTAATGAAGCTCATTGCATCTCTATGGGACTCCCCATTCAATTCACGTCTACATGGGAAAATCTGCATCCTCAGGAACAATTTGTTTATTGGGGTGCAGTCCCCCCAAAGCTGTGTTGCATTCTTGCATTGCAGGGGCTTGGACTAGATGACCCTTGGGGTCCCTTCCAACTCTACAATTCTATGATTCTGTGTATGACCTAAGGATCAACTGGAGGAGATACTAGAAATAGGAAACAAGAGTTGGAGTCCAACAATACATGGAAGTCCACAGGTCCCACCACTCTTGGTATTTAGGACTTGCATGCAGATGGCCCTAGATTCAATTCCTAGCATCTCCAGGTAAGTCTGAGAAAGGCTCCTGCAGTTCTTCCACCACCAGTCAAATACTCAATACTGATCTAGATGCACTGGTGGCTTGACATGACACTGAACAGCTTGCTAATCAAGAAAACCAGGTCCCCAGCTTTCTGCCTACGCAGAAGTAAACTGCACTGGTTTCTTTTTCTCCTCATTTCTGCAAACATAAAGATAGTGATTTGGCCATCTCTTTTAAGGACGGTCTTGAACTAATCCAAGCTTTGGTTTTCATTCACTTTAAGGACACTGTTGGAGGAAGGTTTGATGCAACTCAAGCTTTCGTTGGGGAGATGAGCCAGTTCAATATATGGGACAGAGTCTTGAAGCCTGAAGACATCATGAATATTGCTAACTGCTCCACCAACATGCCGGGCAACATCATCCCCTGGGTTGACAACAACGTGGATGTGTTTGGAGGTGCAGCGAAATGGCCCGTAGAGACGTGCGAAGAGCGTTTGCTCGATTTATAGCCATGACCATAACCCATTGAAGTGCCCCATTTTTCTTAAGACAATCTCTTGTGAGGTCTGACGCTCTGATGCCCCTATCCACTTCCTTTAATTAACGTTAATTTTAATTACCCCTTAGTAAACTCACTGCCAGGGTACCAATGAGAGGCACAGTTCTCCACAAGTGCTTGCATCAGTCTCACTTAAATAAAAGGAAGGTGGTATACAAGACAAGGGTTCCCAAACTGGTCTGCAGACCACCAGTGGTCCATGAACTTCATTCAGGTGGTCCATGACATGTCTGCAATAATACCATTAAAAATCACACAGCATCTAGCTCAGTGCACTGCAATTGCTAGAACAGGCAGAGAAACCCTTAAGTGGTTCACCAGTACCCTCAGCAATTTTCAGATAGTCCATGGGGGGTGGGGAGTTTGGGAAGCATCTGTACACTATTATGCCCTCAACCTGTCCATCTTTGATTCTGCTCAGCGGAGCTCCTGCAGAAGAGGTTCGTGGCCAATTCTGTCTGTTACTTGCATGGGTTCCTGGCACGAATTTCCAAAACCATCAAGCTCTCAGACTTGTGCCATGGATTCACATCCAAGGCTTACCTCTATGCCTCTGGCAGAAACCCCATGTCCCGTGCAAATACTTTGCCCCTGCTTAGTGACAGAATGCGTCCCCTCCTTAACAGCACATGGTGTCGAATAAAGCACAAACGTCGTAGGGGTTAAGTGTAAGGACTTACATGCAATTTGTTCTTCGCAATAGATTCATGCTGTTTCCCACTGAAACTGTAATGCCAACCCCTGTGTTTACAGCCAAATGGAGGAGTTGGGAGCACTTGTGGGGCTGAAGTGAAGGATAGGAAAGGGGAAGTTCCTTAAATTAGGGGTGAATTCCCGTGGCCCTCTGGGTTTCTCTAAATGGCCCTATGGAACTAGCACAAGGCCCTGTCTTTCCTTTTCCGTACCCACTTCAGGCTGTAGGCAGAGTTCCAAATTTCTGGAGGATCCCGTCATGTGAGAATGAAACACTGTCATGGAGAAAAAGGCTATCGATGGCTACTAGCCACAATGGTTGTATTGTCCATCCACTGTCATAGATGCAGGATGCCTCCGAATGTCGGTCGGTGGGGACCCCAAGTGGGGAGAGAGAAGTTGCACTCAGTTCCCATTTTGAGGCTTCCTGTAATCTGGTTTGCCACCATGGGAAGAGGATGCTGGACTAGATGGGCCAGTGGTCTGATCCAGCAGGCTCTGCTTATGCTAATAGAAATCCAGCTTATCAGGGTTATGGGTTTTTGTTGATCTTCCTTTCGTTTTAGATTTCCACATGCAAATTCTTGGTTTTTTTTTTTTTTTTAAAAAAAAACACTAGCAGTATTCAAACATATGGCATATGCAGCCTGCAGTCTGAAATGGTCTGTTTCTGCACTTCTGAATCATGTCAAGGAAGGGGTAAAATTAAATGTGTCTATTGCCCTGGTTCAATGGGACTGGGACTGGAACTTTGATGCAGGCATAACCTGCCCCGTCGACAGGTTTCCCTGTTCTTTTTCAGTGGAAGAAACAGACCTGTGAGCTCATCCTACCTTTACACCAGGTGTCCTCCTTTGCAACTTGGGATGGAGGAAGAAATTTGATTACATTTGCACTTAAAGGGGAACCAAGCTAATTCACACTTTCAGAAACAATCTACAAATTGAAACACAGCTGTCCTTTGAAATCCACTCTTCTCTGAATTTTGCAGTGCAATTCTCCAGCCAAGTAACGTGTACAAAAATGCATCTGCTAGGGTAAAGTATGCATTAAAATATTCATATCACGGAAAACAACATTTGAAATGCATTATATTAGGGGGAATTGCTTTGCAGAAACATGTCTGTTGCACATAGTTGCATACAAGCATGTTTATTAAAAGGAATATGGTGGATTTTCATGAGGAAGATCGGAAGTGAGAGACTTTGAAAGAACCAGAATTCTGCAGCAGTTCGTGAAATTGTTTTTTAAAATGCTCATGAAAATTCACCAGCATTTTAGTGCAAATTTCGCCTAATAATCACATTTTTGTATGCAGTTTTGATTCACGTGCACATTTTTTCTGCAAGCAATTCCTCCTAGTAAAATGCATTTTGAATGTATTTGTTTTTGTGCACACTTTCCCCTAATATATGTATTTTCGTAAACGTTGGTTGGAGAACCCTATTGCAACATTCGAATAGCTGCAAATTTCAAGGGACGGCTGTGTTTGGTTATATTGTTTGGGAAGTGCGAATTTAATAGATTCGGCTTCAGATGAAAACTGAATTGGATTTCTCCACCATCCCTGGTTAGAAGTAAATCCAAATATGGCTATGACAGGTTGTGAATCTTGAGGCACGTTGCTGCCCTCCTTTCACGCTTCCTCTTCAGAGTATATCATTTGCAGTTGTTCTAAAGTCCTTAGGCAGTAGTTAGGATCTCTAAGTAAACCCAGTCACAAAGAGAGCCTCAAACCTTTGCTAATAGGATCCTGACCTCCCCTTTCCTCAGACTCCACCCCCTGTGTTTTGGTAGTCCTTCCTTTAAATAAAAAAGCACTTTTTTAAACGCTATGGTAACTTTGTCTTAATATCGCATCATTCAGGCCCTTAAAAAGCAAAAGATATGCACTATTTACATTGCAAAAAGTGTTGCTGTACAGCTGAGAAACGGGAAACATCTTTCTTGGTTTTGTTGTATGTGTGTGTTTGTGATGTAGTACAATGTATAGGAGTCAGTTTTTGCGGCTCGCCATTTCACAAAGTGTTAGCAGCAGCACCACCTACCCTGGATGTACTCCTGAGCAAGCCCCCCCTGAAATGAACCTTGGAAGGTGGTGGACTCTCCTTCCTTGGAGGTTTTTAAGCAGAGGCTGGATGGCCATCTTCAAGGATGCTGCAGCAGCAGAGGATTTCCTGCATCGGACAGGGGGGGTTGGATAAGATTACATTTGAGGGCCAGTTGTGCCAAGAACTTGGTGGTGCCCTTCCGCAGCTCCCCCGCCCCATTCATTTCAGTGGAGGCTTGTGCAGGAGAGCTGTTCAAATGGATTGTGCCATCTGTTTTTATTTGTTCATCTTATTTGACCAAATTTATATACTGCTTGATTGTAAATAGGACTTTACAAAAAACAAAACATTAAAATTGTCACTTTAGCAATTCTGATGGCGTTCAGTTTAGCCAGCAAGGGATCTGACCAAGGTCTCTCTCTCTCTCTCTCTCTCTCTCTCCCTCTCTCTCTTTCTTTCTTTCTTGTATCCACTACTAGTCCTAGGCTGTGTACACACTATACAGTACCTTTAAAGCTCATTCAAAGCACATTCCCCCCCCCACCACAAAGGATTCTGGGCACAATAGTTTGTTAAGGTTTGCTGGGAATCGCAACACTCTGAAGGATAAACTACACTGCCCAGAATTCTTTGAGGGGATAAATGTGTGTATGCAGCCCTACGCAGAGTAGACCTGTTGAAATTAATGGACATGACAAACCCAGGCTCATTAATTTTAATGGGTCACTTACTTTGATGTAACCCTGTCTTCCTCCAGGGCAGTTCAATTGTTGCTGGGGCTAAGGTTTTCTGATTGTATTCACGTCCTTCGTTGGCTGATGAATGTACTGGAAGTTGTTTGCTGGGTAGTTACATGGAAGCGAACCCAGCCCGTCCTTCGTTCCTGATCCGTTACGCTCACATCACAGAGTTGCATGCACAGAGATTCTGAACAGGGTTGCCAACTGACCGGAAGAAAGTGATCTGGGCTGCTCTTGTGCCTTGCCCAGCAGCTTGCACTGCATAAGGGGAAGCTTTTTGCAGCATGAGTCAGTGCATCTGGCTGTTAATCAGAAGGTTGGTGGTTTGAGCCCACCCAGGGATGGTTGTGGGCAGGATTCCCACATTGGGGTCCCATCAAACTATAATTCTATGAGTGTGTGATCCTCTCTACTAAGGCCTGTACGTCAGACTGCTGTTGGAGGTGCCTCTACAGAGAGCTTGTCTGGAAACCCCGCCAGTTTGTTTTTTAACCAAATGCATCAGAGTTGGAATTCCCACTGGGTGACATGGGGAAAATCCCATCTCTCATGCACATTGCTCCTTTAATTCTCTGTTTTGGGGGTTCCCAAAGGCATCCAGCTAGGCACTTGGGGAAGCAGGGTGTGCTGGATTACTTGGACCCTTGTTCCGAGTCAGCAGAGCTCTTCCTGTGTCCTGAACAGTTGGCAACCTTATTCCGAAGGCTAAGTTCCCAGAGTTGCTGCTTGTCCATTTATTAGCCCCAAGGCACTATGATTCAATTGATAGGGGAGGTAATCTGGCTATTGGGAAACCATGTGTCCTACTTCTACAGAGGGTGGTCCTCTGTTTGAAGGCGTCTTCTATTTGAAGGGCTGTCTGGTCCAAAGATAAAAAGCCTAAGAGAGAAGAACAGGAGGGATATTGAAGTTGCCCATCCTCAGTTAGCACTTGGGCGGCAGACAGAGCAGATGTCTTAACCCCACCATGTTGAGATGTATTATATTTTTAATTCAGATTATAGTTAATTATTTCCAAATTCTGTCTGTACACTGAAATTAACTTATGCAAATATGTGTCCTCCTTGTCCTCTTTTTTCGGTGATACCCTACATCTGAGTAAGGACCCTTGATCTTTATTAGGTACCGACTCTTAGCCATATTTAACCTTCTGGGTATTTTTTTTTATTTCCTTTAATTCCTTTTAAATTATCTACCTTTCATATCTTGCCTTTCATAAGCATGTGCCAAAGTTAAAGATGTTGTTTTAGTCCCGTTCCCCCCCCCTTGCTAAGAAACATTGGCTCTTCACTGAACTTTTCACCTGCAAGTCCCATTGAAATAAATGGGCACAGTAGTGCTTAAGTAGATTCCGCCCATTCATTCCAATGGGAGTTGTGCAGGAGGCCTTCCTGTTTGCAGGGATGGGGAGCCTGCTGTCCTCCATATGCTGTTAGACTACCAGTTCCCATCAGCCCCAGCCAGCATGGCCAAGGGATGATGGGAGCTGTAGTTCAACAAAAACCCGAAGGGCCACAGGTTCCATATCCCTCTTGGACAATGTTTATTAAAAAACAACTTTTTTTAATTAAAAAAAAAGAGAAATATCCGCTGTGATGGTCCTTTGTGCTTTACAAAAAATAAAAATCAGCTGTGTTGCTTTTTAGTTCTTGTTTGCTATCATGATATCTGTAGGCACTGAACTGTCTTTAAATGTGTGTGTGTTTTTTTAATAAAAAAACCAAATGTGTTATTTTCCCAATACCTAGTAGATGTGGTCCCCCCCCCCTTTGCATCTGGTGACTGTTTGACTTGCATCGCTAAGAGTACTTACATGACATATCAGGGCGGTGGGCGGGGAGAGAGAAAGCTGATAACGTTTTCTGATTTTAGGGGGATTTTAAAGGGAGGGGAAGGGAGGGAATTTATATATTTTAAAAATCATTATTTTTCAAATGTTTGGATTGTACAGAGCTCTCGTGTTGTGACTGTATCATTTGTAGGAGAAAGTTACATATTTCCATTAATACATAGTAAAATGTTCTTTTTTTTAAAAAAGAGGAAATTAAAAACTTGCACTGTAAATTTAAAATGTCTTGGTGCTTTTGTGAAATGCTGATTGCACTGCCACGAGGTTCGCATGTTGGTTTTTCCACTCATCTCCCATCTTAACTTTGCAAATGGGGAAGATTGAGAACATGAGCTAGTCGCATAAATGCACCTAAGCCCTCCTTCTTCCAAAACTCCTTAAACTCTGTTTTATGCATGTGTTTCTAAATCTCCCCTGAATAAATGGAGCTGGAAGGTGCACGACTTTGACAGGATTGTGCCTTAAGCAAGGTTAGCCAACCTGATGCATTCCTAGGCGTTTCGAAAATTCGGAATACAAGTCCCATAATCCTTGACAACTGACCACACTGGCTGAAGCTGGTGGGAGTTGGAGTCCATAATATCTGGAGGGTTCTAAGCTGGCTACCCATCCTTTAAGATGCTAGGCTGACCTTGCATTGGCAACACAAAGACCTTTCTGTATTGTGAATCTATTTTTCCATCCTTTATTGCTTGTGCAAAATGATAGTGCTAATAACAATGACCTGCTCAAAACCTCCCCAATGCTCCTCAGCTGAAAAGAACATGCGTCTTGGTCCAATGTGTGATGTATCCTTTTAAGAATGTGCACAAATTCAAAATTTTGGAGGGCCATGCGTATCGCTGGAGACTCTGCCCGTTTATTTATGAACTTTGAGGCAGTTCATAGTAGTAGCACTGAAAGGCAATGGAGAATTCCGATGAAACTGAAAAGGAAGCAGAAGTTGTTGTAATTCTTATATTTGTCTGTGGTCAGGAAGGGAAATAAATCAAACAAGCGGCATTCATTCTGTGACAGTGTTGTTGGCATTTTAAGTCCACGAATGACACACAATTAATGGCTTTTTAAAAACCTGTTGTTGAAGTTTAGGTGGGTTTCCCACAAGGCAAGACACAGTGATGACAGCAAGAACCTTTATTGAACTACATACTGTAACTGGGAAACAGGCAAAGCAACTGCTTATATACATTCCTGAAAGCCTGGGCCACTCCCACTCCCAACATGATTGGCTGTCTAAACTTCCAAGCTGCGAATCACGACTCAGAGTTCAAGGGCCAATGGCAGAGGCCCAAATCCTGAAATGTTCTGTGATTGGACATCATGTATCGAATCAAATCAGGAGCTCAGAATCCTTAGTCCAGACTCAAGCTCAGGCAAACACAGTCCACTGAATACATAACAGCTGTGACATTTCCTTTACATTGAAATGAATGTAAGTGATGTAAGTTACATCTGTCCTTGAAATTAGTTACATAAGTTATGTGACTTACGTTAACCAGTGGACAGTGGGACACATAACATAGCATTGGGTGGAAACTGAACTGCAGAGGAATAGAAACAGTGCTGATTTTGGCATGTACAGGCTGGAATGGAAATCGCTGTCTTCTTACAGCCCTGGTAGCGCCTCCTGCTCCAATTTCCTGGCCACCCATTTCTGCCAATTCCTGAGAGCAGCAATTACCTGTAGAATATCATAATCTACTGTTAAGTATAGACCTCGGACTCCGTCCTGGCTCTTGCTGGATGAAGAACTCGAACTCAGATCAGTACGATACATAGGCAAGGCAAGGGTTACAAGGGACGGCAGGTGGACTGCAGGGCTGAGCTAGCTAAGATGCTGATCCAATGAATAACAGAAGCAGGATGGCCACAGCTTTAGCACAGCAAGCAAGAGTCATCTTTTGCATGTGGGCAAGCAATTGGGTGCTCCTTTGAGAGGGTTGGGTCCGAGTACAGTCAGATGAATCACAACCTATCCCTGAAGCATAGCTCAGTTGGTAGAGCGTGAGACTTTTAATCCCATGGTCATGGGTTTGAGTCCCACGTTGGGTGAAATATTTCTGCATTGCAGGGGGGTGGACTTGATGACCCCACGTGGTCCCTTCCAGCTCCACAGATCTGTGATTCTAAATGGTGGTGGTGACTGAGAAGAGCCCCTTTGATCAGTTCTCTGTATTGCCATGCCTTTCCCCAACATTTAGGTATCTGCTTCGGTTTATAGAGTACTTTTAAACTTGTTGTTTTGAAAACAACAGCAGCAGCAGCAACAACTTAACCTGCATAGTGCCAAGCCATAGCTGAGCTTTGTTTCTTGAAATGCAGACATCTCTGAGATGGAAGATGACAGCCAGTTTGACGGCAAAATGCGAGAGACTAGTTTGCTTGGAAGACAACAACTTGTGCACTCCGCTGTGTTAATACAATGCCTTTAAATTGAAGAGCTTTATTATAACATATAATTCCTCAGCTAAGAGTTATTTACTGAATTGCGACTGCCTCTGGGGTGCGGCAGCTGCCAGCCAATTGTGCGAAAAGAGACTAGTTTGCTTGGAAGACAACAACTTGTGCACTCCGCTGTGTTAATACAATGCCTTTAAATTGAAGAGGCTTTATTATAACATATAATTCCTCAGCTAAGAGTTATTTACTGAATTGCGACTGCCTCTGGGGTGCAGGACAGCTGCCAGCCAATTGTGCAGAAACGGAGAATGGCTGCTTGATGAAAGATAAGTACACATAGATGATGTTGTCAGTCAATCACAGCAGGGGATCACTTCCATGCTCTTCTGTCATTAGAAAATCATCTGTCTTGATAAAAAGAATAAAAATATTAATACTTGCCTTGAAGTATGAAGGGGCATGGCTAGCATTGTTGAACCTGAACTTACATTTTTCAGCAGGAAAACTTTTGCTAACCTGAAGTTCAGAACACGCAAGTTCATCCCTCTGGCTACTCTTAAGGTGTTTGCAAAGATTAATAGGCAACTGTTCAAAAAATATGAGAAGTGGAATATTTATTAAGATGGAGCGGTATGTCTCTTACAGGGATAATTATCATGTGAGAAAATGGAAATCAGTTTTGGGAGTGCTGTTAAAACATACACAAAGCCTGCACTTACAACTTACACCTAGAAGACAGTCATTTAAGAGCTCTCTTAAGCTGCATTCAGACATGGAGAATATTGCATTAGTTTTGTAATTCTAGTGTTTCTAATTTCTTTCACACTGCAGTCCCTGTTGTATTATGGAACTGTAGCTTTTTGGCCAATATACCAGCATGCCATGCTCAATTTCATTCACACCTGTAGCAGTGGTGTGACTCAAAAATCAACGTCAAGGGACAATGCCACTGCTCCCCCACCTTTCCCACATGTGTGCTTCTTTCACCCCCGTGATTCATCCATGAACAGCAGGAACGAGCTGTACGCCAGTATACTACTCCAAATTTAATCACTTTACTCCCGTAATTTTGCAGGTTAAGTTGGCTGCGAATGGATTCTTTTCTGGAAGCAATTAACACAGAAATGAGTGTTAATCTTCCAGAAGGTTTCCGGAAGTGGATTTTACATCACGTGAAAGCTCAAATATAATGTGGAAGTTAACATTAGAGAAACTGAATAAACTGCTGTGTGAAGGTCAAGGATGGGAAGCCTATGGTACTCTGATGTTGCTAAGACTACAAATCCCATCACCCTTGATCATTGGCCACCATGGGAGGGTGGGTTGTCATCTGCTGGGACCCTCCCTCAAATCAGACATCTCTTGGGGTTCAGAATCTACAACAGGCTCCCTCAAACTCAGCCATCCACATGTTTTGAGACTACAATTCCCATCATCCCTGACCACTGGTCCTGCTAGCTAGGGATCATGGGAGTTGTAGGCCAAAAACATCTGGAGGGCCGAGTTTGAGGAAGCCTGATCTACAAGGCCTCAACCTACCGGGAACTCCCTAAGGTCTTCCAGGTCTAACACCCTGAGCTTCTCCTCCTTCTCCAGGTCCAACCACCCTGCACCAAGACACTTCCATGGGACTCTTTGTGCTGGTGCAAATAGATTTTGCACTCTCAGCCTGCTTGCTGAAGTGCTTGCTTGCTTGCCTGCCCAGTCCTGAGCCTCGGGACGTCAACTATGCAAATGCAGGTGTCCACCCCACTCTTCAGAAACAGAGCTCAGGGGGATAAGTAAAATGTTGCGTCCGTGTCTTATTGTCTGCCTAGCCATGTGTTGTAGAGCTCCACCACACTTCTTGACTTTGCAGCCTGTAACCCAGTCTTGGGTTCCATGATCACTGCAGATGGTTACAGTGGTCACAAAATTAAAAGACGCCTGCTTCTTGGGAGAAAAGCAATGACAAACCTAGACAGCATCTTAAAAAGCAGAGACATCACCTTGCCGACAAAGGTCCGTATAGTTAAAGCTATGGTTTTCCCAGTAGTGATGTATGGAAGTGAGAGCTGGACCATAAAGAAGGCTGATCGCTGAAGAATTGATGCTTTTGAATTATGGTGCTGGAGGAGACTCTTGAGAGTCCCATGGACTGCAAGAAGATCAAACCTATCCATTCTTAAGGAAATCAGCCCTGAGTGCTCACTGGAAGGACAGATCCTGAAGCTGAGGCTCCAATACTTTGGCCACCTCATGAGAAGAGAAGACTCCCTGGAAAAGACCCTGATGTTGGGAAAGATGGAGGGCACAAGGAGAAGGGGACGACAGAGGACGAGATGGTTGGACAGTGTTCTCGAAGCTACCAACATGAGTCTGACCAAACTGCGGGAGGCAGTGGAAGACAGGAGTGCCTGGCGTGCTCTGGTCCATGGGGTCATGAAGAGTCAGACACGACTAAACGACTAAACAACAACAACAACCCAATTTATGTTGGGGCACGGCCGTGAATTTTGGAAGAAAGCTTTTAATCCTAACATCCGAGACGAGAGCATGAGTACTGAATCTGTGAGTGGAAGCCAAGACATGGGGGCAGGCTGAGGTTGGGAGAACAGCACCCCATTTTACTGAATGGACCGGCCGCCTCTGGCTGGCAATGGGATAGTGTCCTCCTTTGCCACTGAGCACAGCAGGCTAGATTATGGGTTTGTAGGACACAGCCCATGGGTCCACTGCCCACCTCTCAGATTTTGTCGCCTGGCTCACTCTGCCTCATGCCTAGAATGTAGAGGGCATAATCTAATAAGAGTCTGTAATGATGCATCTTTGCAACTAGGGGATAGTAAGAAAAGAGGGTGGAATGAGACCCTGAATCACAAAATCTTTATTTGGGTCTGACTCACTAGATCCCAAACTTTTTGTCACTTGGAAGGCAGGGGAGATGCTGCAGATGCTATGTTTTTCTAAAGAAACAGGGCTACATTATTTCGCAGGAGGGAAGGTGGACGTTTATTTGAATGTGATAATTATTGCAGTGATGCATCAGGAGGAAAAAAAAATACTGAATAAAGCAATGGGAGAGCAAATAAGGAATGCCTAATGCCTGGATGCTGAAAGCAAGAAATGAAACGACACCCTAATTGCTACTGCAATATTAGTTTCTGCTGAGGGGAAAAAAAGAGGATTTTTAAGGTTGTGGGTGTCGGCATCCAGAGGGAGTCGGGCTAGCCCCCAGCTGGATCATGTCCTTTCAGCCGGCCTGCTGGATGATCCCTGGTCTCTGGTGCGACATAGAATCAGCACCCAGTCTTCAAAAGCCTGAGTACACTATATCAGCACTGTGCAACAGAAGTGGCGAGAGAGGCTCTACAAGTGGATTTATTGAGCATAAATCAGGACGGAGAAAAACATGATGTCTCTCCTTTGTCTCCTCAGAGAGAGTCTCAAAAGCAAAAGCAAAAGCTATACACAAACGGAAGTTCCCAGCAATCTGTGCTGGTGTGTAAACAGACATGTGACACACAACAGTTCCGTGTCTGCAACTTAAGGTGGAAAGGAATTTCCTAACAGTGGGAAGAGGGTCATTTTCTGTTTTGGCCCCCAAGAGGGAAAAATGTAGAGTTTATGCTCACTCAGGATCAGGGCCAGCCTAAGACATTTTGGCACCTGAGGCGAAGCACAAGGTGCCCTCCCCCTGGAAGAAGGGGTGAGTGCTGATCTACATCAGGAATGGGGGAGGGGGAGAGAGAGAGAGACAAATCAACCTTACCTGATGGTTGAAGTGAAAATCAAAGGCCATCAGAGAAGGTGAAAATCAAAGGCCATCAGAGAAGGTGGCTGATCTAAATCGCACTGATATCCCAGGGGCCAGCTCTCACCATTTCCTCCCTAGGGGTGGGAGAAGAAGAGCTGCGGCTTCTGTTTGCCAAGAGGCCACTGTAGAGGTGGCATGGGGAGAGGCCAAGAAACAGACTGTGACTATCACTGTTGCTGCAGTAGCAGCAGTGGGTGATGCATTCCTTGGAGCCTGGATCTGCTGTCCCTGAGGATCCTTCCACCCGAGGCAGTCTCCTCGTCTTGCCTCATGGGTGGGCCGGCCCTGAATGGCTGCTGATGCAATATTAGAGCTCTGTTCTCCTATGACCAGCGCCTGAGTATGTTCCGGCCCTAAGCCTCACCTGAGGTGAGCACTTGTCCTAAAACCATGGGCGTCATCTGGGATCTGGGTCTTAGCAGATACCAAACCATGATGTTGCCCCTGGAGTGAAAGTATATTCACAAAATCAGAAGGATGGTGGTTCGAATACTGACAAGCTGGAACGTGTCCAGAAGAGGGCAACCAAAATGGTCAAAGGCCTGGAAACAATGCCTTATGAGGAACGGCTTAGGGAGCTGGGTATGTTTAGCCTGGAGAAGAGAAGGTTAAGGGGTGATATGATAGCCATGTTCAAATATATAAAAGGATGTCATATAGAGGAGGGTGAAAGTGTTAGAGATTTCAGTCACCTACATGCAGAAAGGAAATGCAGCTGTTATCTTCAAGCAATTAGTAGTTGGCAGAAAGCCCAGATTGCTCTCTCTCTGACCATTAGCAAGCACCTGTGATTGGTCAGTGGAGTACTTAAAGAACTCAGCTTTATCTGAGTGGGTGTGGTAGGTGTTAGCGTGTGGTGTTAGGTTGAAGAGAGAGAGAGAGAGACAGAGAAAGGAAAAGATTTTATGTTTTGTTTCTTTTATTTTGTAAAGTCTGTAAATAGTAACTTATGGATGCTAGTTGCTTCAATCAATAAATACTGTATATAGTTATCCAGTGAGTTGCTGAGTTCCTGCGTTGAGCTGTCTAGTCAATTTCACAACAGCCAGAAGCTTCCAGAAAGTCTGCGTCTAACTCTGCGGTGTCCAGGAATACGTTATACTCCTGACACTAAATCCCAAAGGTTATGATTGTCTTAAGAGAAAGGTTGTTTTCTGCTGCTCCAGAGAAGCGGACACGGAGCAATGGATTCAAACTACAAGAAAGAAGATTCCACCTAAACATTAGGAAGAACTTCCTGACAGTGAGAGCTGTTCGGCAGTGGAATTTGCTACCAAGGAGTGTGGTGGAGTCTCCTTCTTTGGAGGTCTTTAAGCGGAGGCTTGACAGCCATCTGTCAGGAATGCTTTGATGGTGTTTCCTGCTTGGCAGGGGGTTGGACTGGATGGCCCTTGTGGTCTCTTCCAACTCTATGATTCTATGATTCTATGAATCCGCACAATGGTGAGCTCCTGTTGCTCTGTCCCAGCTCCTGCCAACCTAGCAGTTCGAAAGCATGCCAGTGCAAGTAGATAAATAGGTACCACTGTGGCAGGAAGGTGAAACGATGTTTCCGTGCGCTCTGGCTTTGGTCATGGTGTCCCATTGTGCCAGAAGTGGTTTAGTCATGCTTGGCCACATGACCCAGAAAGCTGTCTGTGGACAAACGCAGGCTCCCTCGGCCTGAAAGCGAGATGAAAGCTGCAACCCCATAGTCGCCTTTGACTGGACTTAACCATCCAGGGGTCCTTTACCTTTTACCTTTGTATATAGATGCCAAACTTTTCAGAAAACCTACCTTTTGCTGTTTCTTTATGCAGTGCCTCCCTTGGCTCTTGGGATCCGAAAATGCCGCAGCTCAAATCATCCCTTGAATAAAATAACATTGTCTGTCAGAGCAGAAAGAAGGAACTGTTTGTTGAGGGAATTGTCCACTGTGACAAAATATTAAAACTGTGATGAGGGCTGCGGGGCGGGGGGCGGGGGGTGCAGACGGACCTTGTTTCTTTCCATTGACACCAGATGTCAGAAACAAAGTCAGTCTGAGTGGCCTTTCAGGACGGATCTGCATCATCTGAACCTCGGGGACTGCAGACAGAACCATCTTCCACCCTCTTTGCCTGAAGGTCAAGATTGCATTTTGCAAAGTAGCATTGCAGGTGTTGCCTGCACTAGACACATTCGTTTTCATTATAGACTCCCCACCCCCGCCCCCACTGGCAAGATCGAGGAACAGAAGAACTTCATAATTACTGGGAACATAATCCAGCTACTTTCCCAGATGTCAAAATGACCCCCGTAGTCTCACAAAAACCATGAAGTGGAAAACAAAGTCAAAACAAATGGATGTCTGCTTTGGGGATTTTATGGGGGGGGGGGGGAGAAACTGCTTGCAGATTTTTTTTTATTTTTTGGACAGGAGGGTTGGTTTACATCAAGATGCAAAGTCTGTTTCCACTCTGTTCATCTATGCAGCTATTTCTACACAGAGGGGTGTGTGTGTGGGAAGCCTTTCCCTTAAATGCTTGGAGCGCCTGAGTGAATTTTTGACTAGGGAAGATGTCCCAGGAGGGAAGAAGCTAAAATAAGTCTGGGCACAATGCTCTATGAGGACTCTGCTGGGTTGGATGAGGCTGCCACATTCAATCTCACCAGTCCATGCCCTCTCCCCCACCACCGTCAGTGCCCACTGATTTCACCCCACACTCGGTCAGCTGCAGGCCCTAGCAGGCTTACCTGGTAGAAAACAGCAGTGGCGGCAGTGGTTTTCCAGGCTGGGCTGAGTGGCCATCTCTACCACTATTTAAAATTTCCCACAATTCTCCTGACGCGGGTGGCACTGTGGTCTAAACCACAGAGCCTAGGGCTTGCCGATCAGAAGGTCGGCGGTTCGAATCCCCGCGACGGGGTGAGCTCCCATTGCTCGGTCCCAGCTCCTGCCAACCTAGCAGTTCGAAAGCATGTCAAAGTGCAAGTAGATAAATAGGTACCACTCCGGTGGGAAGGTAAATGGCGTTTCCGTGCGCTGCTCTGGTTCGCCAGAAGCGGCTTAGTCATGCTGGCCACATGACCCTTAAGTTGTCTGCAGACAAACGCCGGCTCCCTCAGCCTATAGAGCAAGATGAGCGCTGCAACCCCAGAGTCATCTGCGATTGGACCTAACGGTCAGGGGTACTTTTGCCTTTACCTTTAATACTGCCCCAGGTCATTGTGGGAAATTCAAAAGAAGGGTAGAGCCAGCTACCTGGTGCAGTTTGGAGCACCAGTGGATTTTGAGATATATAAAAGCAGAGGTGGGGGGACCTTTTGCAGCCTGGGGGGGCCCACATGCCAGTGGTGGGCGGGGCCAGAGGCAAAAGTGGGCAGAGCAAATTAATGTAAACATTACCTTTGTACAGTAGGCCAGTTTCTGCACTCAGGCTCCTCTCCATCCAGGCAAGGAAGAGTTCAAATTCACATTCCAGGTAAGCAAAACACTTGTGGCATGATGCAGAGTGAGTGAGGGCCAGAGAGACTGGTGTAGGAGATTCCTAAGGGCCAGACAGAGAAGTCTGGGGGGTGCAATTGGCCCTCAGTCCTGAGGTCCCCTTGTCTGTTTAAATTACAGCCATTGTTTCTAAAATTGCATCTCTGCCCATCAATCAGCATAGGCAAAGCTGTTTAGCAATTAGAACTTTTCTTTCCTCTTGCTGCATGGGATTCTAACATCTGAATTGGCTCCAGTGGATTTGCAGTCACAAGTGGATTGGTTTCTCCATATCTGCACCAGCTGAATGAACCGTTTTTTTTTTTTGCCCAGGTCTGCCTCGTCTGTGAAGTTGTGCTAATTAATTTGAACCTGGAAGGCTGCCTCTCTCAAACTTTCAAAAGACACATTAATTATGACCGAATGCGGAACGGCAGATGTTGAGTAGTATTTAAAGATTACAGGACCAAGGTAGGTCAAGTTATTTTGGTGTGACCCTCTGGACCCATGGCAGCTCTTTTAAGCTGATTATGAGACAGGAACCCGATTGCCTGCTTCCATCAGGAGAAATTCATCATATCTCACCTCCCCTGTTATGAGTGGGAAAGGGAGGAGGGGAAAGTATTTTGGTTGGTGTTTTCTTTTGGCTTCTGCCAAATGAACTCATAATAGCATGTGGCTTTCTCAAGCAGACCAGGTTGCCTCCTCTTCTCTGAATATTGTGTCTGTTGCAAAATAATGGAATGAAGGATGAGTGCACATCTTTAAGTCCCTGAAGTTCTGTCAAGGGGGTGGAGCCTGGAGGAGGTCATTTGGAAACCAAGACATAAAAGGTCTCAGTCTGTTCCCAACCTTTGTTGGAGCAAGGTGCACCCTTGGAACTGTCCGTGGTACTTTCCTTGTGGGTTCTGGCATAGGACCAGACCTCAAACAAAGGATGTACAGAGGTGCTGCTGCCAGGTGAGCCCATGAGGCTGCCCCCTGCCCTTAGCCCAAGGATGTGGTATTTCTGCCCTCTGACTCCACTGCAGAAGACTCTGGAAGACCTTCCATTCTGCTCCACCATTCCCACTAGGCACCAGTTGCTGCTGAGTGGCTAGGTTTAGTTTTTATGCTCTGTCACAACTCCCCCTTTCTCAGCAGATATGTGCAGTAGCAAATAAATGAATTTTGCAAACAACCGTCAGTTTTAAAGCAGTGCAAAGAACACACATGACAGTTTTATAAATTATTTTGCCTCATTTTATTGTTTTACCTCACAATATGTTGAATGCCGGTTTCGGGAACCCAATTTCAAAGCAATCCTGCTTTCTCTCTGCTGTGGCAGTTTTCCATATTGATGTTCCAAGGAGACTTTGGCAGGCAGCTTAGGCCCCTCTGTTGAATACCTATTCAATATTTCTTTTTCAAGTTTCCTTTCCTTTGCTGCCTTCTGTCTGTCAGGTGGCTTAATTCTCAGGGCCTAACTAGATGAGATGATGCAGAGCTGGGATTCGGATTGTCTTCCTCTTTACATTTTACCAAAGATCATTCTGCTAGTCTCTTTGTAAAACTTGTGATGCTTGGCTGGGGCTACAGAAATAGGATCTGGCTGGCCACATCTGGCAGGACACAGGGACATGTGAGGGGAAGTGCTGTAGCTCTTGGAGCATCTGCTTTGCATGCAGAAGGTCTTGGGTTCAATCCGCAGCATCTCCAAGCAGGGCTGGGAGAAACTACTGTCCAAAACCCATGGAGAACCACTGGCAGTAAGTATAGACTAGCTGTGGGGAACCTTTTGCCCTCCTGATGTTGTTGAACCACAACGGCTATCAGCCTTAGCAAGTATAGTCAATGGGCAGGGATGTTGGGAGTTGTAGTTCAGCAACACCTGGAGGGCCAAAGTTTGCGACAATAATGAACTAGATGGACCATTAGGCTGACTTTCTATAAGACATCTTCCTATGTTCTTATGATAGAGATGTTGGGCTTAGGAGAGGTGACATGGGGTGAGGAAAGGTTTTGATGAAAGCAGTACCTGGTGTGGATTCGCCTGATCTGCACCACCCCAACCTATGTGAGGCTTGGCTTGGGCAGCCACTCAGGAATCCATACACCAGTGGATCCTCCACAGCTCACGGATCTCAGTAGCCTGAGGACTACCTCTTGTCCTTGTTATAATTGTCCTTCTCTTGCTTATTTTTTTGTGAATTAATTCCACAACCATCTTCCAGTGGCTAGCTAGCATGCAAAGTTCCTTCATTCGCATATGTTGGAAACAAAGTTAGTTTCCACTCTGGGAGTGATCAGTCTTGATCACATGCTGTTGCTCCCCAGGGGACCAATGTGATGCCCTCCAGATGTTGCACTACAAGTCCCATCAGCCCCAGACCATGTGACCTGTGGTCAAGGATGATGGGAATTGAATTCCATCAACATCTGGAGGGTGCCACGTTGACTACCCATGGTGAAGAGAATGCTGGACGGACCAATGGTCTGTAGGGTATAAGTAGGGGCAGCAATGTAATGGGGGTTCCAGCACCTTTAGGAGTTATGTAGAATTCCAGTAGTAGTAGCTTCTCTTAAATTTGCAATTTGTCTTCCACTCTCTTTCTCTCTGTCACAATCTCTGCCAGAAGTTAGATATTTCATGACACTATAACACAATTTCCGCAGGTAGATTAATGCAAATAGGGGCCTATTTGCATATGCTCATTAACTTGCATAGTGTTTTGTTATGATGCATGGATTCTAGCCAAAATATTTAGGTCACCTTGCTATCTGATTTGAAATTATTTGATGCAGAAGTTACCCAGCTCTGTATAAAAGCCTTGTGTCTGCTTGCACACCTTAAAACGTCTGAGGGCGAGAGTTTTGCGTGTGTATTTTTAAATGTACATCCACTTGGTTTATGAGTGGAAGGAAGCTTTTAATTGCTGTTTGATGGCTGCAGAGTCATCCCATACTCATTTGGGATGCCCATCATTTTCCTTTCATAAAAAGCAGACAACATAATTCTCTCTGATAGTGAATGTCAGTGTTGAGTGTCAATCGAAACAAAGCCAAAACTTAAAAACAGGAGTGGGGTATCAACATGCTCAGAGAAACCCCAGGTTTCACACACACACACACACACACAGAAATTTATTTTCCATTTAATAATATACATTCACATCATTATTATCCACTTTACCTCCCTGGCTCTTTAGAGCCTATCAACTTCCTTCACTCCCACCTCATGGCTTTCAAAATTAACCTTTATATCATTGCATTTTAAACATTTCCCAATTCCAATTACGCTCATTACAAAATAACTCAAAAATTAGATAAATATAGAGAGGTAGAATACTTCTCATTACAAGTCTTCAGATAACCCTGCTAGTGATGTTAATTGCTTACAATAATCTTTCAGGTATCGTATAAATTTACTCCAGTCTTTTTGGAATACTTGATCATGCTGGTTTCGGATTTTTCCTGTCAGCTTCGCCAGTTCTGCAAAGCCCATCATCTTCATCTGCCACTCTTCTTTCATTGGTACTTCTTGTTGTTTCCATTTTTGGGCTAAAAGAATTCTTGCCGCAGTTGTTGCATACATAAACAGGCTTTTATCTCCCCTTGGTATCTCCTCTTCCACTACACCCAGTAAAAAGGCTTCTGGTTTTTTAACAAAAGTATTTTTAAACTTTTTTTTTAACTCATTAGATGGTATATCGATTCAAAAGCTTCAGTCCCATAACACAGCAATGTCTTGGTTAGAGTGCTAGAATCCAGGATAGAAGTGCTATCATTATAACCAGGAAAGCGAATGTAATAATCCCTGTGTCTGAATGACCCCTCCCTTTTGCAACCAAATCCCCACATGAGTGTTGCAACCCACTCTTAGCCCTCAGGGATTATCAAATAAAATGGGGAGTTGTTTGTTTAAAGATATATAAAAGGAGGAAAGAATAGTCAACACAGACAAGAATACAATGTCAGGTGTTGGTCTCGTTTGAGTTGTAACGTTTGGACAAAGCTAGAAATGCAGAAGTTGTTATCTGGAGAAGCGTGGATAACAGTTATTTGGAACGAGGTCATGTTTTTACTGCGCGGGTGAGAGGAGATTTGGCTGCGTGACTTGTAAATACAGTGCAGTAGAAACTGTGGCAAAACGATGCTGTAACCCCAATTGAACTGTGAGAGGATAAGCTCTGTTCATGCATGCTTTGCGTCAGGGGAGATGAACGACCGATTTGGAAGTGTGATTGCACTCCAGGGGTTGACAGACAATCAGCTGTGATCTGGCTAACTTGGCAGGAAGAGAGTTGTGTGCCCCCCCTCGCCTCCTCCTCACAATTGATTTATCAAGTTCACATGTGGGCACAAATATTGCAGGATTAGGGCTGCAGGCAGAGTGCTGTTAAATCATTTGAAAGTCCTCAAAGTTGTTACAGTAATGGCGGCAGAAAGTGAAAGAGTACCTGTGTGTGTGTGTGTGTGTGTGTATGTATGTATGTATGGGCGGGGGAAAAATTAACTCAAGGACTGCATTTTCTCATGGCTAACCATCCATGGGCTACATGCCTGGGGGGGCACTCCATACAGATGTAACATTTTGTGCCAATTACCTAAAAGACCTGCTACTTCTTTCCCAACAAAGAGCTTTTATGCTCGCAAGACTAAATTCTTTCCCCTCCGCAGTGACCACAGGTAGATACTTGCAAATTCCTTATCAAGCCCGCCTGTGTGTCTGCAGTCAGGGAGTACCAGACTCACTGGACCATATTCTTTTGGACTGCCCTTTGCACAGCAGACTCTGCAAACAGATGCTGAGCAAGATGTTGGTCCTGCGACCCACGGCTCCGAGAGGAAGCCAAATGAGGTTCCTCCTAGCGGATAGGGACAAGGACGTTACTGCCTCAGTGGCTTCCTTTTTAATCTCCATCTTACCCGAAAGGGTTCTTTTGGTTCAAGAAGAAGAAGAAGAAAGTTTGGATTTGATATCCCGCTTTTCATACCCGAAGGAGAATCATTCTCCTTTCCCTTCCTCCCCCACAACAAACCCTCTAGGGAATAGACAGGAGTGAAGCAGAACAATTGAGTGCCTTGTGACTCTCTACAGCTTCACTCCTGTCCCTTTTAAATTTATCCCAGTGATTTGAAATGTCTTAACTTGTAATGCCAATAGAGGTATTGGTATTGTAACACACCCCACACTTGTTGTTGTTGTTGGCATCCACCTGTCTCGAGAGACAATGGAGTGCACCCAAGGACAGTAGGGAGCAGGTCCAGAGAGTCACGTAGCCTGGAGTGAGTCCACAGGGCCAAGCAGAATGGGACCCTGGGCCGGCTGCTGTTCCCTACCCCTGATGTCAAGGAAGGATAAGCGCCTTCATATCTTGATAGCCCCCCTCCTTGCCAAACATAGAATCAAGCACTTTGCTACCTATGAAACGACAAGCGCAAACAGGATGGAAGATGAGAGACAAGATATAAATGGATTGCAGAATAAATCATTGATTAGAACATACATCCGAGAACCTTTTTAGAGCTTACCAGAAGCTGGGAACACAGGAGCAGAAATGTACTGCAATGTCTGTCTGTCTGTCTGTCTGTCTGTCTATCTATCTATCTATCTATCTATCTATCTATCTATCTATCTATCTATCTATCTATCTATCGTGTGTGTGCATATGTGTATGTATATGTATACTGTATATGCATACACACACACATGGCTCCTCACTTGGCACTTCACTTCAAAACACCAGCCCATGACATGCCAAACAGAAAGCAAGGTTAATTGTGTGTAACATACGTTAATGAAAGCTGTGAAAAAGTGTTCCCCCTCCCCCCCCCGAGACTTCCCCGCTAAATAAATTACCATTCATGTTTTATTCAAGATGGCAGAGCTGTCAGTGGAGAACACAGATCGCAAGCCGGCTTTCAATTAAGGCAGAAGCAGCAGGGTTTTCCTCCTGGCGCTCTCATGATCCATTCATTCTCTGACGCTTTGCATGCTGCATTCAGCATGGTTTTGTGGGCACCTGTGTGTTGTGGTTTAATGTGAGCTCAGTGGAGGATGCATCTCCTGTCCAAGCAGGCCAGCTCCCTATGATCTGGCACTTTCTCACTGTCCTGTCTGTGGCTGAGGTGAGGGGTGGGGACTTTTTATGTGGAGCTGAATAGACTGTAGAATAGTTTATCCTCTGTGCAAGGAATCTGAGGGCCATATTGCCTTCTGGGCAAGGTTCTGAGGGCCACACCTCAATAGTGGGTGGGTCCAGAGGCAAAAGATGGAGCAACAGTTCTTGTAAATTTAACTTTTGTGCAGTAGGCTAATTTCTGCACATACATGCACACCTCTCTCCAGCCTCCATTCAGATTAGCAAGAGGTAATCTCTGAGTTCAGTGACACAATCTAGCCAGGCTGAAACACCCAGGGAGAGTAGAGAGCAGGGCTGGTGATGGGCATGATCTAGGGAAAGTTTTGTGGGCCAGATAGAGAGACTTGGGGGCCACATACTGCTCCTGGCTTGAGCTTCTTCACCTCTGTTTTATCCTCTAAGATCCCTTACCCTCCATGCCTCTTACTGTTTTTCAGCAACTGGTGAAAACTTTCCTGTGCAATGTTTTTGTGCAATGGACTCCCTTTTGAGAAGGTTTAAAATAAAATAAAAAATTGACCAGCCCTGTTTCTCTCATCCTTGCTCCCTGGTAAACCCACCAGTTCTTTGAGTCATCTTATTCGGGCAGAACTGCTGTGGAAGTGAGTGACAGAGCTGTGGACGGGGAAGTGGTCTCCCTGCTCTGTTAAGCCCCACCATTCCCTGGCCAGAGTTTGGGTTGCAGTCATCGCACACTTATTTTTCCGCACACTTATAACTCCAATTCCCCAACATTATTTACAGGGCTTTCTCCCCCAGCTGGAACTTGCTGGAAGTCAGTTCAGACACCTCTCGGGTGGGCCATTGCCATCCTAAGAGAACGATGGAGGTGTTCATGGTGAGTTCCCACACCTCTTTTTCTAGAAAAAGATCACCGACTATTTATATACATAGTGTGCTATAATCAGGCATTCACATCTCTCCCTGAGTACCGGTAAATCTCTGCCCCGCACAAACCTCTTTTTCTATAAGCACTTGCTTGGGGAAAGCCTTCCACACACCCCAGCAGATCCCCCTTTGGATATCAAATTCTAAACCGTGTGCTCTTTCACGTCGTTTTTAGATTTCCTTCCTCTGACACTGGAGCAAAAACACTGATTGAGACCAGGCCAGAAAATGGGGGATTTAAACTTCCTAATGTGAACAGATGTCTGTTGTCGCTGCTCCTAAACATCTGTTCCCACTTTCTATTTTCAGAAATAATGAAAGGCAGGGGGGGCGGCGGCGGCGCTGGCAGCAGGTTACCAATGTTGCCTCATTCTCTGTGACCCTGTAAATGATCTTCCCCTATCCCTGTAGTTATCGGGTAAAAGCAAGTGCTTGCGGAAACTCATTGTGCAGCAGATTTCACAATCTGTTGAGCAAGCAGCATTCCATTTTTTAATTGAACTTTTTTTTGACAAGTACACTAAGTAGCAGAAAATAATCGTAGAGAGACAAAGCATGAGGAATATGGGGAAGGCAATGCCTGCATTCCCATGCCAGTTTATTCTGTTTTTATTATTTCCCCCCTTACTCTTAACTTCTGCATAATATTTTAGCGTTCACACACATTAAAAGCCACTTCTGGAACGATGGTGGAATATACAGGTGAAACTCAAAAAATTAGAATATCGTGGAAAAGTCCATTTATGTAAGCAATTGTTTTCATTAGCTACTGGAGTTTAATATATGAGATAGACTCATGACATGCAAAGCGAGATATGTCAAGCCTTTGTTTGTTATAATTGTGATGATTATGGCGTACAGCTGATGAAAACCCCAAAGTTGAAATTGTTAATTTGGGGTTCTCATCAGCTGTACGCCATAATCATCACAATTATAACAAATAAAGGCTTGACATATCTCGCTTTGCATGTCATGAGTCTATCTCATATATTAGTTTCACCTTTTAAGTTGAATTACTGAAACAAATGAACCTTTCCACGATATTCTAATTTTTCAAGTTTCGCCTGTAATGCAAGTTCGGCGCTTGTTTCCTTGTTGTTTGGCTCCAGAAAAAAATTGTTTGCAAATATTATGGAATTGAATGCTAAAGATAAACTATATTTCAGTATAGTTCTGGAATATAGTGTGAAAACTCAAATACAATGTGGACATTTATAACTATAGTGTTATAGGAAAACAGCATGGAAATGGAACAAATTGCTATGTGAATACAGCCAATGATGGAAATGGTACCAAAAAAATAAAATAAAATGTTGGCATTATGAAATTGCCAGTCTGGATGAATCTATTGAGTCAAACTGAAAGGGATGTCAGAGTGTCTCATCTTTGTTATTAACATACATACTAAATTGAAACTGCGTCTCAGAGACCTGGTCTTTTCATATTCCTCCCCTTGCTTTCTGGCAGCTGTGTGTTAACTTCTCATTCAGAGCCAATTGCCATATCTGCTTATGCATTCTCTTGCATAAAATGTTTTGCCAGCGGAACAAGTATTCCGCTAAATGACTTTCACTTAGTGCTACTTGGGATACAACCCTCTGGGTCTGAATATCTAGTGGGGCAATGCCTTTAGGAGGCCAGCCAAAATGTCATGCTACCAGATGCATTTGAGTTCTCCAGCACACTCCATCAGGCTGCGATTTAAGCAAAGGCTGCGGGGGGGGGGAATGTCTTGGTATTAAAGCAATAAAATTTGCATTGATATCAGTCTTAAGGTAGAGTCTGGGGAAAGGGCAATTGGCTTTAGAATCATAGACCCTTGACCATTTTGGTTTCCCTCTTCTGGACATGTTCCAGCTTGTCAACATCCTTCTCAAACTGTGGTGCCCAGAACTGGACACAGTACTCCAGGTGTGGTCTGGCGAAGGAAGAATAGAGAGGTACTATTACTTCCCTTGATCTGCACACTATAATTCTATTGATGCAGCCTAGAATAGCATTAGGGGTTCTTTTTGCTGCTGCATCACACTGTTGACTCACGTTAAGCTTGTGGTCCACTAAAACCACTAGATCCTTTTCACATGTACCGCTAGTAAGCCAGGTGTCTCCCATTTTATATTTGTGCATCTGGTTATTTGTGCCTAAGCAGCACCGTACATTTGTCTCTACTGAAACTCATTTCGTTAGTGAATTCATTTAGACAAATTCATGGAGGAGAAGGCTATCAATGGTGAAGATCGACCTCCACTGGCAGAGACTGCATGCTTCTGAAACCAGAGGAGGGGAGAGTGGTCTTGTGCTCAGGTCCTACTTGTGGGCTTCCCACAAACACCTGCTTGGCTACTGTGAGAACGGAAAGCTGGACTAGATGGGACATTGATCTGCTCCAGATAAATGTGAACAAAGATATTGTAAGATATTTAAAGTCCTATTTCATTCTGTGTAAAGGTTAAGGTAAATGGACCCCTGACCATTAGGTCCAGTCGTGGACGACTCTGGGGTTGCGGCGCTCTTCTCGCTTTATTGGCCGAGGGAGCCAGCATACAGCTTCCAGGTCATGTGGCCAGCATGACTAAGCCGCTTCTGGCGAACCAGAGCAGCACACGGAAACGCTGTTTACCTTCCTGCTGGAGTGGTACCTATTTATCTACTTGCACTTTGACATGCTTTCGAACTGCTAGGTTGGCAGGAGCAGGGACTGAACAACGGGAGCTCACCCCGTCATGGGGATTCGAACCGCCGGCCTTCTGATCGGCAAACCCTATGCTCAGTGGTTTAACCCACGGCGCCACCCGCGTCCCTCTATCTGTGTACTGTTAATGAATTAATTGTTGCATTTGGGCCCCACCTTTCTCTCTGAGGGCCTCAAGGTGGCACCTGTGGGTCTCCCTCCTCATTTGATCCCCTCAACCACCCTGTGAGGTAGGTTAGTCTGAGAGACAGTGACTGGTTGAAGGTCACCCAGTAGGCTGAGTGGGGATTTGAACGCTTATCCCCAGGTCCTAGTCCAACACCCTAACTGTTGGACTTTTCTTTCCAGTAGCACCTTAGAGACCAACTACGTTTGTTATTGGTATGAGCTTTTGTGTGCATTCACACTTCTTCTTTGTTGGACTTTTCTTTGCCAACCAAGTTTGTGCAACGGCTGGGATGATGGAATAAAAACTTTCCTGAGATATCTTTGCTTAGCTTTATTTTAAGTAATAATCAAACAGCAGCAAAACAGCTTTATTTTAAGTAATAATCAAACAGCTGCAAAACACCCCTTCTCACCACTACACTCCCCCCAGTCATTAATTCTTTAACACTACACTGGTCAATTAGGGACGCAGGTGGCACTGTGGTCTAAACCACAGAGCCTAGGGCTTGCCGATCAGAAGGTCGGTGATTCGAATCCCCATGATGGGGTGAGCTCCCATTGCTTGGTCCCAGCTCCTGCCAACCTAGCAGTTTGAAAGCACATCAAAGTGCAAGTAGATAAATAGGTACCGCTCTGGCGGGAAGGTAAACGCTGTTTCCGTGTGCTGCTCTGGTTCACCAGAAGGCTTAGTCATGCTGGCCACATGACCCGGAAGCTGTACGCTGGCTCCTTCAGCCAATAAAGCGAGATGAGCGCCCCAACCCCAGAGTCATCCACGACTGGACCTAATGGTCAGGGGTCTCTTTACCTTTACCTTATGCTAGTCAATTAGTAAGTCAAACAGAAAGTACGAAATAAGAGAGTAGGATAGCAAGATATGATACAAAGCATTTGGTCAACTGAAACACAGTATTCAAAACAATCAATTATCCTATCACATTGCTGCATTCAGTGCAGCAGGTAAACTCCCCCTGCTAGTTAGGCAAATTGCTAACATAGCACAGGTGTGCTGAAATGTCGATAGCTCACAGGTGTGCTGCCATGCAGGCTAAGATTGCAAACACACACACCTCTCTGAGTAGCACCATTGGCCACATTAATATTAAGAAAACCTAACACTAACCACCACACTGCACTGTCTTGTATTGTTTTCCCACCTCACCCCACTTCACTGTGCAATTGTTTCAATGGCACTAATGTAATGTTCATTGTTCTGATTTGCCATGCCTTTGAGGAAGAATCTCCATTTGAAGAAGGTCAGGCCAATAAAACCCTTATTCTTTGGCACCCTTCAGATTTCTCCAGCGATTTAACAGAGACATTTCCCCAGAAATTAAGGGTGCTTTTTTGTCAATAGAGGGCAACTAGAGCATAAGTGTTAACGTGAGTGTTGGCAGAGCAGAATGTTTGATTTGATCGCTTTTCTTCTCCCTTCTCTTCCTATTCAAGTATGTGGGATGAGATTGTTGCGTTGCAGCCCCAGGCCTCTGCCAGACCAAAGAGACATCATCTGCTCAGGAGAAACTGGGATTCTTTTGATGGGAAGATGAAGGAGCTTTTTCTGGGGAATTAATGAAGAATTTATTAGACAGAAAAATACATCTGTTGAGAGCAATGGCATTGGAACTGCGAGGGGGTGATTAATTATCGTGTGTTCTGACAACTCTGGGAGAATCAAATTAACGAATTTAACTTACGGAGGCGAGCAAAGGAGAGACCCATGCAAGCTAATTGAGGGCAGTGGTGGTGGCAGGGAGTATCTCGTGTAATGAGCCAATGACCCACCTTTTGATCATTTTGGCTAGAAGGGGTCTCCTGCTTTTGAAGAACACAGTAGTCCTTTAGGAAAAGGCAAGAGAAGAGAAGGAAGAATGCTGGGGAAACATGAGAACTTATTGCAGAATGGTTCAGCGGCTGCAGCTGGAGAAAAACATGATTTCTAGGCTGGTAAGTGGAGCAGTCCAATGGGGCTGGGTCTCAGCATGTCTCGAAAGCACCGCCCAGGCCGAATTCAATGTGTTAGCACTAGCATATCAAGCCCTAAATTGCCTGGGACCCTAGGACCTAGAAGGGTGCCTTCTCCAGTTTCAACCGTTGAGGATCCTACGATTGGCAGGTGAGGCCTTCTTGGTGGTGTCCCCTCTGAAGACTGCCCTTTTGGCACTAACTCATGATATGGCCTTCTCAGTGGCACCTCCCCATTTGTGGAATGCTCTCCCTGGTGAGGGAGTCCCTCTTTATTGACTTTCAATGGAATTTAAAAACGTTCTTGTTTGTCCAGGCATTTGATGGCTGGAAGACACTGTTTCTGAGATCACTGCTTGAGAGACTGCGTTTTAACTTTTTCCAGAATGCCTTTTCTAAAAATATCACTGATGTGTTTGCTGCCCTGGACTCCTTTGGGAGGAAGGAAAGAATTAATAATATTCATAATCATAATCATAATCGTAAAAGTAGATGTATCTGACTGCACAGTTAGCCACTGTGGGAACAGGATGTTGGACTAGATGAAACTTTGGTCTGATCCAGCAAGCCTCTTCTTAAGTTATCCACCCTGCACTTGGACACAGTGGAGAAAAAGAATTGCATTAAGATATGGCACAGAGGTGTTCAAATCCCGAAGAATTCTTAAAGAAGTGTGAGATTTTTCAAAATTTACTAAAGGATCATGGGTCAAATCCAAGTACTTTTTGCTTAGAGAATACCTATCGAAATTAATGGGCCTAAATTAGTCCTGCCCATTCATTTCAATGGTTCTGCTCTGAGTAGGACTGACATTGAACACAACCTTATGTTTCTCTTCTGCAATGAATTATAAAGATGATTGTTTTGAGAAGGCCACATAATGGAATCCATCTGCCAGGAAAATGAGTAGAATAAGTAGACCGGATGACAGAAGCTGTTGAGTCTGTGTAAAGGTTGAAAAGGAGATTCTTTCCATGCATGGTAGAAATATGAATGTGAGAAGGCAGTTACATCTTAAAATATGTTTGTGTAGAGCAGAGAAAGTCCACATGGTGCCTTCTAGATGTTGTTGGACTCCAGCTTCCATCAGTTCAGCCAACATGGTTAATGGTCATCCATAATGGGAGTTGTGGGCCTGGAAGAGCCATTCCCAGTCAGCGTGGACAATACTGAGGTAGGTAGACCAATGGTTTGACTTGTACCTATGGGACTGCCTCTCCTGGTATGCCCTGCAGAGGACCTTAAGGTCCACAAATAACAACACTTTGGAGGTCCCGAGCCGCAAGGTGGTTAGATTGGTCTCAACTAGGGCCAGGGCCTTTTCAGTACTGGCCCTGACTTGGTAGAACGCTCTGTCACAAGAGACCAGGGCCCTGCGGGATTTGACATCTTTCCACAGGACCTGCAAGACGGAGCTGTTCCGCCTGGCCTTTGGGTTTGGACTCAGTCTGACCCTTATGTTTCCCTCCCCTTATGGTTTTGATTTATGGGCTACTACTAAAATGAGGCTGCATTTTAAATTGTATTTTAACCCATATTTTAATTAACTGTTTTTTCTTTCTTTTATGTTTTATTGTAATTTTATTGGTGTTAGCCACCCTGAGCCTGGTTCTGGCCGGGGAGGGGGGTATGTATAAATAAATAAATAAATAATAATAATTATTATTTATGGCAACTTCCTATGTTCCTAAGTACACAACATTGATCCTAGCTATCAATTGTGAATCCAATGTGTCTACTATCCACATGGATGGTTTCTTTATCATTATTATTATTATTTATCATTGTCATTATTATAAACATCCATCAATATACAATCTTTTACATAATTTACATATTTTCCATGTTGTATGTTCTATTTCCATATGCTAATAAAGTATTTAAATACATAAATTTTATGCCTTTTTTCATCATTCATGCATCAACTTTTCTTTTTATCCCTCAGAAATAAACTTTACTGCAATGTTCCAGTTTAATTCAATATCTATACACCAAACAACAGCAACATAATACTAATACTAACAACAACAACAACAACAACAACAACAACAACAACAAAGATTTACTCATGCAAATACAAAAAGAAAAAGGGGAAAAAGAAAAAAGAGTAAAGAAAAAAAAGAAAAAATATATAAAATGCACTAAAGTAATAAATAAAGAATATATATATATATATATATATATATATATAATATATATATATATATACACACACACACACACACACACACACACACACACGTAAAATAAACTAACACAAACCTAAATTATATACTTAAATAAGCAAATTGTAGACTTCCTGTCTTTTCAGGATGGTTTCTATTCCAATTCATGTACATGGAACAAGAAGCCATACTGTTGGTGGCCTTTCACAGCAGGGTGCACATGTAGAAAGCCCACTGAAGTGCGCTGAGGTGTGTAAACCATAATGTGGTGTAACACCCTTTCCCTGCATACACACAGAAACCAAATGTCATGTGTGCAATCCTACATCAGATTGAGGCTTCAATTCCTTGTGCCTGGAGTGGATCTGGCCCAATTTATTTAGAACCTTGCCGAGATCAAAAGACCCACTGGAAGAAGACTGAATTAAATTTTATGATGCATTTGGAAGGCTATGTATTATTTACTCTTGAAGTCTTGTTCAATACAGAATTCTAAGTTTCCTTCAGATGCGTATGGCCAGTTCAGTAGATAAGAGAGCGGTGAGCACACACACTTTTGCTTGTTGTCCCTAACATCCTGGTGTTGCCTCTAGAATGATAAACACACCAGTTCTAATTTATAAGTATGTGTGCTTAGCTTAGACTCCCATGGATGTCTTCTTCTGTCTGAAGTTGCCTTAGATGAATATGAGAAAGAGACGCCTGTCTGCTTTAATTATGCTGAGGCAAAGTTGTGGGACATTATTGCAGTCAAACCAACAATTCATGTTTTGCCAGACAGGCACATGAAGAGGATGAGGCTTACAGAGCTTTCCTGTAAAATTTGCTACCAAGAACTCTGTTGAGATCACTTCCTTTATCTACCTCAGCAGGAAGTTGTAACACTACACACTTCCTTCCTGCCCAGGAATCTTTCTCTTTCTTCATCATGCCTCCAAGCTTATCACACATGCATGTCTGAACTTACAGACACCATCTTGAATTTAGATTTTCTACCTTTGTAACTTAGTAGTTATAAACCTGCCTTCATTTTGCTACTGTAACTGCTGCTTCAAGACTTAATTATGTAAGTAAATACTACTTTTACTTCTTCACAAAACAATGTATACGTGATTGTTATTTTTAGGGGGGGGAGGGTTAATACCAGGGAAAATCCTGGATTATTGTTTATAAAAGGTTAAATCAGCCTTGTCTTTGCTTCCAAGTTTAAACTACAAAGGATAGTATTCACGTGATCATGGAAATATAATAACTAAATAATATATCTTATCATGCCTAATTCCATTTTTACAAAAAGTCACTTGGAACAGAGTCAAGAATAGGGGTAAATAACATAAGCTTAGGGGGCCAAAATTAGCCTCTCAGGCATTTCCATCAGGCCCTGAGAACTCTCCCCAACAACACCTTTTCTCAGCCTGCACTCTTCACCAGCCCTGCTTTGCATTTTCTTGAGCGTTTTCCTGACTAGAACATGTCCTTGAGCACCAATAATGCCTCTTGCTAGCAGAAGGGAAAGTGGCCTTTGGACTGAAAAAAGTTCCCTACCTCTGGTCTAGAAGACTGACCTTCGGGACATAGGAGAAGATATCTTGAACTACTTAAACAAACAGTGTCTCAAATATATAGACAACTAGCACAGTGTCCCGAAGCACAATGAAAGTGGTTCTTACTTCAGTGTAAGTAAGGAAGAGAGCTTTACTCTGAAGAATAATGGGGAGCGGGGAGCAGAGAGGTTGGGGCTGCACAAGCTGACATTGGCAGGAGCATTGGAATGACCGTTCCCCACATTAAATGGGGAGCGGCTTTTGCGTGGTCGTGCGCAGCCCCCTTGGATCCCAGAGCGGCTCCTGCCAGTTCGGGCTGGCGTCGCCTTCCCCAGGCTGGATACCTGTGGTCTCCGCCTACCTCAGCCAGTGTCCAATCCCGCCTGGGGGAAGCGTTGCCAGGGGGATTGGCCAGGTAAGGGGAGGGACCACCCAGCCCACACAATAGAAGGTGTAGCTTACCTGGGGAAACGGCAGTCGGGCTCCAGAGCTTCTCCCACCCTCCACTCCCTCAATTAACTCTTAATTTTGCAGGTTAACCTCTTCTCCACAGGTACGCAGGCGCTGCTATGTCAAGGCCGCTGTTGAAGGGCTGGAAAGGAATTTCCCTGCATTGGCAGGTTTCGCCTTTCCCGTAGCAAAACGTCACAACTTTGGCGGTTTCAGGCCTTGGGCGGAATCCTTTAGTCATCTTCCTAAATGGGGGGGGGCGTGGGGCGGTGACCCCACGCCCCCAGTGTGACGGCGATACCAGGGTTCCCGTTAAATGGGTCTAGGGGGGAGGCATTGACCATACGCCAAGAGGTTGTCATTGCCCTCCCCCTCCAGCGGCGGTGAATGGGGGGCGGGCTCTCTGCTTGAACATATGTTCTCCAGAGCTAGCCCAATCCCCGCACATTCTGGATAACCCTGAAGTTTCCCAGATCCCCAGCTGGGGGCTGGGAAGGATAAACGCCCAATGCCTGAGCCAAGGTCTCCCTACATCTGAATCTTAATAAAGTTGTGGCCAATTTTAATCCCATAGCATGTTGTCTTGTGTCATTATTCTGCTCGGGGGTCTCCTGGGGCTTGGGGGACTCCGCCTGTCCACGCAATGACTCTGCTGGCACATCTGCACAGCCTGGACTATGATGCTTCCTGACCTGCCACTCCCTGAACCAGGTAAATATCAGTGATGCAAGGAAGGTGGCTACACACCTCTGCCCTGCCACACCAGCTGCTACTGTGGAAGACCATATTTTTGAATACTCCACAATGGCTGGCCTATCGACTTTGTTTTCGAATGTTGCTTTTTCACTAGGCGTTTGGACACTGCTTAAGAGATTTGCAATCACATTTTGCATGATCATTCCTGAGATGGAGGAGTCAGTTTCTTCTGTGTTTGGGGGGAAATTGGCACCATTTTGAATCAAGATGATGGGTTGAACCTTTCAAAACTCCATTCATTTCAACCAAACTTATGATGGTTCCTGAGATGAAGAAGCAGATTATTATTATTTTTGTCTGTGTTGGGATACAACTGGATGCCATTTCGAAAAAACTCAGCAGACCAAACTTTTCCAAACTCTGCTGGTTCTGAGGTTCCTTAGAATTCCTGAGCATTCTAGGTGTGAGTTGCTGCTATTTGAGATTACCGGTATATAAGTCACATCTTCAGTGATGCAGAAAAGCACTGAAGTGGAGTTTCCATGTTCTGGTAGCCTGAAGTGTTTACATAACAAAGCAAGGCAAATAATTCAGCTCAGTTTATTGGCATCATGACTTGTTTAATGGGCCAGCACAGTATATTATTGGATTTTAATAGCATACTGATGAAGGCATTCCTTGTCCACAGACTTTGAGCTTAGCTGGATCTGCAGAGCTTTTAGAAGACTGGTGAGAGAATTCTCATAAGCTTCTGCTCAAATCCTATGTACACATTTTTAACACTCCTCTTTCCTCTAATGATTCAGACAGGATTTGTGATGAATGACTGAAATAAGATTGTTCCGCTTCCCCCATGAAAGCAGGCCTCCTTTGCCTTAGTCATTCTATCACATCTTTTGTATGTGTTCGTCAAAAGCAGCTGATCTACAAAATCAGACATCAGTGGGAATTCAGCCTGTCACTTCCGTTAAATGCTCAATTTTATGAGCAGCGCTCAACATTTCAACATAATAGCGTGTGATTTTCTACCAAATTTAACATCTAATTCTCAGCAGGCACTGTTGACAGTTAGCTGCCACTTAATTAATTTATGTACACATGTAACATTGATTATTAGATTCACTAAGAATAGAAAAGAATTGTAAGAATTACCCTTGCTAGATCAGAGTAATGTCTAGTTAGGGCTTTGGATAGATGTGAACTGCAGGAGGCAGCTTCCCAGTGGAGCACCTGCAGGCTCCAGATACTCTGATGACTCAAGTTGGCCATTTGAACCTCTGGGACCAAAAGCAGGGTAAGGAGCTTTCAGCTCCCATTCATAAAATCATAGAATTGTGGAGTTGGAAGGGATCCCAAATGCCATCTGGCCCAACACCCTGCAATGCAGGAGTCACAGCTATAGAATGGCCACCCAACCTCTGCTAAAAACCTCCAGCAAAGGTGAGCTCACCAACTTCCGAGGTAGTCCGTTCCACTGTCAAACAGCTCTTACCATCAGAATTCCCCTCCGATGTTGTAATTTGAATCAATTGGTTCAGGTCATCCCCTCTGTAGCAGCAGAAGGCCACTTCTGCATGGAACGGAGGTGGATTTGCAGGCGTCACGACCCGACCATACGTGTAGGGGCTGGGCTCAGCCCCTGCGCGAGTGGCAAAATATCCCCACGCCTCCCGCAGGCCGACCAATCCAGTTGGCCTGGGGGGGCGTGTCCTAGTCCCTTTAAGCTAGAGATGGGGGGGGGGAAACTCACCCTCTTTTTCCCACTTCCCCAGCTGGTTAGGTTCACCCGCTCACCCACCCTTTAGATTTAGCTTTGACCTTGCCATGGGCTTCGGTTGGTCCCCTTGGTTGGCCAGGGGGCCTGGTAGGACTTTTTCCCACTTGGACTAGTCAAAGGGGTTTTTACACCTACCTCGTAGCAATAGTCACAACTCTTGGTTTGGCAGTTAGGCATTGGAAAATTTTCATGGAGGTGAGGAGGGGAGGTAGTGTCATCAACTGCCCCTCAATTGAAGGGTATTCCATTAAAGGATTCTGGGGGGCGTGGCCCTGTCCGAAGCCTGGGGAGCTGAGGGCCTAAGGCACGCCCCTAACGGTGATCACAGGGGGAGTTCCGGTCGATGTACATCACTGGGGTTCCTTACTGGTGGTTAACCCTTCCCTGACTTCCAACACACGGGTTGGGGTCGGATATAGCTGATAGGGTCCAATGCCTAAGCCAATACTGCTCGACATCCGTAACCAATAAAGTTGTGGCCTTTACAACCATTAAAATTTACATGATGTGTCTGTGATGTTATTTCAACAGGGAGGGGAGGGACATTGCCATGCAAAAAAGCTAGCTCTGTCTTCCATGTGACAACCCTTCAGATATTTGAGGATGTCTATCACATCACCTCTCAGCCTCCTCTTCTCCAGGCTAAACATACCCAACTCCCTCAACCATTCACCATAAAGCTTGGTTTCCAGACCCTTAATCTTCTTGGTGGCCCTCCTCTGCAGTTGAACCTTGCAGGTGCAACAAGAAGTTCTTGTGCTCTGCTGACCTGCTACTGTCCAGTTCTGTGGGAGCTTGAGGATCACAGGGGAATCTGGCAGCATCCATTCAAGCATCCAGTCCAGCAGAGAGCCAACAGGAACAGGACCTTGGACAGCTGCAAGGGGCTCTGGTAGGAAAGGAGTGTAGAACAGTGGTGTCCAAACTTTTTTCAAAGAGGACCAGATTTGATGAAGTGAAGGGCCGTGAGGGCTGACCAAAGTTGTTGACCTTTTTTTAGGATTGACGTTGTGGAGGTTTTTAAAAAGATTTTACTCCAGGGAATAAACTGCCACAGGGGCCAGATTAAACCGACCGGCAGGCCAGATTAGGCCCCCGAAACGCACTTTGGACATGCCTGGTGTAGAAGATACTGTCTAGAGCCAACTGAAGGCTTAGGTAGGTAGACTAGACATGGTATGTGGTATGCTTTGCCTCTCTGGGGGAAGCGGCTGACTGATCAGAGACCCCTCACCTTGTTTTGGATCCACTGTGCTCTGCAAGGCTGAGGAAACTGAGATACTGTAAGAGGTGGTGGCAGGGTTGTGCCCATGGAGCCTTGAATAAGGTGTTAGAGGTTCTCTTCTCAAGGGCACCCCTGGCTAAAGGTGCCTTTGTGATATTTGCTGCATTTAGAAGCAAACAAGCAGAGCGTAAGTGGAGGCAAACAGGCACTTTGAGAGGCTGTTGGTCTTAGAATGATGCACCGGGGAGAACTACGTTTCTGCTTTTCCCACAACCCTTGCTGCTTCCTTCCAGTGTCCATCAATCACCCATTCACAATTGCTCGGCTCTCCTAATAATGGGGAGAACAGCTATTCTTAGACTGTGTACTGCATCTGCTGTAATAGACATGCCTCTACAATTACAGCCACCCAGGCAATGGTAATAAATTTATCCATTCTTTTCCAATTTAATTTGCCTGGCATGGTTTGTGAATGCCTCTTCTTCCATTCATCATGGTAGTTCTTTCCCGCCGCATGACCCCCAACACAATGGGGAAGGCATTTAATTTAGAAAAAAAATGTGGTCAGTTTGACTTTTGATCTATCTTTTGCTTCTCAGCCTGGGGTGTTTGCTATCCCTTTCCTTAAAGGGAAGGGGGAAGGAAAGAGTGTGGGAGAGGGAGAGTGGGGGGGGAGCCTACACCCAATAAATATTGATGGTGCATCTGCTAAAATTAAGATTCCCAAGTAGGCATTTCATTTAGAGCTGATTAGATGTCCAATTGTATTTTTAAAGCAGTCATAATTAAAAACTGCACCCTGTGAGGGTTTGGCTCAAAATGAGAATGCACACTTGCTGCATGCTGCTGGGTTCTCATTAATGGGTGACAATAAACGGAGCATGTGGAAGGTCCCTTGTCACAAGGTAATCATCATGTCCCCTTGGAGGTGATGGTGGAGCTTGGTAGATCACAGGGAGGGGAATCAAATGATTGCTTTTTCAGTTTGTTATCCTGTAACTAGTGACTTTCCTAAGCCATTCAAATGTGCACTTTCCACAGCGCTTCCTGTTTCCAGGTCTCCCATGGGCTCCTGGTGGTCTGCTGCTGCGGGAACAGGATGTTGGGCTAGAGGGGCCAGCAGAAACTTATTATGTTATTAGATTCCTCTGCCTCTCCATTGGGGATGGATGAATTTGTCCATTTCAGTTTCTCATTTTCCCAGTTCTAAATTCCACATGGGAACAGATCTCTCCCTGCACCCCTGAACACCATGCTTGGCCTAAGCCTAAGATTCCAGTTCAAGGCTGGGGAACCTTTGTCCCTCCATAGGAAAGAGCATAGGAAGCTGCCTTATACTGACTCAAACCATTGGTCCAGCGAGCTCAGTTATGTTTACACTGACTAGCAGTAGTTTTCTAAAATTTCAGATACCTGGAGATTCTGGGACTTGAACCAAAGCAGATGTTCTACCACTGAGCTAAAACTCTTCCTCATGCCTCCTCTCCTTTCTTTACCCTTGAGATAGTCAAAACAAAATAAAAAATTCCTTCCAGTAGCACCTTAGAGACAGAAGTGTGCATGCACACGAAAGCTCATACCAAGAACAAACTTAGTTGGTCTCTAAGGTGCTACTGGAAGGAATTTTTTTTTTTATTTTGTTTTGACTATGGCAGACGAACATGGCTACCTACATGTAACTGGAACCTTGAGATAGTCCTAAGCTGAGAGACAGTGACTGGTCCCAAGGTCACCTATTAAGCCTTGGGGCTGAGATTTGAATCCAAATCTTCTCAGACTACACCGCCAAAATCTAACCACTACACTAGACTATCATGATGGCTAAATGGAGCACCCCTGTGTCTACCTCTGAATAGCTGTTGCTCGAGAAGGATCTCTCCCAGCTCTACCTGAAGATGCTGTGGATTGAATTTTGGACCTTCTTGTCTTCAAAGCAGATTCTCTAGCACCGAACTATGATCTTTCCTTTGTAGGACTCCAGCTCCCATCAGCCAGCATGGCTGGTGGTCAGGGGTGTAGAACGATAAGCATCTGAGGTCCCCCAACTGCATTGTGCATGCACAGCTTTCCCTGTGCACCTCAGGAGTAAGGCTCAGAGCTGCATTCTCTCCCATGCCACTTTGCAGTAGAAATTTAATACATAGAAGCTGGGGGTTTAAAGCTGTGTTGACATGTTGATTTCGGAGTCCTGACAGTGCCATCCATCATTTGATTCCATGATAACCAGAGACAGGCTCATCACAGATACCTCTGCTCTTCAAAGTAACACTCTGCACATTCTTGTAAATGGGAGCCATGGGACAGAAAGCTTTTCAATTATTTCCATCCCTGAAAGTGTCAAGGTAGTAATTATACAGAATACTGACGTGGTAAAGGAGATTCAGGTACTCCCCGAGCCAATAAGATGGCAATGTTCTGTGATGGTCTCTCCTATTTTCTGTTGGAGAGAAGGGATTGCAAACTTGAAACATCAATAGGATCAATAATACATAACAGCACAGGTTATTGTATGGTGTCCGTGTGTGTGTGTGTGTGTGTGTGTGTGTGTGTGTGTGTGTCTTCTAGGAAGGGCCATAGCTCAGTAGTTGAACATTTGGTTTGCATGCAGGTCCTAGGTTAAATCCCCAGAATCTTCAGGTAGGTCTGAAAAACTAATATAGAATCATAGAGTTGGAAGGGACCACAAGGACCATCAACAACAACAACAACAACAACAACAACAACAACAACAACAACAACAACAATTTATTATTTGTACCCCACCCATCTGGCTGGGTCCCCCCAGCCACTCTCCAACAGATATTAAAATACATTAAAATATCACAGGTTAAAAACTTCCCTAAACAGGGCTGCCTTCAGGTATTTTCTGAATGTCAGATAGTTATTTATCTCTTTGACCTCTGCTGGGAGGGTGTTCCACAGGGCGGGCGCCACTACCGAGAAGGCCCTCTGCCTGGTTCCCTGTAGCTTTGCTTCTTCGCAGTGAGGGAACCGCCAGAAGGCCCTCGGCGCTGGATCTCAGTGTCCGGGCTGAACGATGGGGGTGGAGACGCTCCTTCAGGTATACAGGACCGAGGAAACATTTGCCCAGTGTGGGGCTCGAACCCATGACCCTGAGATTAAGAGCCTCATGCTTTACTGACTGAGCTATTTCCCAGCTGTTGCCAGTAAGCGTAGACCCAGTGTGGGGAACCTTTGGCAGTCCATGACATTTGAACTACAACTCCCATCATCCCTTGCCATTGACCATACTTTCTGGGGATGATGGGAGTTGTTGTTCAGCAACATCTGGTAGGCCAAAGGTTTCCCTACACCTGGTATGGACAATACTTTGTAGATGAAGGGTCCCTTTCAACTCTGTATCAGAAGCGCATGAAGCCTACCACAGTTTCCTACAGTGCCCACTCAGATGCCTTTGGGAAGACTGCAAATAGGACATGAAGCTCTTCCTCTGTCCCCCCCCCCCGAAAGGTGCAGTCCTCTATTGGAAGGGCTGTCCTGTCCAATTCCAGTTTGAAGACTAGACAAAATTCATGGAGGATAAGGCTATCCATGCTCGCCAGCCATGATAGCTGTGTTCTACCTCCACTGTCGGAAGTGGAATGCCTCCTTCCAGTTGATGGGAGTAGCTAGTGGGAAAACTGCTGTTGTACTTACTTGCAGGTATCCCTTAGACATTTGCTTGGCCACCGTGAGAACAGAATACTTGACTAGAGGAGCCTTTGGCCGCATCCAGCAGGGCTTATTCTGTGTTCTTCTACCCCTAAGAAGGAGCAGCAGGGTCATTCCCTCCAGTGCTACAACCCATATTAATTCCTTGGCTTATTTAATAGGAACATTTGAAGTTGCCTTATATCAAGTCAGACCACTGATCCCTCTAGCTCAGTGGGTGATCCAACTAGCTCAGTGTTGTCTACATTGACTGACAGCAGCTCTCTGGGGTTTCAGGCAGGGATTCTTTCCCAGCCCTACCTGGAGATTCCAGGGATTGAACTTGGGCTCTTTTTGCATGCAGACCCCACGCTCTATCCTGCTTCCCATATATACAGATATAGATTTAAAACAATCTACTGTTCAAAACAACTCAGTTTGAATAACAGCATGCCATTAAAGCTGCAATTCTAAGCACGCTCCTGTCAGATTGCATTCCATGGAAATCAACACGGCTTAGTACCTTGTTAAGGATCAGGCTGCCGATATTAGTTTCAGCAGCTGAAAGATAATACTAAATCAGCCAGAGGCTTCTCGTAATCCCCCCAACATACAGCTTCTGGTTGATAGCTGGCTCTCATTCATTGGCGGGGGCGGGCAGGGTCTTGGATCTGAGGGATACAGTAGAACAGCAAGACCCCAAAAGAGAAAAAATAGATGCTGTTTCTGCAGCTTAATGATTTGCATAAGGAGTAAAAACAACTAGAGCATTTCAAGCGTGTGTGTTTATTTGTGTGTGTCTGTTTCAAAAGAACAAACTCCAGCTGCAGATGGGTGTTCTGCTTTAAAATTTCAATAGCTCTCAAGCCAACAGTTCATCTTTTAATCATTCTTGGGGAGTGGAGGGAAGGGAGATATTCTGCTTCCAGAAATAGACGTGTGCATATGGCTGAATTGGGACCACTGTGTACATGGAAAGCATTGACATGAATGTGCTTGTCTTTTTGGCTTGGATCATGCCTGGTTAGCACCCGCCTGGAGTTTCTATCGAAGTGTGTGGTCTTGTATTGAACCCTACAGTCTGGCTACTTGCATGTTTTACAAGGGGCTTGTGCCTGCATATTGTCAGGGCTGGAGTCAGACAATACGCAGCAATAAAAGAAGCAGGTTTCCATTGCCAGGGAAGTTAACTCTTTATTCAAGGAAACAAACATACAACTCCGCCTAGTGCTCTCAGCAACACTTCCCAGTAGGTCTTGACCCTATGAAAGAGTTGCCAGGACTGAAGGTACCCGCCTTTCACTCATTTCTAAGGCTCCTCCTCTCCTCAAACTGTATCTGCGCATCCCTGGTCTCTGTTCTGCTCTCATTACTCTACAGTCCAGTGGTGGCCAAACTTGGCCCTCCAGCTGTTTTGGGGACTACAATTCCCATCACCCCTGGCCACTGGTCCTGTTAGCTAAGGATGTTGGGAGTTGTAGTCCAAAAACAGCTGGAGGGCCAAGTTCGGCCACCAATGCTGCACACGTCCCTGGAGACCGGGGGAGCTTGTCGCAGCAGGAGAAGGGAGACTCCCTAGCTGCCTCTTGACCCCCTTCTCTGCTTCAGCACCAGAGTTTGAACTGCTCCCTGTCACAGACTCTTCCTGCTCACTAAATCCTGTTGTCTCTTCCACGTCCTGTACCTCCTCCCAAACCTCTCCCTCTGACCTCTTCTCAGTGTCCCACCACCAATCCCTGGGCCCTGAGTCCTCTGGGGTTCCCCTTTGTGTGTGTGGGGGGGGTCCCCAGCTGGTGCCTCCCACCACTCCTCTCCATCCAGCCAGTCCATGGCACATATTTTGGGGTGGCATTATAAGGCTGGCTTTACCCAGTGCCAATCCGTTTAGCATAAAAGGGGCATTTTAAGGGGTTAATTCTTTTCCTAAGCCATAAATAGCAGTTCTCCCCCTCTTCTGTTTGGTAAGCTCCCCAAGTCAGAAATTATGTGATGTGATACAATGTAGCTTTCAGATTTGGCTTCCCTGTATTACAGGGCCCTCATTCTGAACTTTGCTTTCATTCGTAAATTGTTGAAATAGGATTCATTTAAGTTGAAAAGCACCACCTTTTGAGCTCAGCCCTCCTCACAATAATGATAGGAATATATTATATAGGATTGTTGTTGTTTTAAATTCTGCATGTGCACGTAATGCTTTTAACGTTTCTTTGTTTACTTACTTCCATACATATGCAGCTGTTCCGTATAGTTTTTACTAAACTGTAAATCACTTCAGGGTGCCTCTTGGGAAGTGATTCATAAATTAAATTAAATTAAATTAAATTAAATTAAATTAAATTAACAATAGATGCTGTCCTGAAAATGTTTTCACTAGGTGGAACAATGCTTGTGTGCACAGTGATGTGAACGGGGTCTTGGGAGGGGAATGCAATTTGGTTTGCATTTAAAGTTGAGTTTACCTAACATGCAATTTCCAAAGCAATACATGAGCTGAAACATGCATGCGGCTCAGGTGGGGGAGATACGGAAGCTGAGGTTGGAGGTGGGACCTCACTGTTGCGGCAACTGCCTCATCAGGCGCACACCTAGGAGTGGCTGAGAGGCCTAGGACTGATGGACATGCCTTTCCCTAACTTGTAAGTGTACTTTTGACAACAGAGAGTTAATTCCTTACTCTGGACGTTCCTTACCTGACAGCACTGTGGTACAGTGGTGGGTGGGGCCAGAGGGAGAGCAGCAAAGTTAAATTTTAGCTTTGCACAGCAGGATAGTTTCTATACCACTCAAACACCCCTCTCTATCCTCTGCCCATCCAAGCAAACAAGGGGCATTGTCGGACCTTAAGGCGAAAACACGGGGTGCAAATCAGGGCCAGTGAGGGAGATGTTCTTCAGAATTCTGGGGGCCAGATAGAGACCTAGAGGATCACACCTGATCTTGCGTTTAAGGCTCCTCACTCTTGCACTAGGGTAGTAGGTAAAAGTCCCATGAATGTTCCTTGCCCTGGAAGCTTAGGTAAAGGTAAAAGGTAAAGGACCCCTGACAGTTAAGTCCAGTCGCGAACGACTCTGGGGTTGCGGCACTCATCTCACTTTACAGGCCGAGGGAGTGGATGTTTGCCTGCAGACAGTTTTTCCAGGTCATGTGGCCAGCGTGACTAAGCTGCTTCTGATGAAACCAGAGCAGCGCACGGAAATGCCGTTTACCTTCCTGCCGGAGCGGTACCTATTTATCTACTTGCACTTGATGTGCTTTCAAACTGCTAGGTTGGCAGGAGCTGGGACAGAGCAACGGGAGCTCACCCCTTTGTGGGGATTTGAACCACCAACTTTCCGAATGGCAAGCCCTAGGCTCAGTGGTTTAGACCACAGCGCCACCCGTGCCCCCCTGGAAGCTTAGGTAAAGGTAAAAGGTAAAGGACCCGTGGGGGCATACGCCCCCGGGGACAGGGGCGAGAAGCGGCGGGCTGGGGGCGACAAGAGCAGCCCCTCCCACCATTCCACGCGCTGCCGCTCCCTCCGTCACCCTGGGAGCGGCAGCGCACGGCCCGACGCGGAGGGCCTGCACGCGCAGGCGACTCTGTATGGATCGCCGTTCCACAGCCTCCTTTTGAGCCGGAGAGCTTAAAAGCAGCTCTTCGGCTTAAAAGAGGGCTGCAGAAGCGGCGCCGGCACCCCCACCGCCCTGGGGGCGGAGCTTGCAATGTTTCAGCGTTTCCTGCCGCCCCGGGAGGGTGCCGGCGTTTGTCCACAGACAGCTTTCCGGGTCATGTGGCCAGCAGGACTAAATGGCAACAGAACACCATGACAGAAACCAGAGCGCATGGAAATGCTATCTTCCCGCCGCAGCGGTACCTATTTATCTACTTGCACTGGCGTGCTTTCAAACTGCTAGGTTGGCAGGAGCTGGGACAAGCAACGGGAGCTCATCCCGTCGTGGGGATTCGAACTGCTGACCTACTGATCAGCAAGCCCAAGAGGTTCAGTGGTTTAGACCACAGCACTACCCGCATCCCTGTCTGGAATGCTTAGGACAGGGTTAGCCAACATGGTGTCTTTAGGTGTTAATGGACTCCAGCTCTCATCAGCCCCAGCCAGCATGACCAATGAGAAGGAAGATGGGAGCTTTATGAATTCTGGTTTCTAGGTCCCCCCCCCCAACAAAAAAAAAAATTCTAAAGAAACTTAGGAAGCGTTTAGTGGAAATTACTTACTTTTATAGGCTGGGAGTGAGCAGCAACTTGGGGGAAGGTAAGTTAATGGACTCTGAGCATCTCCCCAATTACTGTACAAAATGATTTTTTTTAAAGTGCAGAGATTTAATTACACATGTGGTAGCATGAAGGACATAGAATTATTTCTCCTTTCTCTCTCCCCCCCACCTTGCAATGTCTTGCAACGGAGGCTGTCAATTGCTTTAAAGTTCATGGCCAAAAATCACTTTGCATTTGTAAAAGGCAGATAACTTTAACTGACAATGTTCCCATACCCTGAAGCTGTAATATGCCTCATAACCTTGAGGAAAAGAGAGAGACTTGCAGAAAGGCTTTATTTAATTTTTTTCCCCAAATGTCTTTAAACAGCAGCGGGGAATGAATCTTAATTGTTGTGTAGGATTCCGTTTATTACAGCATTTCCCCGTCTTCTTCTTAAGAGAGGATTTCCCCCCCTTTGTACTAAAATTCTAAAGAGACCATTTCAAGAGAGATGGAATTGATTAAATAAGAATTTTTTTTGCAAGATTCATTTGAATCATAAATGCCAGTGACTGGGGGGGGGATGTCTACAGATAAATTTTAGATGTTGGGTTTTCTCCAGCTAAGTTCAATGCAGAGTAGACCCACTGGATTTAACGGGCCTGAGGAAGTCATGTCCATTAATTTCAGCAAGTCTACTCCTGAGTAGCATTGTCTTTCACATTCGAAGCATATGGAGAAGTAAGTACTTTAGTGAGAGAGCATATGCTCTGCATGCAAAATGTTCGGTTCTTGACTTCTTCAGGTAAGGCCAAGAAAAACCCAGGGGAAAACGATAGCAGTCACTCCACTTAAGTTCTTAGTGGATCAGGTCCCTTTGAGAGAGGACTGTCCTTTAGATCTGTGGGGGCCTGTCCTTTGGGGCAACTGGGGTGCTGCCCCATGAAACTCAATCACTGAGGTCCAGCGACGAGGACCTTCTGGTGGTTCCCTCCCTGCGAGAAGTGAAGTTACAGGGAACCAGGCAGAGGGCCTTCTTGGTAGTGGCGCCCACCCTGTGGAACACCCTCCCATCAGATGTCAAGGAAATAAACAACTATTGGTGGAAATGTATAAAGGTTGCTAAATTCTGGAGCGAGATTTATGATAAAACAAAAAAAATGTTGGAAGTGACGTTTGAGAAAAAGCCAGAAGCCTTCCTTTTAAGCTCGATCCCTGAGAATATTCCGGAAGATAGGAGAAATATCTTTCTATATGCATGTGCAGCAGCAAGGATGTTGACCGCCCATCTTTCAGCCCAGACACTGAGGTCCAGCTCAGAGGGCTTTCTGGCGGTTCCCTCACTGCGAGAAGTGAGGTTATAGGGAACCAGGCAGAGGGCCTTCTCGGTAGTGGCGCCCACCCTGTGGAACGCCCTCCCATCAGATGTCAAGGAAATAAACAACTATCTGACTTTTAGAAGACATCTGAAGGCAGCCCTGTTTAGGGAAGTTTTTAGTGTTTGATGTTTTATTGCATTTTTCATCTTCTGTTGGGAGCCGCCCAGAGTGGCTGGGGAAACCCAGCCAGATGAGCGGGGTATAAATGAATAAGAATGGGAATAAAAATAAGAATAAATTGGCCCTCAACCTGCCCTCATCCGCCTGCATTCTGGTCACTAACAGCTCTTTGAATTGGCCCCAAACCAGAATATGAGCCAGTGCAACTGTTGTAACAAAGGAGTCATATGCTCACTATAACCAGCCTCAGCCAATAATATGGCTGCACCTCTTTTGGCCAGTTGACATTTCCGAACTACTACTGCTATGTGAGAGTCAAAACTAGTTAGAACTGCTTAGTACCTGGGAAGAAAAATATAGACTGAAAGGCAAAGTAATGTTCAAGTACCTGCTGGGGAGAGCATGCAGTAGAGGCCTTTTGTGACGAGATGACTCAGGCACTTCATGCTGAATCATTCCATCTCTGGGGTTTCTGGAGATTATGCTTGAGGCCCCGTCAAAAGCGGCAATGCAGCCTAAGTAATTGCAGAGGGCTTGCAGCTGAGTCTGATACTCCTACAGCTTTTTCTTTCCTGACTTAACTAATGAAACTAATTGCCCCAAACAACAAAAGTTCTTGTTCCTAAAAACTTGCGCTGCTATAATTATTTACTTTCATTTGCATTCTTTCATCATTATATATTTTTTTTAAAAAAATCCTTATGCTGTCAACATTAATTTTAAAATATAAATAAATCCTGACAGCGAAGTGCATAAAAAAATCAACAATACAATTACATTAATTAAGCAAGCACAGAATACGCCACAAATCAGTAGATTGGCTTAATACATTGTGCATAGCTGGATCACACACACACACACCGGAAAGCATGGCTGAACAGGTGAGTTTTAAACAGGGTGTCTACATGCCAGTAAAACGTAAAATGTGGAGCACTATATATAAGACTGAAAAATAAAATAAGAAACTGAGAGAACTGGAATTGATAGATCCTTCCATCTTAACCTTGACACACCGATCTGCTGCCCCAGTGATCAGCTTGATCTTTGGAACACTTGCAACAATGTGGGTTGAAACCAGATGGAACAAAAGAGGGGCAGAGAGCCCCAAGGAACCAATTGTGGACTCTCTTGGCCTCTCTAGGTATCCTTAGCAACTCTTCCCTAGGCTGTACACAACTAGATTGTGTCCTTGAATTCTGATAATGTCTTTTGATTGCCTAGATATTGTGTCCCACTATATATTATTCACAAACTTTACTTGCGGACATTTCTTCAAAACAGAAGAAAAAGCAGTAAATGATACATCCAAACCATTCCATACAATATCTTGTGCTGTCCAGCACAGGCACAGCATCTTAAAAATAAAATAAAATAAAATTCCAAACAGACCCAAATCAAAGGTTTCTTTCCTCACAGTCTGAATTTTGTATGGAGCTGTTTTTCTGGACAGTCATTTACACATGCTTACTTCCACAGAGCTTGAGAACAAAGACTCAAGGCAACTCCCTTTCAGAATGGAGATTTGCAACCAAACACCTTTTTCGCCTGATCTAAGGTTAAACACTCATGTGTTAGCTACTAGAGAACAACAGTAATTATTAACACATAATGGAAATCAGAGACCACTTCTTATTCACTGTAATGGACCAGCCTCCACGAACTGAGCTTCAGTGGAATTTTCCAGTTAAACCCTTTCAGCAATACACATAGGCATTCTTCATTTCAGTGTCAATTCAACAATTATACATAACAGCATGTGTGTCTAGAAACTGGCCTACTGTACAAAGGTAATATTTGCATTTGTTGCTCCATCCACTCCCACCCCACCTACCATTGGCTTGTGGCCCTCAGAAGGTTTTCCAGAAGGGAATGTGGCCCTTGGGCTGAGAAAGGCCCATTCCCACCCACCCCTGGCCACCATGAAGAGAAATGAACTGGTGGGGAGTGTGTGCTGTGTCTGCCTCTGATGGAAATACAGTAGTTGCCAGTGCTGTTGACTGAGCGTGAATCTTAATGAGTAATTGGGTTGCTCTTGCTTATTGCTTTGATGTGTATTCCATCCCTGTGTCTCATCCTCCCTCTCCCTCCTGTTCTTTTATTGGAATTTAGCCCAGGAGTGGATTATGATGCTTTATCTATGTCTGGTCTTAAAAAAAATATTTTGATTTAAAGCTTTCAGAATACAAATTAATCTAGATGTACTCATAAATGGAGAAGCTGCACCGACATCTATTTTTATGACACAAGAGAGAGTGGAGATGAAACGGTGATAATAGAAACCAAATATTTGCCTCCATGAAAGGAAATTGCAACAGTAGAAAAGGGCATCTGTTTGCAGATGAGAGAGAGAGAGAGAGATGGATTAATTTAGCCACCTCCATTTTCTCTAATTCTCCTGGAGAGCAGAGAAGGCACAGAGATAGAATAGAATGTCATAACGATTTGGCCACGGTTGTCTTCTTGTTGGGGCTTCCTTGCTTTCATTTGGATGACACTTCATTGGAAGAGAAGAGGGACCCTCCCTTCTCCAGCTACAGTACTTGTTGGATCTGAGGAGTCAAGAACTCCCAGCAAGGGCTTTGGGACAGCAGCTGTGAACAGTGGTGGCTGGTGCCCATTGGCACTGATAGGGAGGAAGCCTATGTCTTGGGCCAAGATTCTTCTCTCTGCTTCCCTGTTCTCTTTTGCTATGGTTATCCTAAAAAGTTAGCAACCGGTTAATTATGTATGACGAACTCTCCTTTTTTCCAGTTGGTGGCCTAAATTGGACCCCCCACCCCATCCCTCAGGCTTGTTTGTTTTGCCAGATGTCAGCCTCACTCAATTTTTCTGTGCTGGAATGTTGCGTTTGAGAGCAAACGCATTGCTGTGTTAAAAATATATATAGATGCAGTGTTCTCCCTCCATGGATTCTTCAGCAGAACTTTTCACAGGATAGCCTCGGGAGAATGGGGTTAGCTTGGGCAGCTTTCGATCTCTGTGTGGCGGAGAGGCAAAAGGACTGGAAGAGAACTGAATCGCAAGAGGAGAATTGGAAAAAACAAGAGAACGGTTCTCAAACCAAAAGTCAGGACAGAAGGTAAACAAATGAGCCAGAAAACAGCAAACATGAACACAAATCTATAGAATTAATGGAGTTCTTCAAATCAAGGGTCCCAGCAATCATTATCAAGTTAACTACATCTTGAGGTTAAACCACAGAGCCTAGGGCTTGCCGATCAGAAGGTTGGCAGTTTGAATCCCTGCGACAGGGTGAGCTCCCGTTGCTCGGTCCCAGCTCCTGCCTACCTAGCAGTTTGAAAGCATGTAGAAGTGCAGGTAGATAAATAGGTACCACTCCGTCAGGAAGGTAAACGGTGTTTCCATGTGCTGCTCTGATTCGCCAGAAGTGGCTTAGTCATGCTGGCATGACCCAGAACCTGTATGCCAGCTCCCTCGGCCAGTAAAGCGAGATGAGCGCTGCAACCCCAGAGTCGTCCTCAACTGGACCTAGTGGTCAGGGGTCCCTTTACCTTTACCTTTTTACACTGCTGACAGAAATTAAGTCAGTGGAGACTGGTCCATGAGGATAAGTCTGCACTTGCCTGCTTTCCTACATGTAGCTAGTCCAGAGCATCGCCCTGCCAGCCAGATGAACTCTCCTTAGTCTTAGTCATTCCCTTGTAGACCTCAGAAGGGGGGAGGATGGGTGCAAAACTAGAATGCGTTGGTTCTGCCTGTCATTGGCTTTGGCTCTGCCTACTGTTTGGGCTCCCTGCCTTCTGCCCCACCAGCCCAAACAAGCACTCCATCACTGAATGAAGTTACAGCAAGAGGACCACTGAAATCATAAGAGGAAGGCACCCGCATGCTCAGGGGCACTCTGGAGTTTTGCAGGAATGCAAAACACTTAAAAATAAATCCTAGCAGCAGCCACAAGTCAGTGTCGACTGAGCGTGCTCAGTAGCCATAGACACAATTTCCTGGTTTGCACATCATGCTAAACCAAACCATGACTTAGCACAAGCGAATGGGCTCCCAGAGAAGAGCTTGCGAAATCAGAAGGATAAGCAGAGCTTTGAATAATGGTAAGCATCTGTTGTCCAAACTGAGATTCACTGTTTAGCTCTCCTGGATAAACCACGAGACACGAACCATACGAAAACCTTGTTAACAACTCGTTGTTAAGTAAACCCATCTCTGTGAGAATGTTCAGGGTGGCAGGAGAGGATATATTGTTTATTAATATCCTTCCTAACTTACGCTAGCAATTTCCTTTACTTAGCAGAGTTACATTCCCCTTTTTGCATGCAGAGCAGATAGCTGGTTGCAGGCTTGTGTGAGCCTCTCACTATTATACAATTCAGCCTGTCTCAGATTGAATTGTACATTCCTGGTAAATTCCCTTGAATCCCTCTTAAAAAAACAAAGATGCCAAAATCTTATTCAAAGTTAATAAAAGATGTTTACTCACATCAGTTCACAGTTGGATTCCTGAAGGCAGACTTAGTTACAAATATGTACATGTGGATCTATCCCATATGGGGGAATAATCCCAGAGAGCTAGCAGAGCAATCCTAGCTAAAAGCTGGTCAAACGAAGAAGGAAGTCAAAAAGAGGAAGGGTGCTGCGTGACTCGTCCTTTTGTTACCTGGACAGGTTAGGTCACGCCCACCTTCTATCACATGCAAAAGGAAGGATGCTCCAGCCAGGAGGAACAGGAAGTTTCGACTGGCTGGACCAAACATTCCCTTGCATGTCTTCTCTAGCATTTCAAGGAATGTTGTACTTGACTGCCTCTCATGGATCACATCCCACAACCTCTACAGCTTCCACCCTGCCCCATGCAAGCCAGCAGGTTGTGGGAGACAGTGGCTGACCCACCCAACCCACTTAGGATGACACTGTAAAAGAAAGAAAGAAACTCATTGCAAGGTCCATTGGAGTTTGTAAGCAGACGTTGCTTTACTTGAGATTCCTGGATTGCAGGGGTTGGACTAGAATGGCCCCCCAGGGTCCCTTCCAACTCTACAATTCATGATTCCATGAGTCTTTATAAAAGGGGGAGCCAATGTCGTTGTCCTCCCAGTGTTCTGGACTGCAGCTCCCATCAGCCCTAGCTAGAGCTTTCATTGTACAGTGGAAGTTCCTAGCCAGCGTTGCCAAAGGTCAGGGTTGGTGGAAGGCACTGCATTCCATCACAATGGATGCGCTTCTGGCACGACTAAAGTAAATCCGCTGCAGGAGAAGCCATTGTACACCGCATGTAAGTTATATAGAGAGAAGACGTAGTCAGAGAAAAAACATATAGGCATCTGTACTTGATTGGCATTTGTTCAGAAGCTCAAAAGGCTTCCGCACAGGAATCCAACCAAAACCATGGTGATGAACTTTAAAAAACACAGTTTGCTGCGCTTGGTGAGTAAGTTTCCACATTGTCATAGTCTCCTACATTTTGTTAATCCCCTTCTGTTCAGATGTCTGCTTTTGGAGGCTTCCGAATTCTGTGCTATGCGTGACTTTGGCAGGGCATACAATGACTAAAGAAGATCTTTATATAGGAATCCAGATTTATATAGGAATCATTCGTTTCAGAGTGCGGAAGAAGCATTCGGACAGGAGGAGGGGGCAGGGGTCATGCATGCTAGTGGTGTGTGTGGGCAGCAGCAGAAGTGGCCAGGACAATGGAAGCAATTATTATCCTTCGTCTAGTAGGCTACATTACAGCTACAAAGGAGTCAGAGGCAGGGATGGGGGAGGAATTTGCTTCAGTCAACTTTTAAAGCCGAACCTGTCAAATCCCCACGTTCCAAAACCAGAACTCAGCCATCGTTTGAAATTCACCCTTTTTGTGATGCAATTCTCCGCCCAATTTATATTTTTCAAAAATGCATACACTGGTGGAACGCGTGCATAAAATGAATATGTTAGGGGAAACAGCATCCTAAAATGCACAAATTTTGGGTAAATTGCTTGAAAATATGTGTACTGTTATGTATTGAAGTTCTCACCCTAGACCACTAGGGGTGTATGTGTGTATAGTTCATTCTGTTGCAGTTTTCACTCAGGTCCGCACATGCAAATGAGGGATTGAAAGTGACGTTCAGGGATTGGGTAACTACAGAAAGTTGTTACTGTTGCTTGTAGCTGAGTTCTATATAAGCAGGCTGCTGAGCCCTTCAGTTCAGTTCTGTTCCAGCCTGAGAATAAACAGAGCTGCTTGGAGAATCACTGTGTCGTCTGCTATGCCCACCCACTATTTAATATGTACGTTTGTTAAAACTGCATACAAAAGTGTTTTGGTTAGGACGGATTTGCACTAAAATCCTGAAGAAGTTTCATAAGTTTATTTCAGGTTGGTCTGATTTTTTTACTTAACGTCAATATCCATGAACACTGTCACTCTCTGCCATTGGCTTTTAAACAGATCTGCTTAACTTGAAGTTCATTGAATTGTTGCTTTTCTTTCTTTATGTGTCTTCTCCCTTTCTCGTACCCTCATTTCCTCCCCCCCCAAAAAATTATTTTTATTGTTTTTCCAAATCAGTACAAATCAAACCTATTTAATTTAATTTAATAGTTTTTTTTAAAATCAGGTTTCCCACTCCTGTTGCCAATGTATGTCCATCTCTTCTGCTGTTGCCACATCTTTTTTCCCCTTGAAATCCACTTAAAATCTTTGCGAGATGTAATCCATTCTCACCGCTGCCAATATATCCTCTTTATGAACATAAGTCATAATAGAGTTTATTATGTTAGCCATTTGACCATAGCACATAGAAAAGAAACCAGGCAGATACCTGCCGCAATTATACAACAATATGTTAGATACATTTGCAAAACAACAGATATAAAATCATGGTAGATAAAACAAGATATGGTAAAAGCAGTAATAAATCATGTAGCTATGGGTATTTCAGAATGTTTACAAAGGTCCAGGGCTAAAAGAAGTTAACCTATCGAGGTGGCCCTGAGTTTCAGGGCCTGCAAAATATAGATGGCCACACCGCGGGTAACCATGGGGTTGGCGTCCACCAATAAGTATTTCATGCAGTCATCTTCCATGACGATGGACGGGGGAATTAATAGGAAGAGCCTCGGTCTTATTGAGTCATATAAAGAGCAGTGAAAGAAAAAGTGAATAAAGTCCTCTATCTTTCCCCTGTTGCACGGACAAAGGCAAAGATCAGGAGTAGTGTTGGAAAGTGTGCTCCCGGTACGTTTCCAAGCACAATTCAAAGTGTTGGTGTCGACCTTTAAAGCCCTAAATGGCCTCGGTCCAGTATACCTGAAGGAGCGTCTCCACCCCCACCATGTTCAGCCCGGACACTGAGATCCAGCGCCGAGGGCCTTCTGGCGGTTCCCTCACTGCGAGAAGCAAAGCTACAGGGAACCAGGCAGAGGGCCTTCTCGGTAGTGGCACCCGCCCTGTGGAACGCCCTCCCATCAGGGGTCAGAGAGATAAACAACTACCTGTCATTTAGAAAATACCTGAAGGCAGCCCTGTTTAGGGAAGTTTTTAATTTGTGACTTTGTATTGTATTTTAATATTTGTTGGAGGCCGCCCAGAGTGGCCGGGGAGACCCAGCCAGATGGGCGGGGTATAAATAAATTATTATTATTATTATTATTCTTTTTAATTTCCATAGGTATAAATTCCTTTTCTTTTCACATGTGTAGTCATTCAAATCAATGTTCACAGACCTGTTGTGAAGGGATATTGGGTCACTGTTCTACATTTCTATAATTGCCCACTGTTGACTCTCTTAGTATGATATTATTATTTCTACTTGATTGCGTCCAATGTTGTTATTAGGCGGGTCACTCCATGTGGCCAGGATTATTCAAGTGGCATTTCCTGACTTCACCCATGGTCTTCCATTTATTTATTTATTTATTTATTTATTTATTTATTGCGTTTTTATCCCACTTTTTACTCCAAGGAGCTCAAGGTGACACACATGGTTCTCCCCCTCCTTATTTAATCCTCACAACATCCCTGTGAGGTAGGTTAGTCCGAGAGGCCGCGACTGCCCAGGGTCACCCCCAGTTAGTAGGGATTTGAACCCTGGTCTCCCGGGTCCTAGTCTGACACTCTAACCACTGCAACACATTGGCTCACTAGGCAGCGGGACCCAGTGATGACCTCTGAGGGAAACGGGTGGGTTCTGAGCAGCTAGAGGGAAGTCCTTCATTTCTGGCAGCTGGAACAGCAGGCAAGAAACAGTCTCCGTGTGCCCGAATAAAGTTGTGTTTCACTCACCCATCAGTCTGTCCACGTGGTCTGTGCGCACAGTTATTATTGCCTGCAGTTTCTGGCTGACAGCTCACAGTCTTAGATGTCAACCAAATTGACAGTTCAAAGGAGGCAGCGTTAAGACAGGAGGGTTTTGCTTTGAAATCCTCAGCCTTTTCTCATACGTTCATGGAAAGCAATGATTCCAGGTGTGGTGGCTTCCAAGACGTCATTTCTCTGCACTAGCATTCTTGACACCTGACAGGGAAATGTAGCCTGCAACACGTGTGATTTCAGTCATTGTGACCCTGGAAGATCTACAGCTGGCCTGACTGTCTGCCTCCTGCACTATTTGCTTAGGATACAAACAAACAATTGGTTTAGATATTCTTTGCATTTTGGTTTTCATATAGTATATATGAAATGTGCATAGAAACACATAGTGAGGAAAACAAACAAAAAGGCATTATATTAGGAGAAATTCACCTAATGTGGGTGTATAGCAATATATATCAGTGATCTGGGACTCAGCTAAACAGCTGCAATTATAACATTATAAGTGCATTAAAAATATGACACCAGATGGCGCTGTAGAGCTCAATAGCAAATTACACACACACACACACACAGAGAGAGAGAGAGAGAGAGAGAGAGAGAGAGAGAGAGAGGTTTTCCCCATAGCGTTTTCATTGCAGTTTTTTATACCTGTGTAGATCGAGCCCTGCCCTGGTTGCTCTTTTGGTACTGGGACAAGTTCAGGGTATATAAAGCCTGTATCAGCTTGCAAGTTTGCCATACACCAGTTATGCCAATTCAACCACTTCCATCTGTGGAACTGCCACTGTTACAGGTCCCACATAACACCCATTTGCACCTGGAAGAAATCCATCTTCAGCCGCTACAGAGGCCCACCAAACTCCTTCTTGGCCACTTGGGGACCTCTTCAGTGAAGTCCTCACTCTGGTGAATCCAGTGCCGACTGAGGCCAAGTGAGGGGCACAGCTGGCTTATGTAGCCAGGGAGCAGACCAGAGGGCTCTGGTCCACTCCCAGAGCCACATACCCAACTCACCTGCGATTGGCTGTAATCATGGGCAAGCACTAGCAGCCTAGTACAGCCGGTGAAGGATGCCAGAACTCAGCTTCGCACCATTGCGGCCGCACCAGATCCTAGCCACTGCTTTGTTGCAGCAGCTGATAAGTGGTCCTTGTTTATATCTGTATCTAGTTGACTTAAGTGATAGAGTTGTATATATGAATATATATGTGCATGCATGCATGCATGTATGTACCTAGAGTTAGTCACAAACCCAGAAGAATCTAGAAATTAGGACCAATATGAATTCATTTATGCTCCTGGTGCAGATAGGCAAAAGGGGAATATTTAAAACAAAATAAAGAATAAAACAATTCCTTCCAGTAGCACCTTCTATTTGCCAGGAGGTGATGGGACCAGTGGCCATGATCTTAGTTTTTTTGATGTTGAGCTTCAGACCATATTTTGCACTTTCCTCTTTCACCCTCATTAAAAGGTTCTTTAATTCCTCCTCACTTCACCTATATATTGGAAATAAACAGATATTACAATTTTTGTGTGTGTAGAAATGCATATCGCAGTTGTATGCATATTTGCTCAGATGCAAAATCCTCTTTCTTTCATAGGACTTATCATCCCCAAGTAAACTTGTTTGGGTTTGCATCCCTAAGACTGCAATAGCTGACAGGTTACAAGGGAAAAGAACCGGATGAAATGTGTCCACGTTTTAAAAAGGTTACAAGTTTACAGCATGTACTGCATTGAGGGAAAATATGATCAAAATTATATATAGATGGTATTTAACTCCTGTAAAACATGCAAAAATGTATCACACATCAGATAATAAATGCTGGAAATGTAAGGAGAAAGAAGGAACCCTTTACCATATGTGGTGGACGTGCCCCAAGATTAAGGACTTCTGGTAAAAGATTTATAATGAAATGAAAAAAATGTTGAAAGACACCTTTATTAAGAAACCAGAAGCCTTTCTATTGGGAATCATAGGGGAAGAAATCCCCAAAAAGGACATTACTTTCTTTTTGTATGCCACGACAGCAGCGAGAATACTAATCGCCAAGAATTGGAAGAATCAAGAGATACCAAATGTTGAAGAATGGCAAATGAAGATGATAGACTTTATGGAACTTGCCGAGCTGACGGCGAGACTGCGCGACCAAGGAGAGGAAGCGGTGCAGGAAGATTGGAAGAAATTTAGATTGCATTTTTAAAAATATTGTAATGTTTAAATTTTATATTCCTTAGGGAAGTGGTTAGAGGTTTTCGGTAATGATCTTGGAAGTGGATTTTATAAGATACAATGCTATAGGGAAATATTTTAAGGTGATTGCTAACAGTATGTAACTGCCAATGAGGACTGAAAATGAATTTCAGAAGGAGGAGATCAGGGGTAGTCACCCTAAGATGTTAGTGGAATAATGTTGAGAATATATAAGAATTTTGTGTGTTGTGTGTTTTGTATTTGTTTTGTTTGTATTTTTCTTATAAAATGAATATTTATTTTTTTAAAAGAAATGTGTCCACGTTTGGCATGTTACATAACCTGGTCAAATATTCAGGGCAATTCATTGCAATGAAACTATAATTAAATGAGACTTTGTATCCGTGAATGGAACAATGGTTTTGCAAATATTTAGAGCTGTTCGGCATCGTGAGCATTAATAACTTAGCAACCAGCTTCGCACCAAATACTTTTGTCTTGTAAACTGACCTGTTCTTTTTAGCTAAAGCGCTTTTGCAATAACCTTTTTTCAGGCTTAGTAACATGCGTTAAACTGCTGATTGGTATTGCTTGAGTGGTATGTCCATAAGCCAAGCTCTGGGTGCTTTTAACCGAGGCAGAGTGGATTTGCTGACACCAGGAGAGAGAGCTCACTGTGTGGCATGTGAGTCAGCGAAATCCAATTGTTTGGGCTGAGTCACATATTCAAGGGCATCCCTTGATATCTCACCACACAGACTCATTGATGGATGTGTCAAGTGCCCCCAAGAAGCAGAAGCGTGGAAAGGAGCCACTGGTTTTTAGAACTCATAACTTTTGGCTCTCTATGCCTTTGTAGTGAGGAGTCAGGATCCTAGTTTGGAGCATCTTCCTGAGAGTGAAGAATTCTCTGCCTCTGGGAGGACCCCCCCCCTTACCCAGGCTAGTCCCTGGTCCCTGGTCAACAGGAAGGACTATAATAGACTTCCTGTCTGGGGCGGGACTAGCCAGTGATGGACAATTCAATTCAGTCCATATTTAACAAAGAACCTACCTAATTTGCACTTTCTGAAATAATATGCAGACCGAAACACAGTAATCCTTCAAAAATCAGACTTCTCTGAATTTTGCAAGGCCTAGTAATGGGCACAGCAATGCACATACTAGGGCAAAGTGTAAATATATTAGTGAAAACAACACAAAAATGTATCGCAGAATCAGAAGTGTAGAGTTGGAAGGGAGCCCATTCAGATCTAAATTCCAGTTTTGTTACTATGTCTTTTTATGCGGGGGGACGGGGGACGGGGGACAACAACTCTTGCCATGTCTGTTGCTGTGAAATCCACTTCCCAGGGTGCAATCCAATAGTGTACATGCATGTGGATCCATCAATACACATACAGTGGATGCTTGGGTTGCGAACATGATCCATGCGGGAGGCACGTCCGCAACCCACAGCGTTCACAACCCACAGCGCCGTTTCTGCACACGCGCGGGTCGCGATTTGGTGCTTCTGCGCATGCGTGAGCGCCGAAACCCAGAAGTAACCCGTTCCAGTAATTCCGGGTTCGGCGCGAGCACAACCCGCAAAAAACGTAACCCGCAGCGTTCGCAACCTGAGGTATGACTGTACAAAAAAAAGAAGTGAATGTTCAGAAGCAGACAAGCTCCCCTCACCCATTTTCTTTTGCCAAGGATGTGCCAGGAGAATTGCCGGATCTGTGTGCAGCTCCACCATGTGGCAAATCACTGAGCTGCAGAGGAAACTCAGTGAAGAACTTCTGCACCGACTCCACCCCTAAAGGATGGCTATGGGATGCCTCTTCAATTATACTTTTGGGGTTTTGAAAGATTCCGTTTTAGACCACGGCGCCACCCGCGTCCTTAGTTTTGCATTCAGATGCAAACCGGGCGATCCTCTCTCACTTCCCATAAGAAAATCTTGGGTGTAAATGTAATAAATAAATGCACATCTGTTTCATCCTCTCCTCTCCTCTCCACTTGGTCAGTGCCTTCTTTCCATACAAAATCAGGCCAAGCTCTTCGGGCCCTCCCCAAAAGATGCTAACAGCGCTCTCTGCATCTCAAAGCTATCCTTGCATATCAGTGTCAAGGTTTGCTTTGTGCTGCGCTGTGCCATCTTAGCTGAGTACCGTGTGCCATTTTCTCGACAAATTCTCCCAGGCCTCCGCAACCACGATCACTCCCCAGCCTCAAAAGCCACCCCGGTCTTTCGCTCTTGCTCCCCAGCTGCAAATTCTCAGATCCTGAGGTTTTGTGACATTGTTTCTGATCTCTCCGTAGGGAATTTGCGGCTGCTCTGTCTCTAGGCTCTTTCCCCCCCCCTTCTTTGTTCCATATTCATGATGGGAACATGAGAAGGTTTAGGGGAAAAAATCTGCTAGAGATTCTTCCTTTCTCTTCTCTCCCTTCATCTTCATTTCTCCAATAAACTCATTATTATTTTGCCAGAGCAGTTTCTCCCCCCCCAAAGCTTCCTACTTTTCTATTGGCCTGGGAATAATAATAATAATAAAACCCCACACTTTTATCGATAACAGAAGAAAAAGCGTGTGTGCCATTCTGACAGCCCTTTCTTGAAATGTGTAAGAAGTTCTCTGTGGGGGGTGGGGAACGATCAACAAATTGTTTGAGGCAATATGGAGAAGACAGGAGGCCAACGTTGCAGGTTGGGGAAATCTCATGCCATTACATCAGTGCTGGGGCTTATGCTTTTTCCAATACCATGTCTTCCAATCTGAAAGCTGTTTCTTCCTAGTCATTGATGGGAGGAGAGGATTGTGGCTATTGCATGCCGAGCAGCACCCTGCACGCGATCCAGAGACACATCATCCTCAGAGGCATTCCTCTTTGCTCTGCCTATCTATGCTAAAAGGCACTCTGTACATGCTCCAAAGGAGATCCTCAGTGGCATTGCTGATGACTTTCAATTTATTTAACGAAATTTGTTGATTAGCCGTACAGTGGTACCTCGACTTACGAGCGACTCGACTTCCGTATTTTTTGACTCCCATGGACTGCAAGAAAGATCAAACCTATCCATTCTTCAAAGAAATCAGCCCTGAGTGCTCGACTACGAAGGACAGATCCTGAAGTTGAGGCTCCAGTACTTTGGCCACCTCATGAGAAGAGAAGACTGAAAACCAACATTAAAAGCTAGTTTATATAAAAAAGTAAAATCCATAAAACCAACAACTGACGTATGCGTTAAAAGCTAATTGCAGATTTAAATACGCCGCAACTTCACCTGTCTTGGAGGTTTGCCTAAACAAAAAGGAGAAGGGGACGACATCTTGCTTTTCCTCTGGGGAGGATGAGACCTGGTGGTGGGGCAGACCAATGGCATGTTTCTCAACAGCACCCAGTAAATCTGACTAACATGAGTTTACGACGGGGGGGGGGGGCTTGGATTCAACCCCCACTCAGCGATTGAGTCTGCTTTTCCATTTGTGAGAAGGTATATGGTTCCAGTTGGCGTGCCTGGCGTGCTCTGGTCCATGGGGTCACGAAGGGTCGGACACGCCTTCCTTCCTACTGAACGACTGAACAACAACAACAACAACAACATTGAGCTTGCTGCCTTCCGTCCTACCTGTCTCAATGAGCACCAGCTCCCACTGCTCGTGAGGAAGAACGGTGACCATATAGGTTTGGTCTGCATCAGGGGCCCATTAGTATTCTACATACCTAGGCTGATAGTTTCTTAGAATCATAGAATCATAGAGTTGGAAGAGACCACAAGGGCCATCCAGTCCAACCCCCTGCCAAGCAGGAAACACCATCAAAGCATTCTTGGTTGGGGCCAGCATGGTGTAGTGAATAAGAGCGGTGGACTCGTAATCTGGTGAACCAGGTTTGCTTCCCCACTCCTCTACATACAGCTGCTGCGTGACCTTGGGCTAGTCACACTTCTCTGAAAGTCTCTCAGCCTCACTCACCTCACAGAGTGTTTGTTGTGGGGGAAGGAAAGGGAAAGGAGATTGTTAGCCACTTTGAGACTCCTTGAGGGGAGTGAAAGGTGGGATATCAAGTCCAAACTCCTCCTCCTCCTCCTCCTCCTCCTCTTCTCAGTCGAGGTGCCTTCTGCCTCTTGTTAACTGCTCCTCAGCACTAGTTGCTGGCCTGCTGGCCTGCTGGACAGCTCCGCTGCTGCACTTGGGAGACAGGAATGCCTGCTGTTTCCTTAGCTCATCCTCTGGAGGTCTACTCTTAAAATATTGCTCGCATGTCAACGCTGGAGAGACCGCCCAGTGACTCAGTGTGCTGGAGAGACCTACCTGCCTACAACTTCTGCTGCAAAATGTTTCCGGGGCCCACGAGGCGTTATAATTAATTAGCTAGTGGGCTGTGCTACTTGCAAAGCCACCACGAGCCAAAATCTGTTCCGTTTGGTATCGTCGGTAGCGGTTACATTTGCACAGACTTCCTCAGATCCGGCCATGTGGAGAAAGCATGGGTGCCGCTGAACTTTCGAGGGGAGAGGCGCATTTAAAAATGGAAGCTGAGGGAAGCACATTTCGCTCCATTGCATCTTTAGATCCAGTAGGTAAGATAGCTGTGGGCTGAAGCGCACTGCCTCCCTGAAGCATATGGCTGAGTGTGGGGTTTGCGCTCTCCAAAGGCAACATTGGGCATGAATACTCCTCCCTTCTCCACTCCAGAGCATGATGTGCATGGTTGTTCCAATTTAAAAATAACAATGACTCATGCCCACTCAAGGGATGACTAATTTGATGTAAAGTCTTCAATGTAACGAACAAACCAAATTACAACTGGGTGTGTGTGTGTGTGTGTGTGCGGGTGTGTGCAAGCAGACAGGATGAGTGTTGGTTGGGGGTGTATGGTGGGCAGGGCCGGATTTAGGTTTGATGAGGCCCTAAGCTACTGAAAGGTAATGGGGCCCTTTATATGTCCAGCTGTCCTTTGTCAACAACAAATTGTCGCTGTTTTTTGTGTTGAATATATGCTATATGGTAATTTATGGACCTAATAGGTATCTAAAGCCATTTGCACATAACAAAATATGTATTTTATCAAAGTAATTGTTTTTTATCTTATATTTTGGAAATGTACATCCAGTTTTTTCCCTTTAATTTTTTTTGGGCCCCCAAGAGAGTGGGGCCCTAAGCTATAGCTTGTTTAGCTTACATGTAAATCCGGCACTGATGGTGCGCCTTTCTGAGATATCTGGTTCAGGCTTCCACAATCAACGATTGATTCATCAGTCAATGGCTGATTGATTACGTAATTGCAATCCATTTCTTTTCTCCTGCCACCTCTGCACAAGATTTATGCCCCAGGTAACTTTCAACCAATCAGAAGAGAACGATTCAAGGCAAGGCAAAGGAGACACAGCCAAGAAACTGAACCGCAACATCTTATTTATTTAGACATTTCGAAAGTATAAAGCAAATGTTTCATTAGCAATCATTCATCTCAACGATATCGCAGAACAGCGTGCTCAACAAGATGTCCCAAGTAGAGGCAGTTACTTGAATACCAGATGTAAAGCAGTAGGGACAGCGGGGACAGACCTGTAGATAAATTGTAGATGTATCAAACCATGCTATCACAGCAGCCATGAAAAAAGGCACCACCAAAATCCTCCCCCTGCCCCCTAGGTGGAATCTCAGGGTATTTACTCCATCAGGGCTGGGCTGAGGGCAGCAGTCTGGAGTGAGTCAGGACTGAAGAGCAATTAGGATCAGAGCCAGGCAGGAGCAAGGGCAGTGAACAAGTCAGTACCAAAGAAAACAGTCAGAGGCACAACACGCATCAGGATTCAGGTAGACTTGAAACACCCTTTGAGACAGGAAGCCCTCTTATAATCCTTCCTGCCCAGGGGTAGCCAATGGCCAGCCCTGGTAGGCGGAGTCAGGTGTTGTTGGACTACAACTCCCATCATCCCTGACCACTGGTCCTGCTAGTTAGGGATGATGGGAGTTGTATTCCAAAAACAGCTGGAGGGCCAAGTTTGAGAAACTCTGGCGAATGCTGAACTAGACGGACCAATAACATCTGATTCTGTATAACAAAGCTTCCTAGGTTTACCTCCACGGATTTGAGCTGCTAGTCCGTTCCACATGCAGGGACAGGTGACTCAGTTCTGAGCTAGAAGACAACAACCCTTTTAGCGAAAGCACAAGGCCATAGCTCTTAGACTCTCTCACCGTTGGGTAAACAATGAAGTTAAAAGGTGGCAGCATTGTTTCTGAAAGATGCCTCTGGCAGGTCACCGGTGGAAGAGATGACAAAGGAAGTGCTCGCTCGTGCTTAAAAAGAAGGCCAGGATTGACGTGCATCATCCTGAACAACAGCAGCGGCTTCTTTCATGCTTCCAGCATCCTACTCTCCACTTTGCCGGGGTTTGGATAGCTAGGAATCAATGTCTGCACCACTCATCTAACAGCATGTACGGCCTTTTAATAAGAGAGTTGAAACAGAAGGCAGCTCAGTATGGGCTGCCGCTTGAGTCACGGTTATTGAATTTGTCCGGTTCTGTTTGCGGCGAGATGCAGCAAAGTGATGAAAGAGGTGCCTACAAAGAACAAAGAGGTGGGAGAGTGGCGTTCGCCTTGTCCTGCTCTCAGCCAGCTTTTACTGCTCCATATAGTTTTACAGCTGCCCGTCACTGCTTGACAGATGCAGGCTATGTGGAGGGCTAGCGGTGAGCATCCCAAAACTGCCCCAAGCACGGTGGCTACCCTTTGGCCCTCCTCTTGTTGGGCTGCAGTTCCCACCATTCCTGACCACTGGCTATGCTGGCTGGGGCTGATGGGAGTTGGAGTCCAGCAAGTCAGTGGACTCGGTGAGAAATGGCAGAACAATCCAACCCATGGAAACCTGCCATTTGGCATGGCATTTGGCTATTCACTAGCGGGGGAAAACACTGCATCCAAACCTCATTTGGTAAGAACATAAGAAGAACTTTCTGGGTTAGGGCAACGGCCAATCTAGCCCAACATCCTGCTCTCACCATAAACAGTGGCATACCTTCCAAGTTTCCTGATTTTCCTGGGACAGTCCTGGAATTCTGAAAACCAGCCTGGCTTTAATATGATCCTGGAATGTCTCTGTTTCCTCTGCCAGTGCTGCCACCCCCAAGCTCAGGGAGGAGGATGAGCCAGCGTGTGTTCTGAGCATCCCGTTGCTTCCTCATGGCCGCTGCTGTGTTAGGATGCTGTTAGTGGCTCCCAGCTGGTTGCCCAGGAAAGTATAGAGACAAAGAAAAGTTTCTTACCGTCTTTTTTTATTTCAATATTTACAGAGAGAGGCTATAGAACCCAGCCTCTTGGGTAATGGTGTTGTCCCGAACGAATCTCCACTCCCCGTCTATCCCACTTCCTCATTTATCACTTCTATGGGTGCTGCTACGTGCCCTCTGTCTTTGAGCTCTTTGCTCTCCTACTTTTAAAGCTCGCCGGGTTCTGGGAGATGGTGGGTCTGGAATGCTTTGCCTGCTCCTCCTCTCCCATTATTTCCCAACTTTCCCCCTCATCTGCCTCTGAGCTGTGACCTCCTGCAAACCACTGTTGAAAACCTATACTGTCTTCCTCTTCCTTTTCCTCTTCCTTTTCCTCTTCCTCTTCCCTGAAAGGGTCAGGTTGGGGAGGCGGTCTCCACCATTCCTCCTCTGCCCAGTCCCTGACATGCTGCCAGCTTCTTCCCTTGGACAGCTCATAGTGGCTTAGTCATGCTCACCACATGACCCAGAAGCTGTCTGAAGACAAACGCCGGCTCCCTCGGCCTATAGAGCGAGATGAGTGCTCAACCCCAGAGTCGTCAGCAACTGGACCTAATGGTCAGGGGTACCTTTACCTTTTACCTTTACCTTTAAGTCCGGGTTGCATCCAAAGTTTGCCCCTATTCAAATAAGCATATTGAAATCAATGGGCATGACTAACAGGTCTATTAATTTCAACAGGTCTACTCTTGAGTAAAAATTAGTTGGAAGCAACCCCACTGTCCCAGCTAAAAGGAAAGGCCAGGCAATGATTAAACTTCCCTAGGTCTCTCAACAGATCAATAAACCATCAGAAAGGAACGGTACCAATGAAGAGCAGAGATTAAGAACAATTACCTTCTTGTCTCTTGTAGAATCCCTTTTTGTGGCGAGAGTTGTCATCTCTCATTAAGGCACAGGTGGCTGCCTTGCTGCGCTTCCAGCCCTCTGTTGCCAAGGCTACATAATGGGATCCCATGCCTTTGAATGAAGGAAAGATAATATTTTTTGTGGCCTGCTATTTAAGAGTCACTTTGGCTTATCACTTCTCCCGTAGCTGCCAAATCCTATTCCCACCTTTAGTGTATTGTCTCTGATCAAAAAAGTCTTCTAAAAAGTCCCGATCAGCTGGCCGTCAAATGGCGCTCAAGATTCATTCCATGAACAGAGAGTGATGGCAAGGATCGGGGTGGTGGTGGTTTGGGGTATTAGCAGCAGGATCCTTGTAGGGATGTGGGCCCTGGCAGGTGCCTGATGATGCCAACCTGTAGCACCATCCCTTGCAAGAACAGAACATGCACTGAATGCTTCAATTGATAGATGGCTGAGAGAGAGGAGGAAATCCTCCAAATGGAGAGTTCTTATTAGCAGAACTGCCCACCGTCTCTGGTGGGGTCCCTCAGCAGTTGCATATGGTATGGTGAAAATGTGTATTAACAAACCCAAATGACCCTTGCACTGTGCTGGTATCATCAGAGCTCCTTCCTGCATAGGATCATAGGAAGATGTCAGTTTGTTTCTGGGTCCAATTCAAAGGTTGCTCAAGCCAACTTTTAAAGCCCTAAATGACTAAGACCCCCCAATACCCGAGAGACTTCTTCCTTCCCTATAGACACTCCTGGGTGTTAATATAAGGGGAGGGGGCCCTCTGGGCAGTTACTCCGACTTCAGAAGTTCAGAGTGCTGGTGACCCAGGAGAGGACATTGTCTGTGGCTACCCCTAAGTACCCCTAAATTCAATCCCCACCAGAGGCGCATCTTGTACCTTCATTGTACAGCTTTCTTTCTTTCTTTCTTTCTTTCTTTCTTTCTTTCTTTCTTTCTTTCTTTCTTTCTTTCTTTCTTTCTTTCTTTCTTTCTCTCTTTCTCTCTTTCTTTCTTTCTTTTCATTTTCATATGCTTTATTGTGCATAATTACATCCACACAACATAAACTTAAATTCATTGTTATCCGCAAGTCGAAATCATCACAAAACACAAAAGAAATGTACAAACTTTTTAACGATAAATTTTCTGACTTCCAATTCATTGTACAGCTTTCATTGTATGCTGAAGACATGTCTCTTTACCCTTCAAGGGACCGTCTATTCCCGTGGGTGTAATTTGTTTTAACTGGTTTTAATTTCTGGGTTTTATACTGTTGTAATCCATCCTGGGATCTGCTGGTAAAGGGAGGGTAGGAAATGATAACGATGATAGCAAACCTGACCAGTATCATTTACCCTGACCGGCAGTGGCAAGGGTCTCTTCCAGCCCCACCTGGAGATACCAGGGACAAGGACTAGGACTGTCTACATATACAGAGCCCTTCTAATGAGTTATGTCTCTACATTGCCACACTAGCTCAAGAAGTCCCTGGGCACATGTGAGGAGCTCTTCCCTACAGAGAAGGGTGACTAAGATAGGATTGGGGAATCTGGAAAACAAGTCCTAGGAGGAATGCCTGGAGGAGCTGCATAGAGAAGATTAGGGGGAGGTATGCTAAGACTCGTCAAATATCTGAAGGGCTGTCCTGCAGGCGACGGAACAGACTAGTTCTCTGCATGACTGGAACCAGTGGGTGGACGCTGCAAGGAAGCAGACTTTGACTCAGCACGAGGAGGAACGTCTTAATGGAAAGAGCTGTTTAGCAATCAAAGGAGGTGGTCGCCACGAAACCTGTATCCAGCAGTGAGCTGGACACAAAGTCAGAAGTTTCTGGGGTACCAGATGGAGTGCTGGGTCTAGGTTAGGCCTCAGATCTAACAACAGAAGATAGGCAGACAATTGCACCTCATGCAGTTGGACAAGAAGTCCTGGAGGAACCACCAGAGCCTATAGGGTCAGATCCTGGACCCTCATGGGCACCTGAGCCTGAAGAAACAGATGCCTCTCACCAAATATCACCAGCCCAGCAGTGCTGGGTATGCACCAAGAGGTTGGCTACGGAACGAAGGAGAAGCACTCATCCTCAGGCCAGAGGGTTAGCCTTTTCAGGTTCTGTAGTTCTGTCAAGAGGGAGTTCTACCTGGAGGAGGCAATCTGGAGGTATAAATGGCCTCAATCTGCTTCCAGAACACAGCAGTGGTGGGCACACACAGCCCTAATGGGCGCTGGAGGTTCTTAAAGAGAGACGTCAGCCATTTGCTGTAGATGCAAGGTGCATACACTGAGTCGTGGTTGGTTAGGAGGACGTCCAAGGTTCTCTTCCAATGCTAAAATTCTATGAGTCTAAATCAGTAAAGTAAGCCTGCAGCTTACATAGGGACTACAATCCAAGGACAGTGGCTAAAGCCAAAGTCGTTCCCCTCTCAGACACCCACCCCCCTTTCTGCTCCCTTTTTATTTTTATTTTTTTGCCAAGCACTTAAAGCTGAATGTGCACAAGTTAAATGCACGTAAATTTGTGAGTGTACTGTTTCATCCTTCTGGAACGCAGGGTAATAATATTCCTGTGTAGGGGAACTGTAACACGAGACCCTTCACTGTGATCTGGGGCTTCTTTGTGCTGCATGGAGAAATGTTGTGTTGCAATAGTCGATTAAACGAAGCCATTTGTGGATGTTGTTCATGTAGGATAGATGTCAGAAAAGGGCCAGTTTTACACTGCTCAGTGCCTGCAGGTTTGAACTGCATATGGAGGAAACAGAACTTTTGGAAACGGAGAAAGCCCATCTGGTCTATTCACTGCTATGTTGTCAAAGATTAATGGGATCCTTTTGGTTGCAGAAGTGTTCTGGGTTGCTAGGAAGCTAGTGAGGTCCATTTTATTTAGTTCAAGTGCCTTGCTCTCATTACTGAAAGCTGGTTGTTGGAATTGTAGTAGCTTGCAGTCACATTTTAATTCTTGTAAACTTAAGACATTGAGCTGCTGTAAGAACTAATAGAGAAGTGTGACATATATTTTTTGATAATAATAATAATAATAATAATAATAATAATAATAATTTATTATTTATACCCCGCCCATCTGGCTGAGTTTCCCCAGCCACTCTGGGCGGCTCCCAATCGAGTGTTAAAAACAATACAGCATTAAATATTAAAAACTTCCCTAAACAGGGCTGCCTTCAGATGTCTTTTAAAAATAGATAGCTGCTTATTTCCTTGACATCTGATCATAGAATCATAGAATAGAATCATAGAATCATAGAGTTGGAAGAGACCACAAGGGCCATCCAGTCCAACCCCCTGCCAAGCAGGAAACACCATCAAAGCATTCCTGACAGATGGCTGTCAAGCCTCCGCTTAAAGACCTCCAAAGAAGGAGACTCCACCACACTCCTTGGCAGCAAATTCCACTGCCGAACAGCTCTCACTGTCAGGAAGTTCTTCCTAATGTTTAGGTGGAATCTTCTTTCTTGTAGTTTGAATCCATTGCCCCGTGTCCGCTTCTCTGGAGCAGCAGAAAACAACCTTTCACCCTCCTCTATATGACATCCTTTTATATATTTGAACATGGCTATCATATCACCCCTTAACCTTCTCTTCTCCATGCTAAACATACACAGCTCCCTAAGCCGCGTTTCACAGGGAGAGCGTTTCACAGTATGGGGCCACTACTGAGAAGGCCCTATGTCTGGTTCGCTGTAACCTCACTTCTTGCAATGAGGGAACCGCCAGAAGGCCCTTGGCGCTGGATCTCAGTGTCCAGGCTGAACGATGGGGGTGGAGACGCTCATTTAAAAATGATGCTAGTATCCTGTGTAAAAGCAGGCTAAGATCTGGCATACTTCTGGGGGAGTGCCCATAGCACAGCAGGAGATCCATGCATGATGGAGCATGGAGGAGACATGCCTCAATGGCTACCAGCCACGATGGCTATGTTCTGCCTCCACTTTCAGATGCAGTATATCTGTGAATGCAAGTTTCTGAGAATCACAAATGGGGAGATCGCTGTTGGCCTCTGTGAGAATAGGATGCTGAACTAGATGGGCCATTGGCCTGATCCAGCAGCCTTTTCTTATGTTCTTAATGCTCCCAGCCTGCTCAGTGGAAGAGCGCATGCTCTCAGTTTTAGGAGTCCTGCTGAATGTTGAGCAAAGATCTAAAAATTAATTGAATTCCTCCCACTCAAGACTGATGGCCGATCATTTCTTTGGGGTTTCAAATGCCCTTGCTGTGAAATAGTTGGAGAGTGGGATTTTTTTTTTTTTTTTTACAGCTGCATTAGGGAGTTAATAAATCTATTACTCACAGAAGATTTAATTTGCCTCCATAATCCCATCTGTAACCATATTTCTGTGCAGTTTCTGCGTAATTGCTTCTCCCAGTGACTGATGTTGTCCTGAGCAACTTGTCTGGGCAGTGAACACTTGGTTAGCGCTATCAGAGGTGCCAGAGTTGCATTTCAGGTTTACTCTTCTAAGTAATGATGGGTGAGCTTGCTCATGTGGGATTTGGATGAGACGCACTCAAAACAAGCTGAAACAGGATAGGATTGGCTGGCTTTAAAGATTGCATTTTAAAACAAGGGGAAGGACTGCAACTCTTGAATGCAGAAGGTCCCACATTCAAATGCCAGCACCTTCAAGTAGGATTGGGAATGCCCTCAGTCTGAAATCCTGGAGTGTCACTGCCAGGCAGTGTGGATAACACTGAGCCAGATGGTCCTCATTTGGGGAAAACTGCAAACAGTGAAGCAGATTAAAAGGTAAAGGTAAAGGGACCCCTGACTGTTAGGTCCAGTCGTGAATGACTCTGGGGTTGCAGCGCTCATCTCGCTTTACTGGCCGAGGGAGCCGGCGTACAGCTTCCGGGTCATGTGGCCAGCATGACTAAGCCGCTTCTGGCAAACCAGAGCAGTGCACGGAAACGCTGTTTACCTTCCCGCTGGAGCAGTACCTATTTATCTACTTGCACTTTGATGTGCTTTCAAACTGCTAGGTTGGCAGGAGCAGGGACGAGCAACAGGATCTCACCCCATTGCAGGGATTCGAACCGCCGACCTTCTGATCGGCAAGTCCTAGGCTCTGTGGTTTAGACCACAGCGCCACCCGTGAAGCAGATTAGATGACTTCAAAAGCATGAATAGTGAAAATCTCATCATGAACACATGTTAGAGTATGTAATCATGCCTGTGGTTGGGCAACGAGGGAACAAGGAAGGCCTATTTTCCCCACCTCCGTTGAATCCCCAAGTGCCCATCTGGCAGAGCTGTGCCAAGTGGGTACAGGAGTTGTTAACAAACACTAATGGATGATTTGAGTTATGTAGTGTCAGGAGTGAGCTAGCAATACATCACATGCATTAAGTGAAGTAAACTCTTTATTAGAAGAAATAGAATCTGCTCAGGAGTGTCAGGTCTAATGAGCACAGCAGCTATTCTTTGGTAGGGCTTGCCCCTAGGTGAAAGTTGTGGAGACTGAAGGTCCACACCTTCCTGTCTCCTCCTCTCAGGAGTTTTTCCTAAGAAATCTGAGACTATGCTGCCGTGCCTGCTTTTGCTCCTCCCACTTCATGCCTCTCATGGTCCTGGGAGACCAGGGGAAGGGGAAGCTTGTCATTGCAGGAGGATGAGACACCAATGCTTCTTCATTAACCTGACTCATCTCTGCTTCTTGGCCTCCCTCATCTCCTGCTTTAGCTTCTTATTCTGGGCTTCTCTCTGCCACAGGCTCTCCCTGCTCACTTACCCCGGTTATCTCTTCAGTTTCCAACATCTCCTCTTCCCAGTCTTCTCCCGCTGACCACTCATTGCCATTCCACCACCACTCTCCAGGCTCTGAGCCTTCTTCCCAGCTGGTTCCTCCCACCATTCCTCTGTGTCCAACCAGTCCATGACATATAGCTGAAGTGGTGCCACCTCAACATAGGAGGGAACTTAGCAGGAACCCCAAGATTTGAAAATGCAGCCCTGCTTCTGCATTCGGAAGTGGTACAGTCCTGTCTGGAGGACTGTGCCACACACTTCCCCCCAAAAAAACTTTGAACAGGTTTCTGGGGTGAGAGGCTGGAGTTCCTGCTCTAGGAAGAAACCATTGTTTGAGGTCACATGGCTTGGATAGAAACTTTATCAAGAGCAATACAGCCGCATCGTTGTGTGTGTGGTTTCCCCCTCATTATTATTCACAGGAGAATCTCGTGTTCCTCCTTCCATTGCCTCACGGCAGGTGTCTCCCTTCCATTTTTATCCAGGAGGATTTTCCATTCAAGATGAAAGCGTCTTTATCACTCGGCGCAATGTGTGGAGCCTGCCAACATTTTAATTAGAGCATTCATTGTAGTGTTAACCAGCTTTCCAAGGAGGCATTTAACAACTTTAAAAAAGAGAAGAAGAAGAAAAGAAAAGCTGCTCACTTTCACTTTAATTGTATTAGCTGGGCCGGCTGATTAAAGTTAAATTAGCTTATATCTCCAGAGGCAAGTAACCCTTATTGAAAGAATGATCCTGGAAGGTGTTTTCATTCCCTACCCATGAGCTCAATTGCCTTGGCAAGGCACAGGCAATCTCACACTGCCATCCCAGATAGTTAATATTGCATAGAGGCGGGGAAGCAAGCTCACAAAAAAAGCTGGCTTCTGAGGTTCTGAGCCAGTTTGGTGTAGGGGTTAGAGTGTTGGACTAGGACCTGGGAGACCAGGGTTCAAATCCCCGCTCAGCCATGAAGCTCACTGGGTGATATTGGGTGGGACACTATCTCTTAGCCTAATCTACCTCACAGGGTTATTGTGGGGATTAATCGAGGAAGGGGAGAACTATGGATACTACCTTGAGCTCCTAAAAAGGTGGGGTAGAAATGTGATAACTAAATAAATAGTACTGTTAAGCACACAAAGGGTAGGGGGAAGGAAAGTGTGTACAGTAGGTCTGCCCCCTTGCTGATGTTTTTGTCACCTGACTTGGAAGGTGACTGTGCCTCCTTCTGGGGAGCCTCCTATTTTAGAACCCTGGAAAATCAAGGTTCTAGAATGTGGGTGGAGCCTTGAGGACGCTCCCCACACATTCTTGGGGCACGGGTGGCACTGTGGTCTAAACCATCGAGCCTCTTGCGCTTGCCAGTCACAAGGTTGGCAGCTTGAATCCCCGCAACGGGGTGAGCTGCCGTTGCTTTGTCCCAGCTCCTGCCAACCTAGCATCGGAAAAGCATACCAGTGCGAGTAGATAAATAGGTACCACTGTGGCGGGAAGGTAAACGGCGTTTCCGTGTGCTCTGGCAGTCGTCATGGTCTTCTGTGTGCCAGTAGTGATTTAGTCATGCTGGCCACATGACCCGGGAAGCTGTCTGTGGACAAATGCCGGTTCCCTTGTCCTGAAAGTAGAGATGAACACCTCACCCCATAGTCGAATTTGACTGGACTTACCGTAACTCTGGTTATTCCACTGCGGGAGGCAGTGAAGGATAGGCGTGCCTGGCGTGCTCTGGTCCATGGGGTCACGAAGAGTCGGACACGACTGAACGACTGAACAACAACAACAACAATTTTCCTTTGTGCATATTTTCAGGGCATTGAACCGCTTGAAAGGAACTTCCAAATTTATTGCATTGCATCAACGTTGATGTGCTTTTTATTATAATGGGTGGTATCCAAAGCACACGTTGCATTATTACAAGGACTTTGGACTATGCAACAGGACTTCTTCCCTTCCCTCTTCTTCCCTTGCACGCTCCTATAATCTCTGTGTGAGTTCCCATAGCAGATTTGGGGAGGGTATGTGGTGTGCATGAGGAAAGGAAAGGAAAGGAAAGGAAAGGAAAGGAAAGGAAAGGAAAGGGGGGAGTATTGTTTTGCAAACTGAAATTCTTGCAGAAATGGAGCGAGTGCATCGGACACATCCCCATGTATTTTATAAGTTATTATTGTCATTTTTTAAATCTGTATGCTGCTCTTCATCTGCAGATCTCAGGGCAGCTCACAACACATTTTACTCATGCTTATGTTCTTCAACATGTTTTAAGTCAGCTAGAGACCCTTTTGAGCAACAAGTGGCTAACAAAATCATGATGATAGAAGATTGTGTTTAAGAATTGTTGGATGCTGGCATAGAGAAGACCATTTCTCCTTCTCCTTTTCTCCATCTAAGAGGCATAGCTGTCAACTTCCCCCCCTTTTTTTGCAGAAAAATTCCCTTATTCCAGCGCCGTTTCCCACTGCAAAAAAAGGGAAGGTTGACAGCTATGCTAAGAGGTGCCCCCGACACAAACACCCTTTTCTAGAGAGAAACTAAATTAGAAGCAGAGATGTTACAAAACTCCAGCAACTGGATGATTTATTTGACTCTGAATTTCTCACTCTGTGTGTGTGTGTGTTTTGAAAAACAATGTTTCTGTTTGAATTCAAGATGCTAGGCTTTGTATAGATTGGAGTATGTTGCCCTCCTTTTTTCCCCAAGGGGAGGCAAAAGCATTGCCAAGGGAGGGAAAACCCCGTTTGTTGATCTCTGCTGCAGGGAGATGAATGTGAATTGGTTCCTTTGCCACTCCCCCCCCCCCCGTGTCCTGGAATTAAGTGGACTGCTCTCACTGCTTGCTGAGGAAGACCCCCTGATTCAAAATTTCTGCAAACAGGAATGTGTTCTTCTGTGTACCGATGTGGAGAACAGCTTGTTGGATCTCTGCTGCGGAAGTGACACACTTGTTCAGAGAGGTGGGGGGAGAAATTCTTTTTATTTATTTCATTTAGATCCCACCTTTTTCTCCAAGAACTTCAAGGCGGCATATATGAGTCATTGTTGTTGTTGTTCAGTCGTTCAGTCGTGTCCGACTCTTCGTGACCCCATGGACCAGAGCACGCCAGGCACGCCTATCCTTCACTGCCTCTCGCAGTTTGGCCAAACTCATGTTAGTAGCTTCGAGAACACTGTCCAACCATCTCATCCTCTGTCGTCCCCTTCTCCTTGTGCCCTCCATCTTTCCCAACATCAGGGTCTTTTCCAGGGAGTCTTCTCTTCTCATGAGGTGGCCAAAGTACTGGAGCCTCAACTTCAGGATCTGTCCTTCTAGTGAGCACTCAGGGCTGATTTCCTTAAGAATGGATAGGTTTGATCTTCTTGCAGTCCATGGGACTCTCAAGAGTCTCCTCCAGCACCATAATTCAAAAGCATCAATTCTTCGGCGATCAGTCTTCTTTATGGTCCAGCTCTCACTTCCGTACATGCCCTCCTCATTTAATCCCTGTAACAACCCTGTGAGGTAGGCTAGGGTACTAAATCTTGGCTTTGCACAGGGTGCTGCTGAAATTTTAAAGATGAAAAGTCCGTCCCTGATTTTGTCTCATGGGTTGGTGGGATGGGGGCAGGTTGAGTTAGGTTACATCTTGCAGGTAAGATTGCAGCCCTAAACGCATTTACTAGGTTGGTAGCCACGTTGAAGACAGTAGGAGTTGCTGCTGAGTAAACATGCCCAAGTTTACCACTGTAAATGCATTTAATATGTTTTAAATTATTTTCTTTCCCCTTGTTGTGTGGTGCAGACTTGTTCCTTTTCCCTGAGCCTGGCAGGCTAGAACAGGTCATAAATAATAATAATAATAATAATAATAATAATAATAATAATAATAAAGGAGCTATAAATAGACATTCTGCTCTGAATATTTGGCCCAGTATGCAAACACCTGTCTATAGTCAGATGCAAAAACTGCCACAATGGCTTTTCCAGCCGGAAGCAATAAAAGTTTGGGAGGATCAAAATACATCTTTATTTCAGCAATGAAATGTGCTGCACTGCCCCTGGTCTCTTTCATCTGAAAAAGTCCAAACTACTTGCTGTAAAAACCACTAATTAAATGCTGTAACATCCTTGCAGTGATTCATAAATATGGTCAACAGATGGCCACACTGAAATACCGCAGGCCAAAAATTATTCGGCTGGGTTTCACCAAAAATCACATCAGGGCCATTCAAATGTTACATTCGGTGAATGTACAACCTGTGTATGCAAATATACCTGGGCTGTACACTCATTCAGTTCTCCACATGCGGTGTTCAATGAGCGCACAATTCCTGAGCTGTTCCAAATTGACGAGTGTGACCTCTTTCACACAAACACTTGTGTGTGTGCAGAGACAGCTTGTATCTGTATTCAGTGTAATGTGTGAAGAAGCACATGCCATGTTGCAAGGGGGCTGCTGCTAGGTATTTAAAAGCCTGTAACGTAAATTTGCATACAGTAATTGATATGAATGTATTCAATCATAAAATGCATATAGCCCTTGAATGTTTAAAAAAACCCAAAAAACTGCTTAAAGCAGTTTTTTTTAAAAAAAATGATGCAAATCATGCTGACTTAGCCTTTCTGGATCAGACAAAAGCCCAGTTTTAATGCTGCCTTGCTGTTTGGAGCTCCCAGTGTAATTAGGGAACAGGGGAGACGGGTAAAGGTTAGTGGCAGAGACCCCAATGTGGATGAGAGCTACAATTTTGGGTTGGGCAGTCTTTCCTCCATGCTGCAGCAGGGTAAGGGCAGGGGCGTTCTTAGCCCCTTGGCTGCTGGGGGCGGGAAGCCAAGAGGCACCCCTGGGGGCGGGGCATTGCGGTGCGTGCGTGCGTCATGACGTCATGACGCACGCGACGCCCCGCCCCCGGGGGTGCCGGGCGGCGGATTCGGGAGACTCCCGAAGCCTCCGCCCGGCGGCGGCACCCCTTCGTGCCGCGGCTGCTCGTGCCTGCGTGAGCAGCCGCGGCACGAAGGGGTGCTGGGAGGCGGATTCGGGAGTCTTTGCGGGCTGCAAAGACTCCCGAATCTGCCGCCCGGGCTCCCTTGGCGGAGCGCAAGTCAGGGCAGGGAGAGGGACGGCCCCTCTCCATGCCCCGGCTCCGCAAGCCAGCCAGCAGCGGAGCTCGGCAAAGAGGCAAGGGGCGGGCCAGCCAGGAGGGGGTGGCACCCCACCTGCTGGCCCGCCCCTTGCCTCCATGCCGAGCTGCGCCGCTGGAAGGGGGGGCTATTTTCGGCGCTGCTGGGGCGGAGCCGCAGGGGCGGCCAGCGAGGGGGGGTGACACCCCTCCTCACTGGCCACCCCTGCGGCTCCACCCCGGCAGTGCCGAAAATAGCCTAAAAAGAATTTTTTAAAAAGAAAAAAGAAAAATTAAAAAGCCCAGTGGGCGGGGTCGCCCCCCGGTGTGTCACCCCAGCAGGGGCGCTGCCCGGGCCCCCCCGCCCCTCCCCTGCGACGCCCCTGGGTAAGGGCTATAATTCAGTGGCACAGAATCTGCTTTGCATCAATCGACAGCATATCCAGGAAGGGCTGGGACTGGGAGAGAAGTTACTTTCCTGAAAGCCTAGAGAACTTCTGCCAGTGTAAATAACGGAGCTATGTGGCCCAACAGTCTGGCTAAGGTAGCTTCCTATGTCCTGTGTCTTTATGCATTTGGCCTCCAGGATTGAGATTCCCCATCTCTGCCTTAAGTGCAGCTTCCAACCCCTTTATTCGCCCCCCTCCCCCAAAATCCAGGGCTTTAAATAGCTGCTACACTACAGTTCAGCCTGCTATCGCTGACATCTTGACAGTTGCTGCTGTAAAAACAACAACAACAACAACAACAACAACAACAGCAACAGGAAATTAAAAGGAGGAGGAGATGACATTGAGCAAAACTGGCAAGAGGGGCAGAATCCAGCATAAAAAGCTCTCCAGAATGCCTGGTTTTCTGTTTTTTTTTTTTAGCAGCGTCGAAAGTTGCCAGCAGCTCTCTCTCTGCTCCCCGTTTCAGCCGAGGCTGAAATGGCAACTCCAGGCGCAGGGAGGTCTCCCTGGGACTCATTAACGTGGTGCGGCTGTTGCTGTAGCTTACGGTGGTGTCAGCCACCGGGGTGGGGAAGTGTCACCTGTGTGCAGCTAACGACAACATCCATGCAGCAACAGACCCTTGAAACAAACAAACAAACAAACAAACAAAAAGCTGTAGCTTTGTATATGTGGGTGGGTGGGTGGGAGGGAACTAATCGTGAGCAAATGGGCCTCCTTGAAGCCGAAGAACCCAATTTGGGCGCCTAGTGGTGGTTTCTTATAAAACGCCATTCAAAGGCCCCTCGGGGAGTGTTATGATATTGAAGAGCAGTTGAAGATGTGGAGATTGGTGTATTTTCTAATAACCCTTAATGCCATTACAAGGAAGAGCATTTCAAGGCAATTACATCTCTAATCCTTGGAATAAATGGATTAGGCAATAGCTGTCTGCATGCAGGATTTGTCTGTTGCCGGAAATGCAAGTAATATGCTTGGTTGTGTGTGCGCGCATGCACACACACACACACACACACACTCACTCACTCACAAACAAACAAACAAACAAACACAGATATGTGTTCCCTTCTTAAGCATTATCAACATTGCTTACAGCAGCCTTCCCCAACCTGGAGGTCTGGGGTTTCCTTTGCAGCGTTCAGGAGCCAAAACGTTCGAGAACTAGGCTGTTTGAAAACCAAGATATGACTGTATATGGCTGCTATGTTCCTCTCCTCCTCCCCGCCCCAAGGGTTTTATGTCTTGCATATTTTCCTTCGCTGTTAGTCGCTTGGAGACCTTCAAGTGACAAGCAACTAAGAAGTTAAATATATAAATACTAAATAATAAGCCAGAGTCTTCACTCTGGAAAGCACCGAAGCAGCTCAACATCCCCAGCTTTCATGGGGATGGTACCAAAAGTGGATACTCTGCCACTCCCCATCACCAGTAAAGTGGTACCTTGGTTGTCAAACTTAATCCATTGTGGGAGTCCGTTCGGCTCCTGGAATGGTTCAAAAACCAAGCCGCGGCTTCTGATTGGCTGCAGGAGCTTCCTGCGCTCAATCAGAAGCCGCGGAAGCTGTTTGGCTTCCCAAAAAACGTTTGCAAACAGGAACACTCACTTCCGGGTTTGCGGCGTTTGGGAGCCAATTTGTTTGGGAGCCAAGCTGTTCGACAACCAAGGTGCCACTGTATACAGGAGTTGTGGAGCAGGGACAAACAGAGAAAGAGGTCAACAGTTAAGCAGAGGGCTATGGTTCAGTGGTAGAGTATCTGCCATTCAGAAGCCCTTGGACTGCTACTTCCGTCCTCTCTCACCGCTGCAGCTCATGGGAGATGGAGCCAAAAACACCTGAAGGGACACAAGTTCTGCCATCCCTCATGTCAGAGGCGCCGGCTTGGGCCCAAGATTGGGGGGGAGGAGGCAATGTTGCGTACCTGCGATGTCACATGTGCAATGCGTGTGCATCTTCGGGAGGAGTCCAGGCGCGGAGCCCAGCGCCACACTGCTTCAATGGCCATAGCTCTTGCACTCTGGAGGAGCCTGTCGCTGGTGCTGCACACGATCAGCTCTGCGCTTGGCCTCCCCCCCCCCAATATTGGACGAGCTGAGCCCCGTGCCAAAAGGTATTGAGGGGACTAAAGACACCTCTGCCCTGGTGGACTTGTAAAAGGGTAAAAGAGTATTGGGAAATGATCCACAATTCAGACTGAAATTCCCAGGTGTCAAAAAAAAAAGGTTATTTAAGTATGCCACTACTGCGCCCCGTGTTTTGTTAGCCTGAAAATGGAAAACGAGTGAAGTCCCAACCAAAGAAGAATGGCAACTTAAGTTGACATAATATGCGCAGCTTGCAGACTTAACATATAGAATGAGAGAACAAGAAGAACGTACGTTTAGAGAAGATTGGAAAACGTTTATTGAATATATGGGAAATAATTGTGTACAGCTGAAAACGCTGGCAGCATTAAGATAAATTCAACAGTGTAAATAAGTTTTGATGGATGCAATAATGGAATACTGAATGGTATAGTTTTTGTAAAATATGCAGGGATTTATGATATGCAAAATGAACCATGGAAAGAGAAGAAGGGAAGTCATTGATATCTTAAGGATGTAAAAATGAGTACTTTAAATTGTAAAACAGAAAATTTAATAAACATTATATATCAAAAAAAGAGAGACACCTCTGCCGCAGGAGTTGGCACCTATGCCTCATGTATGGGATTAGATCTTTAAAAGTGGATTTAATGTTCTCTACTGGGAAACCAAACACCCTGAGCTACCCTTCCCCACAAATGTCTGCTGATGATACAGGATTCTCCCAATTTGGGGGCTCCTCTCATATGTGAAGGAGTTGCAAACACACGCACACGCACACACACACACACACACACAAACACACGAGTGATCTATTATTTATCGCAATCCTGATCTGTTCTCTTCCCACACCCTGCAATGCGATTACCATCCCCCTGCCCCGCCCCACTGTTCGCTCCCTGCTCTTTTAATAGAGTAGCATCTTTGAGTGTGCAAACACCACATTAAACATGCATTAGATTTAATCAAATCGAAAACGCTTCCCTTCGAGCCGGGGCCTGCCTGATAAGCATAAAAACAACAGCGCTCACCAGGCTTTGGCACATTAACACGACACATCACGAAAGATGCATTTTCTTCCCCCCAAAATATGGCTAAGCACTAATTAATGAACGTTTCTGAAACTTCTTTCTCTCCTCGCCTCCTCCAGGACGCCGCTATTGCCGTCCTCAAAGCTGCTGCTGTCTGGAGTGACAGGCAAGGGGGGGGGGTCCTCCTTCTGCAGCAGCAGGCTGCCATAGACTGCCTCCAAGTCTGCAAACAGAGCCATTCCCTGTCTTAGGGTGACCATTTGCCAGCGAACCAGAGTCTCTGCTTGGCCGTGGCTGGCTGCATTCGAAATGCCAGCCAGGCAGGGGTGCATTTGTCAATTACATCTGCATATGTGAAATGAGCACTGGGAAAGGACCTGCCAAAAGTGTGTTTTAGCCAAATATCTCAGAGCCGACTAGGGGAAGAGCGCAATATGCACGCACAGGGTCCCAGGTGGAAATCTCCAGCTAAAAAGGATCAGATCAGGCCCCTGGGGAGAGGGGAGAAAGGGTTAAAGTGCCTTCCTTACCTACCCACAGGTAAGGGGTGTGCCAAATTTTAGTGTTGCACAGGGCGCCCAGAAATATGAGAGCCCAATGTCTGCCACTGCAATACTGCTGGGCTGAAGCCTGCAAGCTGCACACCAAGTCTTGTTAACAACAACAACATGTTTGTTTGTTTGTTTGTACATACCGTGCCCATCTGGCTAGGTTTCCCCGGCCACTCTGGGTGGCTCCCAACAGAAGATTAAAAACACGATAAAACATCAAACATTAGAAACTTCCCTAAACAGATGCCTTCAGATGTCTTCTAAAAGTCAGATAGTTGTTTATTTCCTTGACATCTGATGGGCGAGCACCACTACCGAGAAGGCCCTCTGCCTGGGTCCCTGTAACCTCAATTATTGCAGTGAGGGAACCTCCAGAAGGCGCTCCTTCAGGTATACTGGGTCGAGGCCGTTTAGGGCATTAAAGGTCAGCACCAACATTTTGAATTGTGCTCAGAAATGTACTGGGAGCCAACGTAGGTCTTTCAGGACCGGTGTTACGTGATCCCGGCGGCCACTCCCAGTCACCAGTCTAGCTGCTGCATTCTGGATTAATTGTATTTTTTTTTTTTATAAGAATTTATTAGAATTTTCAAAATAACAATAGAAATAAAAAACAACAACAAAACAATACACAAAAAACAACAACAGCAAAAAGACAAAAAAAACCAAAAGAAAAATACAATATCGAAAAACAAGATTCTCTCCTTACATATTAAACTTATCAAATCTTGGTGAACTTCCCCCTGCTCTCTCTTCTGCGTTCATTTTAAATATACTATAGTAACTTTGTAACCTCTTTAATACCTTCTTTAACAAACTTTTCTACCTCATAATTAATATCTTCTACTCATAATCTTAACTCAAAATTAAAACATCATAATTTATAATTCTACCTACTTACATCCTACTTCACCTTAACAACTTATTGCTATCACCTATTCTTTCATCTAATTCCCTTTAAATCTCTATTTTTTCTCGTTTCTTTAAATAGTCTTTGAATTTCTTCCATTCTTCTTGCACCTTCTCCTCCCTCTGGTCACGGAGTTTCGCAGTCAGTTCCGCGAGTTCCATATATTCAATCATCTTAACCAACCAATCTTCCACTGTTGGTAAATCTTCTGTTTTCCAGTTTTTAGCCAACAAAATTCTAGCCGCTGTTGTGGCATACATAAAGAACGTTCTATCCTTACTAGGTATCACCTGATTAACCATGCCCAACAGGAAGGCCTCTGGTTTCTTTAAAAAAGTGTTTTTCAACACTTTCTTTAATTCATTATAAATTTTTTCCCAGAAATCCTTTACCTTTGGGCATGTCCACCACATGTGGTAGAAGGTACCTTCAGTCTGTTTACATTTCCAGCATTGATTACTAACATTGTGATACATCTTTGCTAATTTTACTGGTGTTAAATACCATCTATACATCATTTTCATCATATTCTCTCTTAATGCATTAGAAGCAGTAAACTTAGTACCTTCCCTCCACAGCCTTTCCCAATCCTCCGCCATTATATTATGGCCAACATCTTTAGCCCAGTCTATCATCACTGATTTTACCATTTCATCTTTCGTATGCCACTCTAGCAACAGTTTGTACATCCTGGAAAGATTCTTTGTATTTGGTTCTATTAGTTCAGTTTCCAACTTGGATCTCTCTGTCTGAAAACCTTGTTTTTTATCCAGTTTAAAGACTTCATTTAATTGATAATACTGCAACCAGTCGGTCAGACCTTCCTTTAATTGCTCATAACTTTTCAACTTAAAGTTCTGACCTTCCTGTTCCAGTATATCAGAATATTTCAGCCATCTTGCAGACATGTTAGGTCTTTTAACCGCCTTAGCTTCCACCGGAGATAGCCATCTCGGAGTTTTCCTTTCTAACAAATCCTTATTTCGAGTCCAAACCTTATACAAGGAATTTCTAATAATATGGTTTTTAAACGCATTGTGGGCCTTAACTTTATCATACCATAAATAGGCATGCCAACCAAAGACGTTATCATGTCCTTCCAAGTCCAAAACGTCTGTATCTTCTAATTTAATCCAATCTTTCAACCAGCAAAATGCTGCGGCTTCATAGTAAATTCTTAAATCCGGCAGGGAAAATCCACCTCTTTCTTTCGAATCCGTTAATATCTTATACTTAATTCTGGGTTTCTTTCCCTGCCAGATAAATTTTGATAAGTCCTTTTGCCATCTTCTAAAACAATCCAACTTATCTATAATCGGAAGTACTTGGAATAGGAACAACATCTTAGGCAATATATTCATCTTTATGGCTGCTATCCTGCCCATCAGAGATAACTTTAATCTTGTCCAAATGTCCAGCTCTCTTTTAATCTCGTTCCATAGTTTCTCATAATTGTCCTTGAAAAGATTCAGATTCTTCGATGTCAAAATTACTCCTAAATATTTTACCTTTTTAACAAAACTTAATCCAGTTTGTTCTTGTAATTTCTGTGTCTGCAACGAAGACATATTCTTTGACAATACCTTAGTCTTTAACTTATTTAGTTTAAATCCTGCTACTTGTCCAAATAAATCAATTATTTCTAATGCTTTGGGCACACTGGTTTCAGGATCCTGTAGGGATAATACTAAATCATCCGCAAAGGCTCTCAATTTATATTCCTTCTCTCCCACCCTAATTCCTTTTATTTGATTTTCTGTTCTAATCATATTCAGAAGAACCTCGAGGACCGTAATAAAAAGCAACGGAGATATAGGGCACCCTTGTCTCGTTCCCTTTTCAATTCTAATTTCTTCGCATATCACGTTATTTACAATAATTTTAGCTTTCTGTTCTTTATAGATGGCATTGATGCCATTCATAAATTTGTCTCCGACCTTCATTCTTTCCAAATTCTTTTTCATAAAAGTCCAAGATATATTATCAAAGGCCTTCTCTGCATCAATAAACATCAGCACTGCTTTCGTATTTATCTTTTTTTCTAATCTCTCTAATATATTCACAATATTCCTTGTATTGCGACTCATATGTCTTCCGGGTAAAAAACCCGCTTGATCCTTGTGAATATATTCTTTCAGCACTCTCTTCAGCCTCGTAGCCATGACATTAGCAAAAATTTTATAGTCCACATTCAAAAGCGATATAGGTCGGTAATTCTTCATTAAAGTTTTATCAGAATCAGGTTTCAAAATTAACGTGATATACGCTTCTCTCCATGAGTCGGGTGCCTTACCTCCTTCTAAAAGTCCATTGCAAACTTCTTTCAGTGGTTGGATCAACCAGTCTTTTAATGTCTTATAATATTTTGCTGTTAAGCCATCCGGTCCTGGGGCTTTTCCTAATTGCATATTATTAATTGCATCAGAGATCTCCTGAACTGTAATAGGGTGGTTGAGTATATTAATTTTATCTTCTGGGACTGCTCGCAAACCATTTTTTTCTAAAAACTGTTCGATTAATTCCTCTTTTATATTTTCCTCTTTATACAATTGTTTAAAAAATTTCTGGAAACATTTTCTAATCTCCTCTGGATTCTCAACTTCTTTATCATTAACCTTCAAATTGGTGATGGTATTCATTCTTTGTCTTTTCTTAAGTTGCCATGCTAACATTTTTCCACATTTATTGGCAGATTCAAAAGTTTTTTGTTTCATCATTTTAATTTTCCACTCAATTTCCTGATTCAGAATTTTTGCATAATGGGTCTGCAACAATTTTATTTCTTTTTGGATTTGCTGATTTTTTGGGTGTCCTCTCAGCTTCTTTTCTTTATCTTTAATTTGATTTAAAAGTTTTTCTTTCTCCTGATTCTGTTTCCTTTTCTTCATTGCTTTTTCTCTTATGAGGACCCCTCTCATTACCGCTTTACTTGCATCCCACACAATCCTATTTTCTACTTGAGCATTCAAATTTATTTGAAAATATTCTTTGATCTTTTTAACAACTTCTTCCACTACTTTTGTATCTCTCAACAAACCATCACTGGATTAATTGTAGTTTCAGATCACATTCAAAGGTAGCCCCATATAGGGGGCACCTTAAAAATTAAAATTAAAGGGACTCTCGCCCACATTCAAGCCAACCTGGAGCCTTAAGGTCAGCCCTGGAGGTCTGGCTGCCCTAGGTCAAAGGATGAGGATCACAGAGGGGCACCAACCCTTTTGAGCCAGTCGGCACATTCAGAATTTTGAGAGTACTGTGGGCACCAGCCACAAAATGGCCGCCATGGGTATGCGGCCTAACCCCAAATGGCCACTACCTATGTAAAAAAAAAGACACAACCACAGACATGACCCAAATTCACCTCCCATTAATGGGCCATTCCATGAAAAATGAGCCTGATAAGAATGCTAGATGAGCACTGGACTTTGGTGAGGAAGATTCCAAACGTGCAGTCTAACCATTTTTTTAAAGCTAAAGACAAAAGAAGTTTAGTTTATGGACCTTCTTTTCAAAAGTCCACCCACGTAGTCTTCACAGAAGTGTTCAAGTTAAAAGTTTTCTGATGATTGTCCCACCCGTGACAGCATTTTTTCCTATAAAAATAATAAAAAATTAGTAAAATGTTCAGTATCTTATTAAGAACATAGTTTAAATTTTGGTTGTTAATTTTTATGTATATTTACATTGTTACACATGTGTGAATACCAAAAAACATGGTCCAAGTGTCCCACCCGTGACAATGGAATGGCCCTAATGTGAGGGGAGACACGTACTGTGCTTGCTCACAGAGGGAAGATTATTGTGCCCCTCCTCAGAATAAAAGCGATAAGGGTGTCCATTCCTGGCATCCCATGAAATGTGGGCATGTTAAAGGGGTTCTGCTCAGGGTAGGAGAGGCTGAACCAGTGCAAACAGGAACGGAGCAGCAGGAATCATAGAATTGTAGAATCCGTAGAGCTGGAAGGGACCACGAGGATCATCTATTCCAACCCCCTGCAATACAGGAATCTTTTACCCAATGCAGGGCTCAAACTTATAGCCCTGATATTAAGAGTCTCAGGCTCCACCGATTGAAGAGCAGTCTGTTGTGCATTATGGATTTTTGAAGAAGAATTTACTGAGCGCTTCTGCGGGTGCCAGAAGATTGACTGGTCGGCACCATGTTGGCGTCTCCTGATAGTAGAAGTTGATCAAGAAAACTCTCTGCATGAGCCCCTGGATTGCTGCTGCCAGTCAGAATAGGCACCACTGGCCTAAATAGATAAGCGATCTGTTTAGGTTTAAGAGGCAAGTCTTTCTATTTCATATCTACCTGTCCCCTTTTGCTTTAAAGCATGGAGCTCTTTATACGTAATTGGGTAAGATGCGGGCTTCAACAAATCAAGCTGATGCCGTTACATCTGCTTTCAGTCTTGCAGAAGTTGTTGTTGGTTGCTATTTTCTAGACAGCATTTGTAAAATTCCTTGAAAAGCCGCTCGTTCGCTTGGTGCGCGGAATCATTACTATGGTAACAGATGCAGAAATCTACTCAGAAGTGGCTGCCGTATGTGTAAGCCCGCGTGTGCGTTTGTGTCTCTCACATTACATCACGTGGTGCTATCGCAGGGAGAAAAGTGGGTCATACATGACAACCGCATATCAGGTAGGCTTGCAAAAGAATAAACAATGCAATAAAACATTGGCATGCTGTCTGCAGCTGACTTAGCACAGAAGGAAAATAGAAGGCAGCAATTAATTGAGGGCAAACTCTTGCAAACAATGTGCAAAATCTTTTCATAGAATCATAGAGTTGGAAGAGACCACAAGGGCCATCCAGTCCAACCCCCTGCCAAGCAGGAAACACCATCAAAGCATTCCTGACAGATGGCTGTCAAGCCTCCGCTTAAAGACCTCCAAAGAAGGAGACTCCACCACACTCCTTGGCAGCAAATTCCACTGTCGAACAGCTCTTACTGTCAGGAAGTTCTTCCTAATGTTTAGGTGGAATCTTCTTTCTTGTAGTTTGAATCCATTGCCCCGTGTCCGCTTCTCTGGAGCAGCAGAAAACAACCTTTCTCCCTCCTCTATATGACATCCTTTGATATATTTGAACATGGCTATCATATCACCCCTTAACCTTCTCTTCTCCAGGCTAAACATACCCAGCTCCCTAAGCCGTTCCTCATAAGGCATTGTTTCCAGGCCTTTGACCATTTTGGTTGCCCTCCTCTGGACACGTTCCAGCTTGTCAGTATCCTTCTTGAACTGTGGTGCCCAGAACTGGACACAGTATTCCAGGTGAGGTCTGACCAGAGCGGAATACAGTGGTACTATTACTTCCCTTGATCTAGATGCTATACTCCTATTGATGCAGCCCAGAATTGCATTGGCTTTTTTAGCTGTTCCATCACACTGTTGACTCATGTCAAGTTTGTGGTCTACCAAGACTCCTAGATCCTTTTCACATGTACTGCTCTCTTTCATTTCATAGTGGAATTCCCCCTGCCCCCCATTAATGGCAATGGATGCCAGTCTAAGATTTGCAGAAAAATATTCTATCTCTCATCTATCTATCTAATCCTGTGTATGTTCACTCAGACATAGGTCATAGTGTGTTTAGTGGAGCTTTCTCCAAAGTGGGTATAGGATTGCAACCTGAAGACTGCAATCCTATGCCCCCTTACTTAGGAGTAGAGATGGGGGGCAGATTCAGCTTGGCTTGCGTTTGAAGAGGAACCTTCTGAATTTAAGCTTTCACGCTGTGAAAATTCTTCATATTAAAACATTTTGAATAAAAACACTGAATTTTGCATAGCTCCCTGTCGCCATCCAGTGTCACATTTGTTTATTGCACTTTACAACACATTTGAAATGTTTTGTTTGCAGCTGTGTGGCTGAGTCCCAAAACAACCGAGTCCTTTAAAATTCATACTTCTCCGAATTTTGCAATGCAGTTCTTCAGCTCAGTGATAGGTGCAAAAATGCAAATATAGGGATATAGTGTGCATATGAATGCATATATTCGTGAAAATAATATACAAAAATCTTTTGGAAAGTTGTTTCTTTGCTACACACTTGGAACACATCTTAATATAATGTAACCAAATTTCACATGAAGGTTTTAATACATAACACAAATTAAATCACTATCACAAAAATTGGAATAAAGCAGTAATACATAAGCACACACACATATAGCAAGTTCTTAGCTGTGGCACCCACAGCAGGGTGACACTTTCATGCTTGTGGCTGGGACATTTTACTTCCACAAGTGAAAAGGATTACAATTTTACTTTGTTTTTAATTTTTAATAACATCTCATAATTCAGGGACAGGTTTGGAGGATCCCTTATGCAGCCAAGCCCTCTTGTGGGTTTGGCTGAGGAAATAAATAAAAGTTCGAATGTTTAAGAAATGGTGTGGTTCAGTGTCTTCTCAGACGTAAGCCCAGCTGAGGTCAGTGGGGCTTACTCTCACAGGCAAGTAAACATGGGACTGCAGCCTGTAGTTATAATTTACTGTAGCAATCACTCTTCCATGTTTGCAAAGCCTGATCGATATTCTGCAGCAACGGACCCAATCTAAATCCTAAAATATGAATAACTTCCCTAATCCTGTTTCTTGGGTATTTTTTGCAGGATTGTTATTGTAGTTCCTGGTTCATCATTTTCAACGACTGGCTTAATCTTCTGAAATTTCTTTCCTTTCAAGGGGTGATGGTGGAGGAGGAAAAGCAGTTATTCTGCCTGTGGTCAGACACATGGCAGAGAGACTTTATAATTCATCAACAAGGCCACAAATTTAATGAGGATTGGAGCCTTTTCTTTACTCTCCCCCAACTCGTAGTTCTATATTCTTCCCAATGGCCCTTCAGAATTCAGAGTAATGAGAAGGAGGGCAGCTGTACATCTTCAATACAGACGCTGCCTGGCAGAAGAAGAAGAAGAAGAAGAAGAAGAAGAAGAAGAAGAAGAAGAAGAAGAAGAAGAGTTTGGATTTGATATCCCGCTTTATCACTACCCTGAAGGAGTCTCAAAGCGGCTAACATTCTCCTTTCCCTTCCTTGTGGGCTTATAGCCGAATAAAGTATTATATCTATCTATCTATCTAATCATATCTCCTTTCCCTTCCTCCCCCACAACAAACACTCTGTGAGGTGAGTGGGGCTGAGAGACTTCAAAGAAGTGTGACTAGCCCAAGGTCACCCAGCAGCTGCATGTGGAGGAGTGGAGACACGAACCCGGTTCCCCAGATTACGAGTCTACCACTCTTAACCACTACACCTCACTGGCAGGGGCAGCGACAAGTCAGGAATGCCCAAGAAATGGGGTGGGGAATCACAGGCCCAGGAGCTAGATGTGGCCCTTCATACCTCACCACCTGGCCCTAAGATCTTCTTCATGTTGCACCCCTTACTGGCCCAGATTCTAGCCTGAGTATTTTGGCCTGGCTGGAATGTAACCTTGGACGCGAATCATTCCTCTTTGCTTGGATGCATGGAGGATAGAGAAGTGTGTTGTTTGCATGCGGAAACTACCTTACTGGAGAAAGCTAAATTTTGCACTTGTTCCTTTGTCCACTTCTGCCACTGGCTCTGCCCACCCCTGGCATGTGAACCCTGAGAGAGAGACTGCTCAGAAGGGAATGCGGCCCTCAGTCCAGGAAATGTTCCCCACCCCTGAACCTTATGCTAGCTAGCTTCTCGGCAGGTAGGTCAATTTTGCTTATCAGGAGGGAGAGGGGAGAGGCAGCAGGGAGGCTGGCCCAGTCCAGAGAACTGTGGGGACACTGCAAGAATAATTTGTTCACGTTTGGACCAATCAGATTCAGATTTTGTTGGGCTTCAGGAAATGAACAGTTAATGCAAGTTAGTATATTACAGCGTTGGTTTTTTTTTATGACTTCAGAGGTGAATAGTCAATACAGTGGTACCTCGGTTCTCAAACGTCTCCATTGACGAATGTTTCGGACCCTGAATGCCCAAAACCTGAAAGTAAATGCTTCTGTTTTTGAACATGTCTCGGAAGTTGAGTAGCTTCTGCTGTGTGTTTTTCAATTTTCTCAACTGATTTCGCAGACAGCACTTACGTTCGAGAACCAAGGTACCACTGTAACTGTTTTGTTTATGGGCAGCTGGTTGTCTCTGTAAAGATTCAGATATATATCTATAGTAGGGGCTCGACATCCCTGCCTATCCACTTATAGCTTTCCCCAACGGCCTGCCCCTTTTAAAGGAGCATGGGAGGAGCTTCAGAGGGCAGTTTGGTAAAGCACTCTCTGAAGCACCTCTCCCCTCTATAAAACAGCTCACCGGGGTTGCCTGCCACTCACACTGCTTGCTTGCCTACCTGCTGCTCCATTGTCACACTTTGGTTGGCAAAGCCACCTATTGGCAGCCACACAAACTGCAGCATGCTGACAACCTTACATTTTTATGTATATAGGAAGATGCACTAAAAATGTTGGCTCTGTAAGAATTTTACAAGAATAGGGATTTTACAAGAATAGGGTATTATGGTATTATCCATGGAGGCTTGTCGACAGACATGTAATATGTTTCTTATTGAGATAAAATATACAACCATCTTTTTTAAAAGACATATTTCTGGAATAGATAATTTTAAGTGTTATTTCACATGGGTTGTTGTTGTTTTGTTAAGCACGAATAGCTATTTTGTGCTGGAAGCAGTATCATTGCTTTAATTGTATTTTGTCAATAGCTCCTGAAGGAGATTTCTCCAAAATGCATTGAGCCTAATAAGCTGTGGATTACTGGAAGCACTGAAGCTTGCCTACGTTTTGGTTCTGTTTGCTCTGCCAACTTTAGGGCAGATGGTGATTTATGTGTATTAGTCACTGTACTCATGAAAACGACTCAAAGTGACTTAGCAACAGATGTAACGGCAGGAGCACCAGATTGGCTCTGCTGCTGCGTTTGCACCGCACCAACCTTCATGCTGCCCCTCTCTTCTCGCTCCCAATAAGCAGCCACAATGCATCTGCTGGGAAGCTGGTGGAAGGTATCTGCCCCACCCAGTAAGCTGCTTCTGCCTAAAATACATTTTCCTCCCGGAAGTTCTGAAAAAGTATTGCATACCTATTCTTTTCTGGGTCCCCATAGGAGACAGGAAGTGCTGAAGTGACTCTTAAAATTCTCAGTCAGTTTTGCAGGCTCATGACAATGTTCTGATAGATCCCATAAGCACGGAGGCAGCATCTGAACTTTTGAGCCTTGCTTTTTACGCAGAAATTCTGAATCCTTTGAGCATTACCCATCAGGGTTTGATCTTTCCTAACTAGCCCCTGAAGGGGGAGGAGAGGAAGTTATAGATTTAATTCAGCAGGGGAATTCAGGCGGAGTGGCAAACTTTTCTCTGCTGTAGTATTTTAGGATGCTGTTTTGTCCTACGACTTGCCTGAATGGCCTAATGCGAAGAATGAATCCTTTTTGTCAGTGATGGGCAATGGGCAGCAGTCGGAGGTGAATTGGGAACAAAGCCAGCAGCCAGGGCCAAAGGCTAACCGAGGGTTGTATCCAGGTAAGTTTGACTCAGAGTAGACCCATTGAAATAAACAGACCAGATTTAGTCATGTCCATTCATTTCAATACTGGTACTCCGAGTAAAACTAGTAAAACATTTCTGAGCCCAATTCAAAGTGTTGGTGCTGACCTTTAAAGCCCTAAACGGCCTCGGCCCAGTATACCTGAAGGAGCGTCTCCACCCCATCGTTCAGCCCGGACACTGAGGTCCAGCTCTGAGGGCCTTCTGGCAGTTCCCTCACTGCGAGAAGTGAGGTTACAGGGAACCAGGCAGAGGGCCTTCTTGGTAGTGGCGCCCGCCCTGTGGAACGCCCTCCCATCAGATGTCAAGGAAATAAACAACTATCTGACTTTTAGAAGACACCTGAAGGCAGCCCTGTATAGGGAAGTTTTTAATGTTTGACATTTTATCGTGTTTTTATTGTTCGGTTGGGAGTTGCCCAGAGTGGCTGGGGAAACCCAGCCAGATGGGCGGAGCATTAAATAAATAAATAAATAAATAAACATACTACTACTACTGGATACAACTCTATTATACAAATCCATAAATAGCTTGGGACCCAAGTATCTAAAGGAGCAACTCCTCCAGTATCCACCAGCCCAGGCCCTACAATCAGAAGGGGAGGCCCTGTTCATGGTGCCACGACTGGCTGTTGCCCAGCTGGTGTTGGCAGGGCCTTCTCAGTGGTAACCCCCTGTTTGTGGCATGCCCTCTCTGGTGAGGCACCTCTATCTTCCTCACTATTGACTTGAAGGAGAAATGTAAAGGCATTCCTCTTTACCCAGGTATTTGATTGCTGAGAAATACTGGCCGTGGCAAACTTGAAATTAGTAATGGCGTGGGTGTGCTATTGCTTTAAAATGTTTTTAGATATTGTTTTGTTGTTAAATATGCTTTTATTTTATTTCAAATTGAGTTGTTTTAAGATCTTGAAGTTTGCCCCCCCCCCGGGCTCCTTTTGGAGGAAGGGCTGGTTACAAACTTAATAAATATCCCCAAGAATGGAACTCAGAAAGACCATGTCTTCAGCAAGGCTCAGCTGAAACAGGAAGACCGCCCCCACTTTTTTCCCAATGCCTTTCTGCCCAGGAAGATCTAGTGGCAAGTCCAGGTGGTTGGAGTCAGTCCAGGTCTTGAGGGTTTGCTGCCAAGGAGTGTGGTGGAGTCTCCTTCTTTGGAGGTCTTTAAGCGGAGGCTTGACAGCCATCTGTCAGGAATGCTTTGATGGTGTTTCCTGCTTGGCAGGGGGTTGGACTGGATGGCCCTTGTGGTCTCTTCCAACTCTAGGATTCTATGATTCTATGGTTCTTTGCTGAGAGGCTGCTACCTGCAGTTCAGCAGATCACCACACGGGGCAGCTGCCCACATAACTGAGCAGCGGCATGGCACCTTTCCAGGAACACCACTAATTGGCCACAGATCAGCTTCCATTGAGCTAAACTAGATCACAGAATTGTGGAGTTGGAAAGGACCATGAGGGTCATTTCGTCCAACCCTCTGCAATGCAGGAATCCTTTACTCAATGTGGGGTTCAAACCCATGACTCTGAGATTAAGAGCCTTGTGCTCTAACCAACGGAGCTGTGAGACGACGACACTTCACAACTGAAGCTTCTGTCGTTCCAGGAAAATGCAGGATTGGGGCTGTGGTACCAGGGAGGTGGAACTGACTTCATCTGTGCCAACAGACTGGGTTTTCAAGATCTAATCAGCTTTTAGGTGTGCATTTGGCAGCCAACTGCACACAGTGCAAAACTACCGACAGAGCTGCACCTTGGGATGAGGTGGTGTCAGGCTTCAGGGACTCTGCTACCTCCCCACCACCCGCAGTAAATAAGCAGAACAAAGCAAAACGAGTCTCTTACCCGTTAGAGATTTTAATGGTCACAGTGAGAGGACAAAGCATCCATTCCTCAGAATGAAGGTGCTCCCAATTAAGGCTACCACCCACTTCCTCCCTAGTCACCCACGTCATTACTGCATCGTGTAACCTGATCTCGCAACCACTGTGCTTTCTGTGCTGCCACCTTATCTGCCCTCCTTGACCTTGGGCTGATCCAACGACATTGAGTCTGTTAGCTTTTTCTCTCCTACTGTAGTTGTTCTTCTAACTGTTCACCGCCCCACCCCCCAAGTTCTTCCCAACTTCTGTCTTCTGAACTATGTCCCTCTGCAACCATTGTTCCAAATCTATGCTGCCCCACTGCTCCTGGGAAGATTCAGGATCCTGATTAGGAGCAGGGGGAAGGGGAGGCTCCCACCATTCCTCCTCAGTGCCGCCCTCCTCCGCACGGTCCCTGACAGGTGGACACAAACGCACATGCTTTGGTTCTGTGCAATAGTTTGGTTTGCTTGTCCCTGCCAAGTGGAGGCGTGACCTTCTTCCCCACTGACAGTGCTGTATAATGCTGGGATTCCCGTTGTGCCCTTCCCTGCCTGTTAACTGGAATGCTTCTAAAGGAAGCGGCAGATGTTGTTTGGAGAGGGTTCCAAAGCCTTCAAGGCTCTCTGCTCCATTTCCCCAAAGAGATCCATCGTGATCCTGCTTTTGGCAGCCTCTGCTTCTCATTATAGCCACCCTCTTTGATTATTTAAAGCTTTGTTTCTGAGCAGCTTCTCTTTCCGATAGTTCTTCCTGGGAAGATTTTGTCTGGGGTGGGGGTAGGGGTGACGGAGAGATGTGAAACATCTCAAAGCGATTTCACAATACAATAAGAACCGTGTGCGCAACAACGACACCTCTGTGTTGTTTTTTTTATAAACTGTAAATAAATAAATACAGATACACACTGGGGTGGAAATCTGCATTTAGAAGGCATGTTGAAAGAGGGACATCTTCAGCAGGTGCCGAAAGGACAGTAAAGGTGATGCATGTTTGATAGAGCTGGTGTAGTGGTTAGCGTGTCAGACCAGGACCTAGGAAACCAAAGTTCAAATTCCCACTTGGCCATGAAGCTCACTGGGTGACATTCAGTCAATCTAACCTACTTCACTGGGCTGTAGTAGGGATTAAATGAGGAGGAGGGGGAGAACCATGTAACGCCACCTTGAGTTCTTTGCGGGGGGGTGGGGAGGAAAGGTGGGGTATAAATGCAATATATTAAAAACAGGAGTGAGCCATCAGTCCCACGAAGCAAGTGGAATCAACTCTTTATTAGGAAAAAAACAAAAACAGGATCTGCACAGGTATCGGGCCCAATGAGCACAGCAACTAATCTTCAGTAGGTTTTGCCTCCTACGAAGCAGTTGCGGAGACTGAAAGTCCCTGCCTTCGCACAGTTGCCTATGTCCGCTTCTCTCCAGGGTTTTCTCCAAGCAATCTGAAACTGCACCTGTGCGGTGCTCATTTTTCCTCTGCCCACTTCATGCCTCTCCTGGTTCTGCGTGACTAGGGGGGAGGGAAATTTGTTGCAGCAGGATGGGGAGACACCTGTACCTCTTCACTTGTTTTTATCTCCTGGCTCCCCTCCTCTCCTGCCTTAGCTTCAGCTCCAGCTTCTGAACTTCCTTCTAGCACAGACTCTCCCTGCTCACGAAGCCCTGTTACCTCCTCAGATTTCGTCACCTCCTCCTCCCAGTCTTCTCCCTCTAACCACTCATTGTCACCCCCCCACCAATCCCTGGGCCTACCAAAAAGGCTCCCTTTGCTGCTCTTAATACCATGGGCGGTTTGTAGGGAAGGAGGTGGTCTTCCAGGTATTTGGGGTCTGAGTTATTTAAGACTTTAAACACTAACATGAGCACTTCGAATTGGGCCCAGAAACTAACCGGTAGCCAATGCAGCCATTTCAGAACAGGGCGTTACATGATTTCCGAAGGCAAGCCCCGCCAGCAATCTGGCTGCTGCATTTTGCACCAGCAGAAGTTTCCAAATTGTTTTCAAGGGCATTGCAATAATCCAGTCTGGAAGTACAGTGGGCAAGTCATCTCTCTCCAGTGACTGTTGAATCTAGATTGAAGCACCCCCCAAATACCTTGCAACTGATAGACGTAACAGGACATTGCAGCAGCAGTGCATCAAAGCACATCTGAAATAAACATGTTGCAACATATGCCCAATAGATCTGCATAGCAGATGAAAAAAACCCCTACATAATAAGCTGGAAACCATGAAGTGAATGGGATCTATATAATGTCTTGATTAATTTCATTGGATATGCTCTGAGTAGGATTGAGGCTGGATATGGCCCATTGTGTATTTGTGTGTTTCGCCATTTCTTAAATAAATTGCACCCATGAATGTTGATTTTATGTATTTGGATAGGATCCTGTTAAAAGCTGCTTTGAGATCTGTTGGCTAGCAAATAATAATAATAAATAATAATAAATTTTTTATTTATACCCCGCCCTTCCCGGTTCAGAAACCCGGGCTCAGGGCGGCTAACAACAAATTTAAAACACTTAATTGTAATACAACATAAAAGCAGCATAAAATACAGTATAAAAGCATGAATAACAATAAAATTCAAAGTTCAAAAATAGCCTTATAAATGGACTGACTGACTGAATAATGTTCCCTCCAGAAGGAGGTCCAAAACACTGACCGCTAGAAGTGTCCATGGAGATGGAACCCCATCAAAAGGAAGGAAAAATGAAACACATACATCATGTTCCTTAGCACAAGTGCCAAGCCAAAGCAATGCAATGAATGGAGATAAATGGAGCTCCCATTCATTGAAAGGCGGGCTGTGTCTATCGCTGACTCATTCTGTGGAGCATTCTTAAGCAAGGGAGACATCTAGTGCTCAAAGGGTGGAGCGCGCACACAAACGTTGGAAGAATGGAGCCCAAAGATGCATGGCGTGGCAGGGAAAACTTGTGAGCAATTTCTCCTGTCATTCATGTTCTTTTGTGAATGTGTAACAATCCGCCATTCTGTTCTCTTAGTCTGCCTTGCGCTTGCTCGTCTTGCAGCTTTCCCACAGGCCAGAGCTGGGAAACTGGCCGGCCTGGCAGGTCCCATTGTTATCTGGCTCCATCCCATAGGCCAACTTGGACTGATGGCTGGGGTGACCCACTGCCTGTCAAACACCTGGTGTCAGGTGGGTAGATAGTCCCACCTACTTGTCAAATTCCATTGACAAATTCCATTGTGATTAATGCATTCACAGAGGTGTGTGCTTAGCTTGCATTCGAAACGGGGCTTTTAGTGTTGCAGCTCTGGCCCTCTGGAATAAGTTGCCAGCTGAAATGACCAGCGTACTGAATTTTTTTTTGTTAAGAAGACTTTCCCAGAAATGTGACCCAGTCATTTAGGGAATGTTAATTGCACAAACTGTGCCCGCTAGCATAAAGGTGAAGGTAAAGGGACCCCTGACCATTAGGTCCAGTCGCGGACGACTCTGGGGTTGCAGCGCTCATCTCGCTTTATTGGCCGAGGGAGCTGGCATACAGCTTCCGGATCATGTGGCCAGCATGACTAAGCCACTTCTGGCGAACCAGAGCAGTGCACGGAAACGCCATTTACCTTCCCGCCGGAGCGGTACCTATTTATCTACTTGCACTTTGACGTGCTTTCAAACTGCTAGGTTGGCAGGAGCAGGGACCGAGCAACGGGAGCTCACCCCGTCGTGGGGATTCGAACCGCCAACCTTCTGATCGGCAAGCCCTAGGCTCTGTGGTTTAGACCACAGCGCCACCCGTCGGCTACCCGCTAGCATATTGGCAGCCAATCCAGCTCCCTCAACAAAGGTGCCATGTGGTGTTGATGTGATGTCCCAGTCAACAACTGTTGCATTCTGCGACAAGCTGCAGCTTCCCAGTTAAGGCCAAGGGAAGCACCACATATAGCACACTGCAGTAGTCCAGCCTTGAGGTTTCCAATTGGCCCACAATGGCCAAGCTAAATTTGTCCAGGACAGCAAAACCCACTGGTGACCCTCTGAGGCAAGGGAGAGGGGCTAAGCAGCTGCAATTTACTCGGCCAGTGATGGCACATCTGGGAAGTTATATATTTGCTCTGCATGCAAGATGTTTTGTGGAAGTAGCTGGCCCGTGATAGTCTTTTGTTTATCTGGTTCCCTTTGTGTAGGCCTGAAAAGAAGACTAACCACACTGAGAGACTTCCTAGCCAAGGATTGCGAAGATATGGCTTTACCCTATTACATTAAACATTCCTCCTGGCAAGAGTGTTTGTTTGTTTGTGGGTTTGTTTCAGGGAAAGGCGGAAATTAAATGGGTAGGTGTCATCTGACATTTTGTCAACTGTACAAACAAGATCCAAATAGCTCCTTGTTGATTTGTGAGACTGATAACAAAGATGTGGTGGCCAGCTGCCAGCTTTGGGAGGCCTGATGTTGTTGACCTTGAAAGAACAGGAGCTGTTTCGATAGTTTCTTTTTGTGCATGGTAAAGAGATCTCCACAGAGGCTAGATTCAGGGCAAAGTTTGCAAACTCCTGCAAACACCCTATCATTCCCATGATTGTGGACCCGGGTTGCACAATGTGCCGATTAATTTAGAGATCAAATGGGGAAACCCCTAATATATGGTTCTGACACATTTGCGGGATTCTGTAGCTATGCAGTCTACTATGTAAACGGAAAGAGAGAGACAGAGACAGAGAAATGAAATCCTCAAAACATATCCTTACAAAGACCTGTGATCTTCCAGGATTTACAGAATGTTGAGGGGGGTTAAAATAAACCAGAGCTGTGTGGAAGGGATTGAACTGCCCAAGCCCTTATGGCCTTCAGAAAGCATCCTAGAAGAGGTTGGGGAGCAGGGGAGATTCCTGACCCTTTAATATGCAGGGATATTCCCTGGAAGGGATTCACTGCAAAGTTTTCTAAAATTTTAGCTCAGTGATTTAATCTTAAATACAGGGGCGTACCCAGGATCAAAACTGGGGGGGGGGGCAAGCCATGGTCGTTCAGGTTCAAAAACAAAAACAGCTTCAAAAAACAGAAAAACTTCCCCCCCAAACAGAAAGCCCCAAATGGCTGAAAAACTCAGTTTCCCAGGATCCTCAGTCCTCGCAAAGGAACTACTCACCATGCAAGGGAACTCAGTTTGCCAAGCTCCCTTGCAACGATGAATCCCGGCAACGATGAATTCGCCCCCTGACACTGCCCAAGTCTCAGCCTGCATCCCCATTTGACCAAGCAGGGTGCAGGCTAGGATCCGGTCTCTGATAGGCACGCCAGCTCTTTGTCGGCATGAGGGAGGGGGAAACAGCCGGCGCAACACACACACACACACACACACACACAGTGGCCAACTGCCTCGGCAAGAGCGGAAGAGCTCAATTGTTATTGAGATTTTGGGAGGGGGAGAAAGACCAGTCTTGAGCTTTTTTTTTTCCTTTTAGGCTGCCGATAACCATTTAATTTTTTTTGCTTCGGGGGGGGCAGCTGTCCCCCCCTGTCCCCCCTGGGTACGCCCATGCTTAAATACCTGCTAATTGTGATGCATTGTATTTCAGCTATTTTTCTTAACAACCATTGTGCACTGCTATGCTGTTTTTACGCCATGTCCTCAGAATATATGCTTCTGTCCTAAGACTCGTTTCCTCATAATTTTGCTCAGAGAGTTGCATAATAAAGCACTTATCTTTACACTTGGTGCTTATTATTTTGACTGAATTGCTCTCTTGCCTGCACTCCTGCAACCCTTGGTTCCAAATCAGCAAGTTTCATCTTTTCTTTCTTTCTTTTTTAGCAGTGAATGCTCCTTTTTTTCCAGGTCATTGATCTGTAAGGTTAAAAAAAAATAAATCATTTCTCTGGATGACTTTCTTCCTCCTCTATCTTTTCTGGGCACAACCACTGCTCGCTTTGCCTTGCCCCCTCTGTTGCTAGATTGTCCTTTGTAGAATGTCAAGAGTCTTCAAGTGCAAATTAATGAATCCACCGATTAATTCGTGGAGGTTTTTTATTTTTTTATGTGAGAGCAGGAAATAGCTTCTTGAGCCACATTCAGAATGACACTCTTACATTTTCTTTGACGTCTGTAAGGTGGATTTTCAAGGCGATCGTTCCCTCTATAATAGCTAACTAGGGCAGTGGAGTGCCTGTCAAATTGGCAGCAAAATGAGGTTCTCAGGCCTTGTGAAATGCACAGATATATACAGATCTAAAATAGAAAACTGCCCTATGCAGTGTTGAGCGCAGAGAGAGAGAACCAAACTCATGGTCATCCAATGAAGCTAAATGCTGGAAGAGTCAAGATAGATAAAAGACAGTAAGTACTTCTGCATTTAGTGTAAATCACATGGTCTACCATGGAGCGATGGTCCATCTCTAGTTATCCAAAAATATGACCCTCTTCCCCTGATTGCATGGGATTATCTGGGAAACGAACCCTACATTCAAAGCCGGAATCACCAACCTTCTAAGGCCATGGGCACATCTGGATTTTGAAGCATGTGCCACTGCTTATCACCACTTCTCACGGGCTTCTCCAAATCAGCCTGCCCACCCCAAAAGAGAGAAAGCATACACACATACAGGTGAAACTCGAAAAATTAGAATATCGTGGAAAAGTCCGTTTATGTAAGCAATTGTTTAGAATATCGTGGAAAAGTCCATTTATGTAAGCAATTGTTTTCATTAGCTACTGGAGTTTAATATATGAGATAGACTCATGACATGCAAAGCGAGATATGTCAAGCCTTTATTTGTTATAATTGTGATGATTATGGCGTACAGCTGATGAAAACCCCAAAGTTGAAATTGTTAATTTGGGGTTCTCATCAGCTGTACGCCATAATCATCACAATTATAACAAATAAAGGCTTGACATATCTTGCTTTGCATGTCATGAGTCTATCTCATATATTAGTTTCACCTTTTAAGTTGAATTACTGAAAGAAATGAACCTTTCCACGATATTCTAATTTTTCAAGTTTCACCTGTATACTCACTTTGCTTATCCAAGGGATCCGGGTCCAAGTTGGATTCAGTAAGCTGGACCTGGGCTTTGAAAAGAAGCAAAAAAGGAAGAAGAAGAAGAAGAAGAAGAAGAAGAAGAAGAAGAGGAAGGAGGAGGAGGAGTTTGGATTTGATATCCCGCTTTATCACTACCTGAAGGAGTCTCAAAGCGGCTAACATTCTCCTTTCCCTTCCTCCCACAACAAACACTCTGTGAGGTGAGTGGGGCTGAGAGACTTCAAGAAGTGTGACTAGCCCAAGGTCACCCAGCAGCTGCATGTGGAGGAGCGGGGAAGCGAACCCGATTCACCAGATGACAAGTCCACTGCTCTTAACCACTACACCACACTGGGGGGAAGGGGGGGGAGAACGTCATCCTTCTAACTTCCTAACTTTAAGCTCTATGGTTTCAGCTCAAGGGAGGAAAAGGTAGCAGCCCCATCAACATGATGAAAGAGGTCCAAAGGCTTCAGAGGCATCAGGGGTCGATCTCAAGGACGCCAAGCCCTAAACCAAGAAGTTAAGAGCCATGTTCGTTCCCCCTTCTGGTAACCTCTTTCTGCAAAAAAGTAACTTGCACACAATTTTTTAAGGGCGCCAGAACTTGCTTTATTGAGGCAGTGAGTGTAAAACAGAGGTGGCAGAGCCTATTCTGTTTTGGTTTGTGACGGGCGTCAGAGGGAATCTCTGGTGGGCGCCTTCCTTGCTGGAAATGCACATCCCAGAATGCACTTCAAGGTCTTCTTTTGAAATGTGCCGTCTTTCGACAGCTTGCAGGCTTGACAGCCATATAACATCCTCAACACAGCCCTTGCTTCCTGCTACAAGGAAGCAAGTTACCAGATGGCTGCTTTCCCCCTCGGCTCTGGTACCATTTCCTATGCTTTCTTTCTTTCTTTCTTTCTTTCTTTCTTTCTTTCCTTCCTTCCTTCTTTCTTTTGCAATGGACCTCCCATCCCTATTCTGATTGCTGCAGTACATACGGATGCCTACCAATATGCCTGAGGAGAGGCGCAGCAGACAGGAAGAGGTGGTGGTAGAATTTACCTCTTCATTGAATCGCCTTCTGATTTTGTGCCATTATCAAAGCAGTGTCTGGAAGAGCCCTTCTTCTAAAGTGAGATCTACCAGTGAAAATGTAGTTGCTAGATGCCTTTTATGAATATAATTAATACAACTGAGGGAAAAGGCAAGGTAAGAAGTAGAATCTGGTTTGTTGGGAAGAGGAAAATGAGGCCACCACCTTGCTGAAGCTACGCAGGTCTGGGTCTGGTCAGTGCCTGGATGGCTGACCATCCGGGAACCATGCCACCTTGGCTTCCATGACAGAAGGAAGGATGAAAATAGAAGTTTCCTTCAGATATGTAGCATATTGATTGGCATTCCAAAGGCACACGTGTGGAAAGGCAGAGGAGGTGGGCATGGTCCCCCTTTAGGATTTTGGCTTAAAATGAAAACCAAACCAAACCAAACCAAACCAAACCAAACCAAACCAAACCAAACCAAAACATGATGGTCAAGTATATATCATGGGTTGCAAAGGAACACATGCAATAGAGATGGACAGATCTGTCAGTTTTTGTTTCCTTCTGTTTCTCAGTATTCCAGTCATACATTCAGTTCATATCTGCAGCCATTTGCTTAATAAAACAACAACCAATCCTCATGAAAATTCAGCAGCATTTTACGTGCGGATTCACCCAAATACTGTAAACACCTTGTACGCAGCTTCGATTAAGCTGTACGTTTTTGGTTTTTGCAAACAACCCCCTAACAGAATGCATTTCTGTATGCCATTTTCGCTGCTGTACGCGTTGATTTGCTGCAGAACAGCGCTGCACGATTTGGAGACACGCAAATTCCAAAGGGTAGCTGTGTTTCAGTTGGCTCCTCCGTTCAAAAAAGTGCAAATTAAAATGCAGGCAAAATCACGTTTCTACCCCCTCCCCCAATCCTACAAACAAAATCATTCAAATTTCTGACTAAAGTGTGACACTTATACAATATGAGTGCCATATATATATGTGTGTGTGTGAGATAGATACAGCATACATTTATTTTCCTTAAAAACAAACAAAAACAAAACCCGCCATTTTAGACTACAATCCTGAATGCACCTCCTTGTGGAGTGTGTCTTACTGAGCTCAGTTGAACTTGTTTCTCAGTAAGCCTGCATATTAGCAGTGGGTAGGACTGTGCAATATCCGGTTTTCAACACTGTGATATATTCCCAGCCAAACATCATGATATATACCGCTATATCATGATGTCTGAAATAAGGATGGACCTACGTAGAGAAGAAGAAGAAGAAGAAGAGTTTGGATTTGATAACCCACTTTATCACTACCCGAAGGAATCTCAAAGCGGCTAACATTCTCCTTTCCCTTCCTCCCCCACAACAAACACTCTGTGAGGTGAGTGGGGCTGAGAGACTTCAGAGAAGTGTGACTAGCCCAAGGTCACCCAGCAGCTGCATGTGGAGGAGCAGAGACGCGAACCCAGTTCCCCAGATTATGAGTCTACCGCTCTTAACCACTACACCACTGCTGGCTCTCATTGGTTGGCTTCGCAGTTTTCCCCACATTGTGATTGTTGCAAAGCACACACATGCATCATGATTTGTGATAGACTGCCAGACCAAAAATTATGAAACCGGTTTTGGACACTACAGTGGTACCTTGGTTCTCAAACGCCTTGGTATTCAAACACTGCAAACCCGGACGTAAGTGTTCCCGTTTGCGAACTTTATTCGGAAGCCAAACGTGATCTGTTTTGAGTGTTACGCACCCGTTTTGAGTGTTACTCTGAGCTCTGTCTGTTTTTGCCATTTCTTTTGCTCTTTTTTGTTTTGTTTTTGTGACAGTGGAACCCAGTTCAGCTACTGATTGATTGATTGATTGATTGTGTGTGTGACTGCAGTACATTGTTTATTGCTTTCATTTCATGGATCAATGGTCTCGTTAGATAGTAAAATTCATGTTAAATTGCTGTTTTAGGGGTTGTTTTTAAAAGTCTGGAACGGATTAATCCATTTTGCATTACTTTCTATGGGAAAGCACGCCTTGGTTTTGGAACGCTTTGGTTTTGGAACGGACTTCTGGAACGGATTAAGTTTGAGAACCGAGTTAACACTGTATATCGATATATCGCCCAACCCTAGCAGTGGGGAACCTTTTTCAGCTGCAGGGACACAGTCCCTCGTGGACAGCCCTTCCAGAGGCTGCATGTCTGGGGTAGCCGTGGCCAGCAGCAAAAGTGGGCATGACCAGAGGTGAAGAAGCACAATGGCTCTTAATATCTTGCGACAGGATACATTTCAGGCATGTTTTACACACGCAAGCACATCTCTTCATCCAGGCAAGCAAGAGGCATTATGGCGTTTGTAGGGCAAAATCCAGCAAGCCAAAAGCACTTAAGGAAGGTGTGGAGCAGTCCCAAGGGCCAGACAGAGGAAATACCTGCAGGGCCACATTTGGCCCCCCAGGGCTGAGGCTCCCCCACCCTTGCTGCATAGGAATGCATTCTCAGTGCAGATCCAAGTCTGCTCTTTTCAGGCGACCTGGTGAAATAATCTACAACCCAGGGCTCTAGCACAGATGTCAACCTTCCACGCACCAGCAAAAGATACGGGTTGTCCATGCAGCAGCAGCAGCACCCCTGCATGGAGACGGGGGGAGGCAGGCAGGAGAAGGCCAAGCCAGCAGCAGCATAAGACAAACAAAGCTACGTTGATTCACATGGTGTACATTTTCACTGGCTCACGCAAAGGGCGCAGGAGGCGGTGATGCTCTCGGATCGTCTCGCAAGACTCCTGGGATGGCCAGAGGCAGCAGGTTTCGCAACACATTTGACGGCAGCTCCACTCGGGGCCGGAAGGCGAGGTGTCGGACATTGGGGAGAAGTCAAAATCGGCAACCTGCGTTTCGACAACGGGGAAGGCAAAGCCGGTTCCAAGAATGTCTCGGGTGACAAACCAACCCTCCCTGTGAAGGCTTCAAAGGCTTAGAGAAGTTTAAGTATACTTGTAGGTTTACATTTTTGGGAAATAGCCAGATGCATTCAGCAATGCATATAATTCTGTGAAGAATTATGCAGGGCGGTGGCTATTGTGCTGGATTCAAAACCTGGGAGACCAGGGTTCAAATCCCCACTTGGCCATGAATCTCACTGGTGACCTTGGTCCAGTCACCGCCTCTCAGCCTGGCCTGATTCACTGTTTGCGTGGGGGGGGGACATCCAGGAACATGGGGAGTAAGGACCACAGGACCTAGCAGGGTTCAAGGGACAGAGTCAGGGGCTGCAGAGTCTCCAGCTATGGAGTCATAGCCAAGAGACCACTGAGCCCAGGGACTGATAAACAGGAACCCATGGGAGCAACCTCTCATGCCTGAGCCAGGACCATTGAGGGTGCCTTCCCCCAAGCTTGAGAAGCCAAATGCCTCCCGGCACACATCACCAGTTGGGTGGTGCAGTTGAGAGCGCGCTAGAAGGCTATGGAGTGGAGGAGGAATGACATGTCTCCAGGCCAGAGAGTTGGCCCTTCAAGACTCTAATGTCATGCACAAGAGGGTGGAGATGCTTTAAAAGGCTCAGTCTCCTCTCAGCCTTTGCTGGAACAACTTGGAGCTAGCCTGGGGTCCTACAGAGTGTGACCTGGCTGCCTGCTCTGTGGGATCTGGCCTCGGACCCGAACACGATTCGAGGAATGGCACAGAGTGGCAGGAATCCTGAACAGCTGCGCTCCACGAGGCAACATTTAGTTGCAGATCCCCGCTTGTGATGCAAGTAAGATTAAATTCGGCTTGGGTTCCTCGGCCCCCAATGTGATCATAGCAGCGGCCATTACGGAAGTACCTCCACAAGATCCTTTTGCTGTGTGCTGCTCCGGAACGTCACGTAGGCAGCTAATCCCAGCATGGCTGATAAAAGGGTGATGCAAGACAGGGCTAAGAAAGCTGGGTGGATGCCTGGAGAAGAGGAGAAGGAGGGTGCTTAGATTGGAAATCTAACAGGAAACATCTCAATGCCTTTGTACGAATCTAAGGTGTGTGGACCACACTTGGACTTCTATGTCCACCTCCTGTTGCCACAACTCAAAAAGGAGCAGCGTGAAATGTTGTTTCTCCCCCCATCCCGAGGGCCGCATTGCTTTCTGGGAACCTTCTGAGGGCCACGTGCCAGTGGTGGGGGGCGGGGCCAGATACCAGAGTGGGTGGAGCAACCTATGCACATTTTACTTTGGTGCAGCAGGGCGAGGTTCTACACACATTCGCAGGCCCTTCTGTAGCTGCCATCCAGAGAAGCGTAATAAGAGTTCGGTGACGAATTCCAGGTAGACAAAAATGCTCAGGGTATGGAGCAGGGCTTGTGGGAAGAGTTCTGAGGGCTCAGGTAGAGAGGCGGGGAGGCCACATTGGCCCTTGGGCCTGAGGGTTCCTTGCACGCCTGTTGTAGATGTGGAAAAGGTGCAGGAAAGGGGAACCAAAATGGTTGGGCGGTTAGAGCAACTCCTTCCCTATGAAAGCTTATGGAATTAGTGGGTTTGCACTTGAGAAAAAAAAGGGGAAAGTGTGTGTGTGTGTGTGTGTGTGTGTGTGTGTGTGTGTGAGAGAGAGAGAGAGAGAGAGAGAGAGAGAGAGAGATACACACAGGTGTGTAGGGTTACGCAAGAGGTAGAAGAAGTGGATAAACTTAAGCCACTTTTCTCATAATATTGGAACCCAATGGGACCACCCAATTAAGCTGATCAACCCTGTGCAGGAGGAGAAAAGGCAAAGGGCCCAGTTGAAATGGAACAAGGAGCACTGGTACACACACCAAAACTTACACAGCAGAAAAGACTATTTATAATCTATTGGACTCTCTATCTAATGTAGCTGTTTGCTGGAGATGTAATATGAACAATGCTTTCTTGAAACATATGCTTTTACTGTGTCCCACACTTACTAAGTTTGAGGAGAAAGAGCTTGTAAAACAGAAACAAGACACTACAGGAAAATTTAAGATTTTCAGAAGTGAATAGGCTCTTGAACTATATACTGTTGCTGAGAACAAGTTCTATGCACCCCAACGGTGGCCTAGAGACTTATTATATACAGGTGAAACTCAAAAAATTAGAATATCGTGGAAAGGTTCATTTCTTTCAGTAATTCAACTTAAAAGGTGAAACTAATATATGAGATAGACTCATGACATGCAAGCCTTTATTTGTTATAATTGTGATGATTATGGCGTACAGCTGATGAGAACCCCAAATTAACAATTTCAACTTTGGGGTTTTCATCAGCTGTACGCCATAATCATCACAATTATAACAAACAAAGGCTTGACATATCTCGCTTTGCATGTCATGAGTCTATCTCATATATTAAACTCCAGTAGCTAATGAAAACAATTGCTTACATAAATGGACTTTTCCACGATAGTCTAATTTTTCGAGTTTCACCTGTAAATGAAATTCTCCTAATATATATATATATTAAAAACGTGCTTTCCAACTGTGGAGTAGCTTTTCTCCTAACTCTCACCTGACGGCCTCACTTGAATCTCCTGGTACGACTGCAACATGTTGACCCCATTCTCCACTCGCACGCTAAGGCAGTACTGCCCGGCGTCCTTGAAGACGTGGCTCAGATTGTAGTGTGTAGCGTTCATCGCCACCAGGTGGCAGTGGTCCCTGTCGAGCGGAACGCATTCGGTCTTGATTAACCAGCACAAGTGGAGAGGCAGGCTGGGAAGAAAGAAGGACAAAATCTCTATTCTGCTTTAGGTGGCTGGCGGTGCATTTTTCTGTGTGCCAACTCACACAGTTGGGGCTTACTCCCAGGTAGGGATAAATGATAAATTTGATTCCTCTCCCATTTCAAGACAAGCCTACCAAACGGGGAGTTTCCAAAACAATGTGTGAACCGAAAACACAGACAGGCATCTTTTGACATTCGCTGACTTCTCTCCATCTTCCAATGCAGCTCTCCAGCCAAGTAAAATGTGCACAAAAATGCACACACTAGGGTACAGTGTGCATTTACTGTATTTTTCGCTCCATAAGACGCACCTTTTTCCCTCCTAAAAAGTAAGGGGAAATATCTATGTGTCTTATGGAGCGAATGGTGGTCCCTGGAGCTGAATTGCCCAGGGGCCAAAAGAGGATCATGCTTTTTATTTTACAAAGAGAAAAGGGGGTGTTGAAAGGACCCCGCTCAGCAGCTGATCAGCAAGAGATCGGGAGAGAGATAAGAGTCCCTGGCTCCCTTTCAGCCCCGCCCTCTTGCCCAGGCCTCCATTGTTGAATGTGCTGCAGAGGGAGGTTGTTTGTTTCCCCAGCGACATGTGACTGGCTGATTAGATTATCTGTCTGGAAACTGTAGAAAAGGCTCCCTTTCCTTTAGAAGCTGCAGAAATGTGAGTTGAACCCCATAAAAATGGGGCTTTTCCTCTTTGCTTTTCCCCCTTTGCAAAAGGAGCTTTGCTTTTCCCCCTTTGCAAAAAAAGCTGCAAAACTTTTAGCTGATCCTCAAAAAAAACACAGGGCTTTTAGAGGAGGAAAACCAGAAAAATACGTGTACATTGGTGGAAAATGTGCATATTATTATTATTAATTGAATTTATATACTGCCCTATACCCGGAGGTCTCAGGGCGGTTCACAGAAAAGTTCACAATATATAAAAAGAAAAAAACCCAAATAACACCCCCTCCCCAAAAAGAGAGCCACATTTTTAAAAGGGTATAGGATGTCAATCAGGTCAACCAAAGGCCTGGTTAAAAAGGAACGTTTTTGCCAGGCGAACTTCCCTGGGGAGAGCATTCCACAAATGGGGGGCCACTGCAGAGAAGTTCCCGTTCTCGTGTTGCCACCCTCCACACCTCTCGAGGAGGAGGCACATGAAGGAGGGCCTCAGAAGGTGATCTCACCTGGTTGGCCACTGTGAGAACAGGATCCTGGACTAGATGGGCCATTGGCTTGATCCAGCAGAGCTCTTGTTATGTTCCCCTATGTGCACACCGTGCTACGTATTTTCTTGCCTGTGCCAAAGCAGAAGCGTGACAACCTGGCTGGCAGTGCAAACGGATAAGAGAGCCAAAAACAGCCGCTGCTCCAGATACATTAGCTCAGCGACTGTTTTTAGAGATGATGCGGCAGTTTTTGGCCGGCAACATGACTGTTGTGTCTTGAAGAAGAGTCAACAACAGACCTTTGTCCTGCTGCGTTTCGGGACAGACTTCTGCTCTTTGGACCTCCGTACTGACAGCAAACACCAGCTATCTCATCCTTCGGACGTTGGCTGCTTGCTTCTCCCTGCTGCCCAGGGCGTATTCTACCCAGTGAAAGCAATGCACTTGGCAGTGTTCACTTCTGATCTAATAATCTAATAATTTTTTGCTGGCTGCTTACCTGCCTTGGACATGCAGTGATAAATTTAAGTTTTCCATCACATGAGCCTCTGTGGATCCGACAATGTTAATACCTCTGACAGCATCTGGAGCAGAGAGGTTAAGAACTCTACGTTTGTGCTTTGAAAAAAAGAGCATTTCACGCTGATGTTAATGTCATTAGTATTCTGGGCAAATCTGAGAAGGATAACACTGGAAGCACAACAGCGGGGATCATTTGGCTGGCAACATAAGGGTCAATTCTTGATTCAAGCTGTGCCTCCACTTATGCACAACCTGTGTATCTGCAAACAAATGCAAATAGTCCAAAATGTGCCACAGACCTCCTTACAAAGGGAACCCAACCTCACCGCTCAGCAAAGTGAGCACAGTTAAGCATGTGCAAAGTGCTTTTCTCACATCTCAACCAGATCCTCACAGCTGAGATTAGGGGAAGGATGCCCAGGCTAAAGAACAGTTTTTTCCTTCCTGGTGGGCCTGAGCTTAAAGGTAAAGGTAAAGGGACCCCTGACCATCAGGTCCAGTCGTGTCCAACTCTGGGGTTGCGTGCTCATCTCGCTCTATAGGCCAAGGGAGCCAGCGTTTGTCCGCAGACAGCTTCCGGGTCATGTGGCCAGCATGACAAAGCCGCTTCTGGCAAACCAGAGCAGCGCACGGAAACGCCATTTACCTTCCCGCCGGAGCGGTACCTATTTATCTACTTGCACTTTGACGTGCTTTCGAACTGCTAGGTGGGCAGGAGCTGGGACCGAGCAACAGGAGCTCACCCCGTGGCAGGGATTTGAACCGCCAACCTTCTGATCAGCAAGCCCTAGGCTCTGGTTTAACCCACAGGGCCTGAGCTTAGACACGCTTTATTTTAGCGATGGGCAGAGTTAACTGGAATCCAGCAAGTAAGAACATCTGAGGCCAGTTTGGGAAGGACACACACAAACATTGTGTCTTTCCTTCTCTGTCGAGCTAGACTGGTGACCGCCAAGACTGAAAGACGTACATTGGCTCCCAGTACGTTTCCGAGCACAATTCAAAGTGTTTGTGCTGACCTTTAAAGCCCTAAACAGCCTCGGCCCTGTATACCTGAAGGAGCATCTCCACCCCCATCGTTCAGCCCAGACACTGAGGTCCAGCTCAGAGGGCCTTCTGGCGGTTCCCTCACTGCGAGAAGTGAGGTTACAGGGAAACCAGGCAGAGGGCCTTCTCGGTAGTGGCGCCTGCCCTGTGGAACGCCCTCCCATCAGATGTCAAGGAAATAAACAACTATCTGACTTTCAGAAGACATCTGAAGGCAGCCCTGTTTAGGGAAAGTTTTTAATGTCTGATCTTTTATCATGTTTTTATTGTTCTGTTGGGAGTTGCCCAGAGTGGCTGGGGAAACCCAGCCAGATGGGCGGGGTATGAATAATAAATTATGATGATGATGATGGTGATGATGGTGGTAGTGATGGTGTCTGAACCAACCCAGCATTACACTGAACACTGCAGACTGTTCCTGTTCCATAGCCTACTCAAGAGTCTGTAGCTCCCCTGCCAACTTCAGGCTGCCCTCGGCCAGCACCTCTTGTCTGACCTCTTATAACGGTGGTACTACCTGCCGGCTTCATCCTCCTCCTCTGCCTCAGTGTTGCCCTTGTAGAACTCTGCAGTGAGGAGGGGGACAAAAATAGAATTTGTTGGCTCTGCCTGCCATTGGCTCTAGCTCTGCTCACTGATGGCTTCCCTGCCTTCTGCGCTGCCAGTCCCAATAGGCATCAGTGACCACTGATCTGTAGGAAAGGAGACCAAGCTGACTCGGGTGGTATTTGCGTGTGGATCAGATCTCCTGAACTTGTGTTCCTCACAGACCAAAAGGGATGCTGAGTATAGCACTAGACCGTGCCTAGCTTTCACCTGTCTACTTGACATTACCCATCAATTCCAACGCAGCAGAAAAATGCCCTGCTTTCTGGACCATCTTCCTTCGATGCTCCATCCTGGTCCCATCTTGTCTCCATTCTGCTGCCACCTCCAGGTTCACGGTGCAAACCCCAACAGTAGGGTAATTGTGGTAGACAGTGGGGTGTTCTGTTGTCATCTCGGTTCTGCAGGTGATGAGGAAACAGTGGAAATCAATTGTCTTTTTTTTTTAGTCACACAGCGTTTGTGTGGGCATATTATTTGACGGTTTCATTCATTAATTGCTTCCTATGCATCTCTAACATCTGGGTAAGAAGAGACTGTGCGCCAATCCAGGAGATTCAGTGGTGGACTGGATCAGGGCCAATAAACTGTGTTTGAACCCTAAGGATACGAGATGAGCCTCCTGGATCAGGCGAATGGCTCATCTAGTCCTTTTCTCCCAGTGGTCAACTAGATGCCTGTGAGAAACCCTCAGGCAGGATCAGAGCATATAAGGACCCTCCCATCCTCTGGCCTCCAGCAGCTGGCATTTAGAAGCATTAGGGTCTCTAGCTATGGAGGCTGAGCATAGCCAGCATGGCTAGTGGTCAGAGGCACTGTGGTTGAGTGGCTCTTATGTCAAAGAAATTGGCCAGCCATCTATTCTAGACAAGTTCCAATCCCTTTGAAATGAAGATCTAGGGCTAGGGCTGGGAGATATATCAATAGATCATCCAAAACTGTTTTGAAGTCCATATTGTGCTATCGGTTTCATACTTTTCGAACTGGCAATATATTGCGAATCATGATGTGTGTGGGTGTGTGCTATGCAAAAATCACAATACGGGGAAAACCGTCAGCCAATGCCTCTTCATAGCTATATCATTATTTCAGATATCATGATTTATCAGTATAGCACAATGATTAGGTGGTGATATATTGCAATGTTGAAAACCAGATATCACTCAGCCCTAGGGTGTGCCTGGATCCATCTCTGTCACTGCAAGCTAACAGCTTTGGAGTGCCCTTTACAAGCTATGATTGGTGCGCCAATTATGACTGTTCTTGGATAGGGATAGTCTAGTCACAGTTACAGGTAGGTAGCCGTGTTGGTCTGCCATAGTCAAAACAAAATAAAAAATAAAAAATTCCTTCCAGTAGCACCTTATAGACGAACTAAGGGCAACCAAAATGGTCAAAGACCTGGAAACAATGCCTTATGAGGAACGGCTTAGGGAGCTGGGTATGTTTAGCCTGGAGAAGAGAAGGTTAAGGGGTGATATGATAGCCATGTTCAAATATATAAAAGGATGTCATATAGAGGAGGGAGAAAGGTTGTTTTCTGCTGCTCCAGAGAAGCGGACACGGGGCAATGGATTCAAACTACAAGAAAGAAGATTCCACCTAAACATTAGGAAGAACTTCCTGACAGTAAGAGCTGTTCGACAGTGGAATTTGCTGCCAAGGAGTGTGGTGGAGTCTCCTTCTTTGGAGGTCTTTAAGCGGAGGCTTGACAGCCATCTGTCAGGAATGCTTTGATGGTGTTTCCTGCTTGGCAGGGGGTTGGACTGGATGGCCCTTGTGGTCTCTTCCAACTCTATGATTCTATGTTCTAGTATGAGCTTTCGTGCATGCACACACTTGCCTTCACTTTTCAGATATCTGAAGAAGATATCTGAAGAAGTGTGCATGCACACGAAAGCTCATACTAAGAACAAACTTAGTTGGTCTCTAAGGTGCTACTGGAAGGAATATATATATATATATATATATATATATATATATATATAGTCTAGTCACAGTTATCCATGCATTCGTAACCTCAATTCTCAATGACTGCAATGCGCTCATTCAGCGTCATCTGGGAGGTCCACCTGGTGAGAAATGTGGTTCATGGTGGGGGTCTGTTGGTAAGGATATATTAGTACAGGCATATAAATAATGGTCTCTGCTAAAATCCGTATAAATAAAGGGAGGGAAAGAAAAAATAGGGACGTACCCATCTCCAAAATCCCATTTGTAAGTGAATGAAGCTGACTTGAAATAATTACTTGGGTCATGAAGTAAGAATGATATCTGGGTCAAAGTGCCTGCTGGAGATCGGGAGTCAAGTCTGTCAAGTAACTCATGGTCCTCTGTTTGGGTAATGGACACATTCCCTACTATAAACTCTGTCGGGGGGGAAAGAATACAAAGAATATATTTAGTTATGTACATCTGAAACTTTCTCAAAGACCTTCCCATCTAATGAGAAAATCTCTCGGGGTTTTTTTTTGTTTTTTTTAGGATAGGCAAATACTGGGATTTTCCCAACTTTGATCAAGTTTAATTGGTACATGCATCAACTAAAACTTTAAGTTGCTAATCAGGGGGAAGTACATTTTAATGGAGCAAAATAAAATCTGAGTATCGGCCGAGACCAAAATAGTGGGCAGAATGGAAACCAGCCACATTAAGTAGCTGCACAGACCAATTCTATCTTTCCATCCACCCATCCTCTTAGACAGGAAGGAGTATAAGAGGACTTCCTGTTCCAGTTGAGCATCGCTTATGCAACAGCCTCATCCTTAGCTCGGCGGTGTCTCCCAAACTTGGCTATACATTACTTTAGTCCTGACTTATGGCTCGCTGCTTCTTTGTTAACCCTGTGGCTCAGTCTTCTTGTGTTGTCCTTACCACTGGTTGGTCCCATGATCCCTGGCTCACCCCAGATGACACCCTGGCAATGGCAGAGGGCCCTCGTCAATTATGGGGGTGAGCCACAGAGATGAGCTTTGGAGTCGTATGGAGAAAGTATTTTTTTTGTTTGAAAAGGCAATGGTCACAGGGGAAGGCTATCCCAGAGAGACAGGAAGGATTGGGAGGTGTTTGAGAAGTGATGAGCCTAGGAGAACCAGCATTGCAAAGTTCTTGGATGTAGTTTGGAGTTCAACATGGCCAGTGGCTTCCCAGATCCAGCCACTGCCATCAAGGAAACCCTAGTCAGGTGAGTCATGGACAGGTAGATAAGGCGCAGGTCACAGGCAAGGGTGGACAGTCCACCACACATATTGCCTCCCTTCAATCTAGAGTTGATGCTGTGTGACAGGGGTCAGCAACCTTTTTCAGCTGTGGGCTGGTCCACCGTCCCTCAGACCATGTGGTGGGCCGGACTATATTTTGAAGGGGGGGGGAATGAACGAATTCCTATGCCCCACAAATAACCCAAAAATGCATTTTAAATAAAAGGAAACATTCTACTCATGTAACAACACACTGATTTCCAAACCTTCCGCGGGCCGGATTGAGAAGGCAGTTGGGCCGCACCTGGCCCCCGGGCCTTAGGTTGCCTACCCCTGCTGTATGACATCTTCAGAAGCACTATATGAGACCCACTTCCCTTACAGGAAAACATAATAAAATATGCACGTTTTACCTGACACCTCTAACACCGTTAGGTTTCTTGCAATGGTCTGACAGAGCCAACAGTCTGTGTGCATCACCTGGACGGAAACAGGAAAGACTCCTGGAAATGGGCTGGTCACTATAATTGTGGAGTCCATGCCATGCTCGGAGCTCTCTACCAAAGTCAAAGGGGCATAAACCCAGCTGAAATTGTACTTCCGGTCACTAATGGGCGAGTCGCCTCCATTCTTCATACGCAGCGTGGAATGAATCGTAGCCTGTGCTTCTGTCGTGATGGGGCCGTCATGGGTGATTTCCAAGTCATACAGGACTGAAGAAATAAAATCAACGTATACTATTTTAGAAATTCACAGTGCAATCCTAACCATACTGACTCAGAAGTAAATTTAAGCCCTGTTGAATTCAGAAGGGATCCCAGGTAAGTGAAGGTATGCAGCCTTCGCTACGGCAATAACAAAGCGAGGACTGCTACCTGTTTTCATTTCCTAGGCACACCATAGAGGAGCTCATAGTCGCTGTTTGTGGTCCCCTGTGGCTCAGATACACAGCTCATATCTACTAGGAGCTGTGTACTCAGCATTGTGGGCCCAGTCTTGCAAAACTCCTGCCCTGCACTGAACAAACGGGAACCCTCCCTGTTGAACTTCCAGTGCTTGGGGAAGACTTCATTACTTCAGCAGGCATTTCAAGTTTTTCTTTCTCCTAGTTTTACTATTACTTTTAAGTGGATTTTATGATGCATGGTTTATCCCTACTGAATGCTGCTTACGCAATATGGCATTAATCTGTACATATGCCACAGTCGTAGCTTGGTTCTCGAACGCCTTGGTACTCAGACGTTTTGGCTCCTGAACACCGAAAACCAGGAAGTACCGTATATACCCGAGTATAAGCCGACCCGAATATAAACCGAGGCACCTAATTTTCCTACAAAAACCTGGGAAAGCTTATTGACTCGAGTATAAGCCGGTTCACCTTTGCCGCTGTGGAGGAGGAGGAGGAACGAGCAGCCCGAAAGCAGCCCTTTGGGCTGCTCCTTCCTCTTCCTCCTTTGCCAAGTTTGCATTTATGCGAGCAGTTCAGGAATGGAACAAGCTGCCTGGGGAGAGTAAAGAACCGCCGTTCTTGTACGCTTCTTAAGGAATGGTTGACTGGGGAGAGCAGGTGGCGGCACGAGCGGAGAGAAAGGGCTTCTTTCTCGCCGCCCCCACCGCCCGCCTCACTCGAGTATAAGCCGAGGGCAGCTTTTTCAGCACAAAAAATGTGCTGAAAAACTAGGCTTATACTAAAGTATATACAGTAAGTGTTCCGGTTTTCAAACGTTTTTTGGAAGCCCTGCGTCCGACACAGCTTCCACTCGAGTGCGGGAAGCTCCTGCAGCCAATCGGAAGCCGCGCCTTGGTTTTCGAACGGATTAAGTTCAAGAACCAAGGTTCCGCTGTATTTAAAAAAACGAATGGTAGATTTTTCTTCTGAACCTAGAATATTTTCTGGGGGACACCCCTGCCTGAAACCCAGGGGCAGGTGACAACTTGAGAATGAGCAAGGCTGGTTAGACATTAGTTGGACGGATTCATCTTGCTTTAAAACTGCAAATCATAAATGCGACTTATACTTCGAGCCTGGTGTTAATTTTGTGTTGATACTGATCTGGGCATCTGGAGGGCTTTTATTAACTTAGACGTTAACCTAAAGACATATGTGTATTGTATCTGTAATGTGAACGAAAGGTGGGTTTTTGTTTGTTTGTTACTATTGGTATTATTTATATATTATTTCTTTTTTAAAAATTGGCTTTAATTCTCTCCCCTGCCCCCTTCTGCCTTCCTTTTCTTTGTTAAACGTTAATAAAAAAAAAAAATGATAAATGTGATCCTTGAGCTTACAAGAGCTTCCACAAAATGTTCTTCGGGAAACCAGCAGGCCAGTTCTTTGACTCAGCAGGGTTTTCTCTCCCGCCTAAGGATAAATACACTGTACCACATTGCCTGGATTCCTAATGTTCCTTTACCCCGCCATAACTGGTGACAAATGTTAACACACCAGTGTGATGAACAAATCCAGGAGTGCGATAAATCGCAAGCTATTTAAAGCCAGCTCTTCGAGAAACTGTACTCTCTCTCCTGCCACTTGGTTCCAAACCTTGGGCGGTGAAAAATGGGCAGGGAACGTAACATATTGGTATATGGATGCTTTTTGCTGATTTTATTATTCCCGTATTTTTTCGTGTATAACACGCCCCTATATATAAGATGCCCGCTTTTTGGGGGGGGGACTCCAAATTAAGAAAATGGGGGGGGGGGGAGATACACTATCCGTGTATAAGATGCCCCCCCAATTTTTAACAAAACTTTTAAAAAATCCTAGTCTTATACACAAAAAGTATGGTATATTTTTATACTGCCTTGACATAATTTGAAGATGGGAATTATAAATACATGAATAAAATGAATATTGGACCACTATTTCCCCTGTCCTCTGTACATCGGGGGGGGGCACACATTTTTTAGCCTGAGGGCCACATTCCCCCATAGATAATCATGTGGGGGACACATGTCTTTTTTATTATCATTTTTATTGATTTTACCAACATACAGTATATTATACATATTATTACATCATATCCATTCTAATACTTTGGCTTTTATAGCCATGACTTCCCTCAATCCTTCCTTCTGGTTTCAGAAATTTTTCCTCTTTTTTGTTTTTATACCTCTTATTTTTATCATTGCTTTACTATTCATATTTAACATCATTTTTACTTATTTCATTTTACAACAATATTTCTTCTATAACTACAAAGCCTCTTGTAATCCTATTAACGTATTTAATTGAGTTTTTTCTTTCAAATAATTTGTAAATTTAGTCCAATCTCTTATGAATTTTTGATCTCGCTGTTCACGAAGTCTTCCTGTCATTTTGTCTAACTCTGCGTACTCTGTTAATTTCATTATCCATTCCTCTTTTGTCGGTAATATATCTTGCTTCCATTTTTGTGCCACTAGGATTCTGGCTGCCGTCATTGCATACTGAAATATTTTTAGATCTTCTTTCTTGATTTCTGTACCTGTAATGCCTAATAAAAACGCCTCTGTCTTTTTGACAAAATTATACTTTAACATTTTCCTCAGTTCGTTATATATTTCATCCCAAAACAATTTTACCTTATTGCACTCCCACCACATATGGTGGAAGGAGCCAATACTTTCTTTGCATTTCCAACATTTATTATTACCTTTGTGCATTTTTGCCAATTTAGCTGGTGTAATGTACCACCTATACATCATCTTATACATGTCAATGGTGGACGGGGCCAGATGCCAACGTGGGCAGAGCAAATTGATGAGATAGTCACCTTTGTTCAACAGATTACATACCTGCCATGCAAAAGCCAGAGGTGTTCCCTCTCTCTCTCTCTCTCTCTCACACACACACACACACACAGCCTCTCTTTGGCCTCCTTCCAGGTAAGTGAGAGCCATCACAGTTCACAGACACATTCCAGCCAGGTGAAAACGTTGAAGGGGTGTGGGGCCTGGGTGTGTAGCCCATGAAGAATTCCAAGGGCCACAGAGAGGGGCATCAAGGGCCATATTTGACCCCAGTGCTTTATCAGAGCAATATCCTGCTGACCTTAATGGCGATGACTTTGGAAAAGAAACGCAACATTTGCCCTCTGTACGTAAAGCAAATTTTGTAACTGTAGAGTTAAAGCAGAGTATGGACTCGGGCTGTTTCCAAATGTTTGCGTTAGCTTAAGAATACTATTAACAATTCCAGCAGCAGCAGCAGCAGCTTCTGGAAAGAGGTCATTTAACAAAAAGCAAGCTAATAAAGAGTTATTTAGGGTCTACAATCAGGAACATCTTGTGGATTTGGCCAGGCTACTGAACCAAGCAAACATTGCCAGGACAATTAATTTTCATGTTGCGACTGGAAATTTTTTCCACAAAAAGGCCAGAAAAGCATTTTTTTAAAAAAGTAAATACTGTAGTAAGTTTATCTGCCTTTCTAAAACTAATACTAATGTCTTCTAACGGCCTGATCTGCATTGCAATATAAAATAATGTTTCAATGTGAATTCTTTCTCCTCATCTGTATTGCAGCGTAAACAAAGATGTTCAAATCAAACGTTCAAAATTCCCCTCAGAGGCCCTGTCCGTAGGATTAAAGTTTCTGATGTTTTTCTCTCTGGCTCTTGCTCTTTCCCCCCCAGTTTGAAAATGTCCTGGGCAAGAGAACCTCCTGCCACGCCTTCTTCCATCTTGCACAGAAGGCAGAACGTAGAGCCATCAACCCCAGAGCTGTGAAAAGCCAGCTCTTCCTCCAGACAGTCCCTGTCCACCAACTTGGATGCTATTTATTTATTATCTTTTAACCCCACCGGACCCTGAGATGTGAGGCGATTCTTGCCTGCCCTTCTTTTAAAGGTCTGGAATATAATTGAAATGAACGGTGCAATATGGAATGCTAGATTTTAATGCAGCCGGCACACCTTGATATTTATAGCCATGCTCTTGTGCTGGGATGCTGGCGGAATAAAACCTCCAGTGCATGTTTGCATCTAAGGGTTTACAAATCCCATTGCTTCCCTTAGACATGAAGAGCTGGTCAGTCTTACCTGATGCTGATCTGACATGGCAGAGGAGCAGCACACTGCAAACTACCTTGGGGAAGCTCAGAGAGGCAAGTGTCTGAGCCATTTAGAAAACAGCTTCCAAAGGAAATGTCATCAGCTTGGCTCCTGCAATTGCCTAGCTCCGGCAATCAGCCTTCATCATCAATTGTGCTAGCTTGCCTTAGCTTTTACCTTAAGGAGGAGACAGCCAAGTATCCATGGCAGGTGCTGCCCTCTAAGGGCAAGCTGGTTGTACTGCACCTTACACATTCCTGCGCTGCAGATGTGGGTCACATCCCAACCCTGCAGAAATGTTACTCCTAGGTTGTTGTTGTTGTTGTTGTTGTTGTTGTTGTTTTAGATTAAAAACAAAACAAATATATTATACAGAAACGACAACCCCCAGAATATTGTGGCTGGGGAAAACTGCTGTTCTTTCTTTCTTTTAAATAAATTATGTTTATTGAGCTTTAGAGAACATACAAGAAGCACAGAAGAATATAGTCAAAATATGAAATCAACAGATTCCCTTGTCCCTAAAATACGGGTGGGACGCGGGTGGCGCTGTGGGTTAAACCACAGAGGCTAGAGCTTGCCGATCAGAATGCCGGCGGTTCGAATCCCCGTTGCTCGGTTCCTGCTCCTGCCAACCTAAAGCGAGATGAGCGCCGCAACCCCAGAGTCGTCCGCAACTGGTAAACCTTTACCTTTGAGGGAGGGGGAATGAAAAACTCGATGAACATTGAACTGCTCCGCTACACTGCAACATTTTGTTGCAGGTCACATCTTTATTTCCAGAATGATGCAGAATGCAGGTTGCAAGCACTGCATCCTTAGGAAATGATCTCATTTCCAAACATTCAAAAATTAAAAAAATCCACATTCCTATACATATTCCTTTTATAACTGATTATGATTTTTAAGTTGTAGCATTCTTCAGTATTTTTAAATTTTTATTCTGCCACACAAGCAACCTTATTTGATACAATTATGTATGATGACTAAATATGAAAGTTAAATAATATTCTAATATTCTAATGCTTTAGGACAGATGTTTTTGACTACCCATCAGCCCCAGCCTGTCAGATTTGCAGTCCTGCTCTGGGTTGCTGAAAGCATCACATACAGTAGCTTTACAGTAACCATGTAAGGCTTGTCAATATTAATATCTCCACATTGCATGCGTTTTATTGAGGGTGCCTAAGACGATCTAATTCAAGGAAAGCGGTGAAGTTCCAAACCATGCGCTTCCATGGTTTTAAAATTTATAGTAGAATTATAATCTCTTCCATTCCTTTCCCTATGACTTGCGTCATATACACATCTACTTACTACTTAGTAGTAAGGCATATTGAATTCAATGGGGCTTACTGCTTAGTAAGAGATGTTAGGATCACAGCCTTACTTTTCTTGAAAATTAAGGAACTAATAACATTATTGCTTGTGGCAGCCGGACAACTGATTGCACAAAACTGGAAAAATTGAGGCTACTTGCAACTTTCCATAGGGAGACAAAATGTATGGACAGTGGTGGCATTAGTGGAGAAATTTAGAAAATATACCTAAGCTCCAAATGTAACTCAAGACTCCCAACAATTGTATGGAATTGAAAGATAGCCGTGCCTGGCGTGCTCTGGTCCATGGGGTCACGAAGAGTCGGACACGACTGAACGACTGAACAACAACAGTCCTTTCATTGCTTCCCTGTCTGGCAATCTATAAAACTGGCATCTTTCATCTACGCATGGACAATGGTTGTTTAATGTACTTCGTAAAACTCATGGGTGAGAGGTGGGGGCGACTTTTGTTGTGGTTAAGTTTATTGATGATTTTGATGCTTAACATTCGGGAAAAAAGGAAGTTAAGGTCCACACAACCACTTTGCACACCCTTGTTACAGAGCACACCCTACTGAACATAGCGGGACTTCCCAGTAAAGATGTATATAGGATTGCCCTGCGCGCCCCACTGTTTGCATAGGATTGCCCTGCGCGCCGAGGGAAGCGGGGAGGGGGGAAATCAAACAGCAGCGCGCTGATTGGTGGACGAAGGGCGAGAAGAGGAACGGACAAAAATATAGGAAAAGTTGTAGAGTGACCATGCAACCTAAACTTCCGGTGAACGATTGAGGGCTCCGAATCTCTATGGAGTGAACCGGCGCCGCTCTGGCTCTCAGTCGCTCATTGATGAACCCCGCCCCTTTTTCTAAGGCACATTCCTTTTGCATTGAGAAAGTCAGTTTTTCGATGGGAGGCCGGAAGTGGTAGGAGCGCTTCGCTCTACAACTTTCGTGTCTCCTATAGCGAGGAGAGCTAACCGGAAGTGGCGCTTGGTGTGCTTCCGCTTTGGGGTGGGCAAGCAGCAGGGGGAGGCAGGCAGGCAAGCAGGCGGGCAAGGAGAGGAGGCGCCCATGCGCCGCTGGTGCCGCCGTCGTTGCTCTGGCCGCAGCTGCTGCGCGGAGGCAACAAAGGAAGGCATGAAGGAGCCGGCGCGGCCTGGACTGGTGAGGGGAAAGGAAAGAAAAAACGGAGAGGAAACGGGGCGAGGGGAAAGGGGAGGGGGGGACAAGAAAGGAGGGCGAGGCGAGTCCCCCTCCCGCTCTGAGCGGAAAGTGGGCGTGGCTGCGGGAGCTTCTGAGGGAGGCCGGAGGAGGCGGGGTTTCTGCTGTGGAGGGAAGAAAGGGGCGGGGCCGAGCTCACGGGCGCCGGGGATTGGTCCGCGGCTGTGCGCGTGGCCTGCGAGGGGGAGGAGTCAGCCGAAGGCCCTGATGGGGATCTGACTTCTCGTAATGGTTAGAGCGGCTGCTCCCTCACCTGCGCTCCCGCCTTCTGAATGGCTGTTGGACTACAGCTCTCATCATGCCTCGCCGCTGGCCACGCTGGCTGAGGCTGATGGGAGATGGAGTCCCCACGGCATCTGGAGGGCAGGAAGTTGCGGGAGAGGGCTGGACTGAGCGCCGAGGAGCTCCGAGTTCGAATCCCCACTTGCCCGTGACCCGCTGCCACTCGGCCTAACCTACCTCACAGGGGTGTTGTTTTGCAGATAACGTAGTACGTGTGTCTTATGTGAAAGGAGAACGGGGTGGGGGTAAGGATGGGAGGGTGGTTGCTGCCAGTTCCATAGCTTCAACTAAAATTGTGAAGATCCGGGTTCAAGTCTGCACTGGTTGACTTTTAGGCAAGCAGCTCCTGTTCTGCCTAACTTCCTTACACCGTTGTTGTGTGGATAAATGGTGGGCTTGTATGTGCACGCGTGTGTGGGGGGTGGTAGAACCATGTATGCTCACTTGGGAATCCAAAGAAGTCCAACCAGCTGTGCTTGCTTCCTTTTAAGACTTGGCACATTGTGGTTGTAAGATTCTTGTAGGTGTGATCTAGTTGAGATTCTTGCATTGCAGCGGGTTGGACTGGATGACCCTTGGGGTCCCTTCCAACTCTGTGATTCTAAGGTAGTTTTAAGCCTGAGGCAGAATGGGAGGGGAGATGGGTTGCTCCTTTAGAGAAGTGAAGTGAGAGCAGTTTAGGGGGACATAAGAAGAGCTCTGCTGGATCAGGCCAGTGGCTCATCTACTCTAGCATCCCATCCAGAATTTCCCTTCCTCTGTGACTTGAGCTTGACAGCACTTTTACCATCCTCCCATTTCCAGCAACTGATACTTACAGGCATACTGCCTCTGACAGCAGAGATTTTGTAGATTGTATATGGGCAGGGGGTCTGTTTGGATGAGAGGCATGGCAAACATGTCTAAAACAGACGCAAGCTTTCATGTGGAAGGGGTTTCTTTGTTTATATACCACCCTTCAACGTAAGATCTCATGTTGAATTGGAATGGAGCAAGAGAGAGGAAGCATTTACCGGTATATAGGCCTACTGACTTGTCAAAATTTGTATCCTGGCGAACGGAGGATGTGTCTTTCTCTATTTACCCTCCTTACAGCACTAAGGTTTGCCTTAGACCAGGCATGTTACTTTTTGAATTTCAGTGTGTAAATTTCAGTGGCAAAAAGCTGGCCCAGTGCTGAAACGTATTTGTTTAAACGGCAGGATTTCTCCTGCGTTAACAACAGCGATTGCAGTCATGCTCCCATGCTACTGTATTTATTGTTGAAAACCTAGCGATTTTAATGCATGTGAACTGTTACCAATTGAAAATACCACATGTTCGCCCAGGTTGTGTTATGGCCAATGACTGAAATTGGGGAACTGAACCATTACAAGTGTTCCAGTAGTCTTTGAGGATTTTTAAGGTCTTTAAGGTTTTTAACAACAGCAAAAACAACAACTGGTTTAGCTCCAATAATATTTTCCATGATGGGTTGTATCCAACAAAGTTCTACTCAGTGTAGACACAATTGAAATTAATGGACTGAAGTTAGTCATGTCCATCCATTTCAGTGGATTGATTCTGAGTAGGACTAACATTTGATACAGCCTTAATATATTTTATATAGAACGATTACCCTGTCACCTAATTAAATAAACTTTGATTGAGCAATTGCATGGAAACACTCCTTAGTGTTTTCAAGTAAAGAATCCCACCGGCTTTAGTGCTAGAGATGATACACAAATGCACCATAGCAAGCACTTTAGAACAGAAGTGGGCATCCTTTGTGGCACGTGTGTGTTCCTGGGTCTAAGTCTGTGTGTTTTTAAAGCAGCCTTTCCCAACCTAGTGCCCTCCAGACATTATAACTGCCATAATCCTTGACCACTAGCCATTACTTGGTTAAGGATGATGGGAGTTGTAGTTCACAGCACCTGGAGGGCGTCATGTTGGCTGCCCCGTCTTGTCTGGCCAAACACTGTAGCCCTAAGAATGATTAATGAAGGACTTCCAACTACTGCAGTGGAATGCCTACAAAATAAATATATGGCAAACTGAAGTCATTTCCTTGCAGACAAGCCTTTGCTTTTGTTGTTGCTTAATTTGATATGTTTATTATTAGTTTTGGCTTTTTGTGTCCTTATTCCTTTGCTGCTGCTTTTAGGCAGGTGATGGTGTTTTTAAATAATTGATCATTGCTATTTTTGTGCTTCTTTTTATCTCTCCAAAACTGCTTCAAGCAACTTCTTTTTGGAAGAGAGAACTGGGATGGAAGTTTTTGATACAAATAATAATTTATATAACAAATATTTTGAGAGGAAGATCAAAACATCTTATTCAGATGCACATATGCCCCACCCTCATAACTTTTGTCAGTCATATTTGACAACAGAATTCATTTCAGTCCCCAAATAATTATTTCAATGTCACACATGCAAGGAAGGAAGACATTAGCTCATTCTAAGGTAATTCTGTTTCCCCCTCCATAAGCTGAAGTGCAGGAAGTATAGTGCCATTACGTCAATCTGTTCTGCAGTCACATTTTGGCTACTGCTTACTCTCAGTGGTTCTTACACCTGAGTCAGTGTGCATAGGCTTGGAGTACCTAATTAGGATTTGCATCCTTCTTAAGAGAATGCAGAACCAACTATGGTTCAACATGACATGGTCACATCCAGGTTAGATTACTGCAATGTGTAAGGTAGGTTGCCTTTGAAAAGTGTTTGGACATTTCAGCTGGTTGCAAAATGTGGCAGTGGGAGCTTTGGGTCCTTATACGGCAAAAATTGAGTTATATAAATAGTGTGCCAGAGGCCTGCTCATGTTTGGACCTAGGTGAGCAATTCCATATGCAAAGGTGAAATCCAGTGCATGAAGGACGAATGAAGCATCCTATGTAGGTGGTTGGGGGATGATCCTGGTATCCCACTATGCGTGTGTTGGCACCGGGCTTCAGTATAGCTGAAGGAGCTTCTGTATACCTGATGGAGCGTCTCCACCGCCATCTTTCAGCCTGGACACTGAGGTCCACCTCTGAGGACCTTCTCGGTGGTAGTGCCCTCCCTGTGGAACACCCTCCCATCATATGCCAAGGAGATAAAGGATCACAAAACTTTTAGAAGACATATGATGGCAGCCCTGCATCGGGAAGTTTTTTTTATTTTTGTGACATTTTATTATTTTTTATATTTTGCTGGAAGCAAAATATTGTTTGATAAAGTAGCCTTGCATTTTGTTTTTAACAGGCTGACTGATCCCTGAGGTCTTTAACTCTTCTTTGTAAGTGATAACTTACATTCAAAAGGGGGAGAAAAATGGCATTTGTTTCAACGCAAGGACCCACTGTGGTTGACCAAACCACTTTAATGAAAAAATACCTCCAGTTTGTGGCAGCTCTCACGGATGTCAATACACGTAAGTTTATTTGCAGTTTTCTCTCTCTTCTATTTTTGTTTCCTCTGCTAGACGAGTTATTCACATTGGCCTAGTGCAGGCATATCACTGGCTCTTGCAAACTGCAGCCTGCAAGTCAGAACCTAAATTTGAGAATGTGCTCAACCTTCATTCTTCCTGTCATATGTGAATTCTTATTGGCCTTAAGCATGATTGAGAATTTTATCTGTACCAATCCTGAGCATGCTTGATGCTAGCAGGAGTCCCCATCTTTACCGCAGTGTGAAATCTTAAGTTTGAAGTGGGTTTGCCAACCTTGGGTGAAGAGCGAACCTGGTTAGCATTCACTTTAGGTAGCATTGCTGTAGAGTGAATGCTAGGCTATGATTAAGGTCCTCAGGGAGAAAATGAAATTGTTTTGGAGAGTGAAGGGAATGTGGGCCTGAGGTTGGTTCCTGACCAAGAAATCAGGATTTGGAGTGAGCCAGAGTTGTGTTTGCACCGGGCCATGGTTCAGTAAACTCCGCTGTCACCTTAAGCTTTGCTTTAATGAAGAAGCAAAATGATGAAAAGTATTTTCTTGAACCCTGAAAAAGTAATCTTGTGTGTGACTGCGTGGAGATGGATGAGTGCATGTGTGTTTGAGTGAGAGTTGTGATTTGTGGAATTCACAATTTGGGTCATGAGAGCCAAACTGATAAGATCTGACTGCTTCTTGGAGTGCGGTCAAAGAGCATTTCTTCAATATCTGTCAAACATTGCGTTAAATTTTTCCCCTTTTTATTATTCCATTCTTGATTTGTAGCTGATGAAACAAAGCTGAAGATGATGCAAGAAGTCAGCGAAAACTTTGAGGTAACGAAAATCAGATCGCTGTCTTAGTGATCTAAACATTGTAGACCTTTGTGGAGAGATTTACAACAACAATTATGTAAGGTGGCTTCTCTACTAGAGACCCACCCAACTGAAAGCTGATCAGAACAGTTAAAATTGTCCCACACCCCCAAATCTACTTAGGCTTGGTGCAGAGATACAAATCAAGCCAGCCTTGAGTATAACACATTTGTTGTGAGCCATAGCCCACCAGGTATACAATACAGGTGAGTTTTGGTCTGGTGGAGGAGGGACAGATTGTTCCATCTCTCCTTCAGCAGTCTGGTTTGTTTCTGTGCTGGCCACAGAGGAAGGAAAATTTCTTCCTCCTTAACCAACCCAGATCCACAGTGAACTGGTTGGAGCAGGGGTGGATCCCTCCATCACTCGACTGCTATCCTGCTTGGTAGGTTTTATTTTAGTTTTTTTTAATAAAAAAAAACTATTCTGCTAAGAGGCCAGTAATCTGTATTTCCAAGCTGGCCACAGTGGAGGGGGCTTCTTCTTCTTATTATTTTTGCAGCCAGCATTGCAATGCAAATCACAAGTATGCTAGCAAATTTTCTTTTGTAAGGGTAGCAGGCTACTAACTTTTGTGGGCTTGCTGAAACACACTAAAGTTCAAGTCTTGGGAATGAGGCAAGTTTTTTGGCCGTTTGCACAGCCCTCTATTCTAGCTTGGCAATATGTATGCATTGTCCTCAAAACGAGCGAAATAGCAGCTTGAATCACTTTTGGCTTGTTTTGTTTTAGTAGCCGCAGCAGCTTGACGTGTTTGGCTATGGAACCTTTGACTGCCATGCTTTCACTAAAATACTTAATTCCACACCGCGAGACGAGTTTATCCATTCGATGCTGGCTGAGCTACCTGGATGCTCGGACAATTTCTATATAGAGTGGCTTCTCTCAGATGCTAACGCTAATGTGACAGCAAAGGTAGCCAGGTTCTGTGCTAGAGCCATAAAAATTCGGTCCGATCTAGTTCGCAGTACCCACACAACTTCAGGACAGAGCTAAAGACAAGCCAGTGCTATAACCAGTTGTAGCCCACCTTTTAAAGTAGTGATATCTTCTTTTATCTAAAAATTTTAAAGTTTAAAGTTTATAGTTCATATTTTAGCGTGTATTTTGGATTGTTTTTTTATGGATATGTGTGTGCTGGTTGAGAACCATAACAATAAATCTATCTATCTTAATTCCGCATCGCTTACATGTTTGAAATAAGGATCCTTAAAACGTTGTTTTCTCCTACTAGAATGTGACGTCATCCCAGCAGTATTCCACATTCCTGGAGCACATCATCCCTCGATTCCTTACTTTTCTCCAGGACGGAGAGGTTCAATTTCTGCAGGAAAAGCCAGCACAGGTATAATTTGAAGCAAACTCTTCTCTTTCTCTCAGGCTTTCTCTTTCAATGAGTCCTTTTGACAAACCAGAAGGAAGCTTTGTTATTTATGCGTATTGGGATTTTATCTGTGTGTTTCTCCTTCAACGTGATCTTCAAGCTGTTAGGGCTTTACCATATGACTTTTCACTGAGTTACACATTTTGATTTGATGACCACCCTCCTCCTTTTATCCCTCCCCAGCAACTGAGAAAATTAGTTCTGGAAATAATCCATAGAATACCAACGAATGAACATCTTCGACCGCACACCAAAAATATCTTATCTGTGATGTTCAGATTTCTAGAGGTACTGTACTTTAAAAATATAATCTTAGCAACATTTTTTTTTTAAAAAAATAGAATTACTCCTGTTGTGGATTTACCTACCTTTGAAACTTCAGAGCTGGAAAGATAACTAGAAGTGATGGAGTACTGTTTAAACGTTATGTGCTGTTCTGTTATTCCTATGTGCTTGTGTATGAGACACTTAATGCAGTGAATGAGAGCCCTTAGGGGCAAGTAAAAAATAGACTGTTTTCATTTGATGTGGCATAAAAAAAAATCCTTTTCCAACTGAGGTGCAAAATGCACCAAACCTTCCAATTTTCCAGGTTACTTGTGTGGAGAGGCTTTGTAGAAGATTAACCTACTTTCTTATTCCTCTCTATGATCGCTGTGTAAAGCTGCATTGCATGTTTTTGCTACATCCTGGTTTTCCCCTCATCCTTTCCTAATTTATTATGTTTTATTGTTGTCCCCATTGTTGTGAAAAGTCTCTATGTTTTTTTTATAATTTTATTTATAGTTTTTTGTTTATATACATTTCAGTAGTTTAACAATAGTTCTAACATTTCAAACCTCGACTTCCTTCCTCCTCTTTCTGCGGTTCCTTAAATTTATTTCATCATTTCCTGCATATTCTAAATTAACAACTTAAACTTTTATTCATCTATTTTGATTATATATTCTTTTGAAACTGCAGGTTATTACAGTAATCCTGCCAATGTCTTTATCTGTTTACAATTTGTTTGTAAATATTCAATAAATCATTTCCCTTCTTTTATGCATAAATAAATTTCTATACTGTTTGGGTAGTTCTACACCTATAATTCCCAAGAGAAAAGCTTCTGTTTTTTGTTTTGTTTTTACAAATGTTATCTTAAACATCTTTTTCAGTTCATTATATATCATTTCCCAGTAAGCTTTAACTTTACTACAAGACCACCACATATGATAAAAAGTAGCTGCTTCTTCTTTGCATTTCCAGCACTTAATGATTTTGATTTATAGATTTTTGGCAATCTACTAGGTTTGATACCATCTATATAATATTTTCATGTAAGTCTCTATGTACCTTGGGTTTCTTCTCTCATAACAAAATGACAATAAAGATTTTTTTTAAAGGAATTACTGTTTCACTGAAGCAAATACACTTATCTGCATAATTCAGAAACTATGACAACTGTAACATTATTTAAAATGTTCCGGAATTCAGTCATGAAATAATAAATTTGTTCTCTTTCCCCCTACACTTAGACTGAAAATGAAGAAAATGTACTTATTTGTTTGAGGATAATCATTGAATTGCACAAACAGTTCCGGCCACCAATCACACAAGAGGTAAAATACTTTCTCCTGTACTGTTACAGTTTTATTTTTGTATTATTACTTGGATATATTTGATATATTTGTGGCTCTTGCATTGCAGAGGGTTGGACTAGATGTACTTTGGTGTTCTTTCCATGTCTACAGTTCTATGATTCTGTGCTTTGTTATATTAGAAATATGATCTAATAATAATTGAAAATGCAATGGAAAACAATTGTACCAGTGCTGCTGTTTCCTTATGAAATCTCTGGGAGGTTTCAGAAACCTTAGAATATTGTAATTAAGGACTTAAGATTCAAGTTATGAGAAAAAGTGCATACAATTGTGGATTTTATGGATAGATTTTATAAATTATTGGAATACTTGTAAAGGAATCATTTGCTTTCTGTTTTACTCTAACAGTACACACTATGTTATTGGCTGAGTCACCTTAGGCTGCAATTGTGTACTCAGTAAGAAGCCCTACTGAACTCATTGGGACTTCCTTCTCAGTAGATGTGCTGTTAAGTTCACATAAGGAAGGGTCTTGTCCCCTCCTTTTACCTGTGCTCCCCTCTGCCTCTCTGGAGTGTTGGGGTGTGTGTTACTCAGCAGGGGTGGCCAACTCCCAAGAGACTGCAGCCTACTCACAGTGTTATAAACTGGCAGTGATCTACCCCCTTTCTGGCGGTTCAGGTCGAAGTTGTTGTGCTCTTTGGGGGGGTGCAGAGCAAGAATGTTGAGCTTTTTTTAGAGGAGCCAAAGTTGTTGAGCTGCTTTGGGGGGAGCCAGTGATCTACCGCAGGCGTTCAGTGATCTACTGGTAGATCACGATCTACATGTTGGACGTGCCTGTGTTATTGGATGTATAATGGACCAGGTCCATTAGGTGATGCTCTACATGGTGCCCAGGCTCTCTCTCAACTCAGTGGGGTGGGTGCTCCTGAACAATGCGGAATGGGGCATAGGGAGGTGCTACTGGCGGCGGCGAGGGGGGGGTAAATATTCAAAAACTGGCTTGTTCCAACCATTTACAATTAAGGCTGTTACGAAGGTGATAACTCTGAATCTTAACTACCATTTGAGGCTGCAAGTGGGAGAACATATAGAATCATAGAATTGTTAAGTTGGAAGGGACCCCGAGAGCCTTCAAGTCCAACAGCCTGCTATGCAGGAGTCTTAACTAAAGCATCCATGACAGATGGCCATCTCAGCTCTGCTTAAAAACCTCCAATGAAGGAGAATCCACCACCTTCCAAGGGTGTTCCACTGTCGAACAGCTCTTACTCTCAGAAAGTTCATCCTTTCTTGTGATTTGAACCAATAGGATTGAGTCCTATCCTCCAGAGCAGGAGAAAGCAAGGTTGCTCCATCTTCCATGTGACAGCCCTTTAGATATTTGAAGATGGCTATCATATCTCCTCTTATCCACCCTTACTGGTCTGTTCCTTTTGAGCAGGTTATACCCCTCTAATTCTTCTTTCCATTTATGAGTGTCCTCCCACCAGGTTTCAGTAATGCCTATTAGGTCATATTTGCCATCCTGCATTAAGGGCTCAAATTCATCTTGCTTGTTTCCCATACTGTGCATTAGTATAGAGACAATTCAGATCATTAGTTGGGATTCTAAGTTCCCAAATTAAACTTAGTCAAGGCCAATGCATAAAACAATTGAGTTTCTTAAACAGCACCATCCTCCATATCCATGAATACTGCTGTATCCATGGAAGTTGGCAAGAGAGTGTTAATCCTAGCGGGCATGCTAAATCATTGGATGCCCTAAAACTAGTTACTTAGAACCTGCCCAGTTCACTTCCTTTGCTTTTAAAGTGAATACCTAGAAATAGAATGGCTTAAAAAAAGTTCTTTAGAACATAGACTCATCTTTTTCTCTCCCTTTCCACAGATACATCATTTTTTGGATTTTGTGAAACAGATTTACAAGGAGCTTCCAAAAGTAGTGGTAGGTCTTAATTAATTTTTTTCGACTTCTGAAATCCATATTCTTGACCCATCTTGGATAAAATACCCCAACTTGGTGGCTTTTCCTTTATGCCTTCTGCAGGACTTTTGATTATTATTATTTTGCCTCGCAAAATTGGCAGGAGCTTGCGGGTCTGGTAATTGCCCACCCACCACCTCCATAAGATCTCAATCTTCTCAGGATTCACTTGGAGATTCAAAGGCCAGGATGATGATGATGATGATGATGATGATAATAATAATAATAATAATAATAATAATAATAATAATAACCTTTACACCACCTTTTCGTATAGTGCTTTCAAGTGTTCAAAGTACCTTTTGGTCCATGCAAGGGGCTGTGGTAGAAAGATGGGATTGCTATAGCCCTGAATGTATATTGAGAGGGATGCTGAAATGCTTGGTGTGGGTTTTGTAAATGCCATATTATAAGAAAAGTTGTTGGGAGCAAACATTTAATCATAGACAATCAGCAGTGCTTATTATTGCGGCAGTATAATCATGCGCTAATTGTATCCAGAGGTAGCTAATAGCTTATTGAACTATTCTTAGTACGATATTCACAGTTCTGTATTAATTATCAACAGTGAGTTTTGCCAAAGTTGCCTGTCGTCAGAGCTCATTGCCAAAGCAGTCGCTCTTCTTCCTCCGTTCCTCCCGCCCCATCCCTCAGCAACCACGGAGTCTGGTAGAATTGGCTTTCCCCTGCTTTATTCCTGCTTCACCTCCGTAAGCTTATCAGCACTTGTGAAGTCGGCGAGATCTGCAGCTATGGTTAATGCTTCAAAATCTCTTTGCTTCTTGCCGTAGAATCGATACTTTGAGAATCCTCAGGTTATCCCCGACAACACTGTTCCTACTCCAGAAATGGTTGGTATGATCACGACGATCGTAGTGAAAGTAAATCCAGAACGGGACGACAGCGAAACGAGAACGGTATGCATATAATACATGACTCCAGCTTGTAATAGAACTCTGTGGTTTACGGCGCATCTGCACTGGCATGAAGTGAATATGAACCTTGGCAGTGCCAAGAAGGGAGACTGCGGAGAGCCCCACCTGAGCAATACATCAATAAGCAATAAATATATGTCACCTCTTGTCTGCCACCTGGTGGAGGCTTCATTCCAAGAGTTTGGTTACCTCTTTTCATCACTGGACACCACTCTCTTTGTTTTTATTTATTTAGCATTTCCGACCCATTCTTAGTCTGTCACTCCCCTATACAGCATCAGTTTGTGTCCTTTCTGCTTCCCCTTTCTCTCTTACTGACTTCCCACGGGGGTTGTGAGTCCTCCTAGAATCATAGAGTTAGAACAGACCCTGAGGATCATCTGGTCCAGCCCCTTGCAATGCAAGAATATGCAGCTGTCCCTTAAGGGGATTGAACCTCCGACCTTGGCATTATCAGCACCATGCTCTAACCAACTGAGCTATCTCTGGGCCCTGAAACAAACAGATCCAAGAAAGCAGCTGTCAGACTGGTTTCATGCTAACAGCTTTTAATTAATTTATTTTTTAAAAAAATCCCATTTTAAAAGACATTTTGTGGAAGTGTTTGCCCTTTGCTTCTGTTTCCCCCCCAGCATTCAATAATTCCTCGAGGCTCTCTCTCCTTGAAGGTGTTAGCTGAGCTGCCCATTATTGTTGTCCTTATGTATCAGGTGAGTACTGGAATGCTTCATATACATAACTTGCTTGTGTCTAAATTTCTGCCCTGTCTTCTAGCCAAACTTTAGTGCTTCCTCCTCCCCTTATCTGACATATGAAAAAAGGCGGCTGTAACTTTGGGGGCATCAAGCTGCGAACTTATTGGGTTGCAGGTTTGTTCAAAAAAACTCATTGTAAGCAACAATCATATATCTTTCATCACACATTGTTTTCTTTTCTTTCTTTAGCTGTACAAACTCAACATCCATAACGTGGTGGCTGAATTTGTACCCTTGATCATGAATACAATTATTATTCAGGTGTCCACACAAGCAAGGTAAGGTTACATAACAAAATCTCCTGGCGAAGCCTTATTACATTAGCCATGCAAATGGTAATGTTTAAGCTTTTTTTTTTTAAAAAAGAAGCGTCATTCATGAGGTAACTTTTTTTTTAAAAAAAAAAGAAAGGCAAGACTGAATCACTGTTTGACGTTCAATTTTCAGGCAGCATAAACTTTACAACAAGGAACTGTATGCTGACTTCATTGCTGCACAGATAAAAACATTGTCGTTCTTGGCATACATAATAAGAATTTATCAGGTAAGTTACATTCAAGAGGTTTGAGCATTCTTGGACAGGTTGAGGCAGAGAGTCAGGGCTAGCAAAAAACCATGCAGATTTCCATAGCTGCGTTCCACTCGTTAACAGAACTTTTTTCGATTGGTGCATAAAGGTAAAGGTAAAGGGACCCCTGACCATTAGGTCCAGTCGTGTCAGACTCTGGGGTTGCGGCACTCGCCTCGCTTTACTGGCCGAGGGAGCCGGCATACAGCTTCCGGTCATGTGGCCAGCATGACAAAGCCGCTTCTGGCGAACCAGAGCAGCGCACGGAAACGCCGTTTACCTTCCCGCCGGAGCGGTACCTATTTATCTACTTGCACTTTGACGTGCTTTCGAACTGCTAGGTTGGCAGGAGCAGGGACCTGAGCAACGGGAGCTCACCCTGTCACGGGGATTCAAACCGCCGACCTTCTGATCAGCAAGCCATAGGCTCTGTGGTCTAACCCACAGCATAGGCTGTATCAAAAGAGAACAAAATAAGAAACGTTTGAACTCCATGTAAAAGTGGAATACTTTTGAAACCCCACCCAAAAAATATATGTAAAACAACGTTTTGTATAACACAGGGGGTGGGGGAAACTTTCCTGAACTACAACTCCCAACAGCCCTGGTAAGCATGGCCAACGACCAGGGATTATGGGAGTTTTTGTTCAGCAGCACCTGGAGGACAAATGGTTCTCCACAAAGCCATATAATTAGGGATTTCTGAGGTTTCATAGGAGGTAGAAGAAAGCAGGAAATTCCTTCTCCTTGCTTTTCTTCACACCTACCCCCCAATTTTGGTTTGTGTTTGTGTTTTTGTTTGGATTCCTATCCCCTTCTCGGCTTAATACAACCACTCCACCACCTCTGTAGATGGGGCCTCTGTATACACGGTGGGAAGTAAGCCTTATTGATGCCTCTGCCAGGGTGTGATTCAGTTGAGATTTTAACACACACACACACACACACACACACACACACATATATATATATTCCATAAATATAGCTGGAATATATGCATCTATATTTTTACTTTTATCAGGAATTGGTGGCCAAGTATTCTCAGCAAATGGTAAAAGGCATGTTGCAGTTGCTGTCAAACTGTCCTGCAGAAACAGCTCACCTGAGGAAGGAGCTTCTCATCGCAGCCAAGCATATTCTGACCACGGACCTGAGGAGCCGTATGTCCCTTTTGCATATTTTAAATAGCTGGAATATGTTGGTGGGGGAAATGGTTAGAGGTGGGTCACAAGGTACGGTTCTGTGTTCTCAGTGTTAACGAGTCCTCTCTTGTTAAGGTTGCTTCATGATTGCTGCCAGAGTCAACTGGGTGCAATTAGCATAGCAGTTTTAGAGCTAGTTTGAGTTCGCTTCACTTGGCGTGAAGTGGATAGAAAATCAGCCATGCCTATGAACCGGAACCGGTCAAACAGGTCAAATCGGACTGCTGGTACCTGGGAATTTAATCTCTTACATTGGTAAATGTAAGATCAACTGGAATCTGCCAAGTTAAATGCAAAGTCCCCCTCCCCCCCATAAGGTGCTGGTGAGCCTGTAGAGTGGAAAAACAAAATTTTGGAGTTTAAACTACTCTTCCACAGTTGCTTTGTACAGCAGAAATATGGGATTGTATACAATGAAGTCATTCTCTGCTCCCCACCCGTTTTCTTATGGTGTGTGTTTTTGGATTGTCTAAATAGAACTATAAAATCATGATTTGACAAAGGTATAGCTTAGCTTAATTCTGCACATGGGATCCAACTCTACAGACCCCCTAATCTTGCACTTCCCTTTAAGGATTGCAGTCTTGATTGTAACTTAATTGCAAATAAAGTGTGTTCATCTCATTAACGAAAGCATAACGATGCGGAAAGTTAACGTCTATGTTTGGCTCTTGAAAGGGGCATGCTAATCTCCTTATGTTTCTTGCTTTCATGTTCTCACTCAAACCTAGCCGACCTCACAAGGCTGTTGTGAAGTGAAATGACATAAAGTAAAATGGCATGTACATCACCCTGAGCTCTTTAAACCAATGAGAGAAATTAATGATGTAGAAATACATGGTTTCAGAAGCACATCTTGGTCAGATCTTTCTATACTACTGTTCCTTAATACATTTAACATAATTTCTTAGGGGAGTATTTCTGCTGATCTGGAGAGGGATGAGAAGGCTCTAAATGTTTGTACCAGTAAACTTGGGAAGGGTGCTCAGGATCAGTTTAAGGAAACAAATATTTGCAAGCTAAGTAAATACCTGCGGCACTTTTTCTTCATTGAAGAGCAGCATGTTAAATTCACTTTTGGCAGAACTGCCACTTCCCGAGGATTAAAAGTCATGCTTGGTGGGCTAAATTTTGCAGGAAATGTTTGATTGGTGGCCCAGTAGTTCGACTGCCTTCTGCATTAATTAAAGCTGCTTAATAATTCTTGTTTTGTTGCCTCCATCATGACAGCGTTCTCTTGTCACTTTTCACTACAGAATTTATTCCGTGCATGGACAAATTGTTCGATGAATCCATACTAATAGGCTCTGGGTACACGGCCCGCGAAACCCTGAGGTGTGTAATGAAGCTTGTTCTCTTATCTGTTAACGCTGCCAGTGCATGGGATGTTTTAGCGGGTGCACACGATAATAATCAGGTCTCTGTCCTATCTGCACTCCTATTTATTGGCCAAAGAAGGAAAAAAAGGCAAAGGGGCTGTTCACTCATTATCCCTCCGTGTGTGCATTATACCCAAGGAGGCTGTCGGAGGACCCCACCTATAGACCCTACCAACGACAGGTTCCTGGCGTCCCAGTCCCCTGGTATCCATACATTAAGGGGACTGTCAGAAGGGAGAGTCTGTAGCTCTGTGAAGTTTGAGATCCCAAATCATGTCCATGCTTATGCTGTACTTCTCAATGGTCCCTGAATGTGCAGATGTTCAGCTCCAGGGACCACCATTCGCTCCATAAGATAAACAGATATTTCCCCTTACTTTTTAGGAGGAAAAAAGTGTGTCTTATGGAGCGAAAAATACGGTAATGGTTGTACAAGGCATCTTTTCTTGCATGTGCTATGATGGCTGTTTTCTGTTCTACTAAGTTTAGTCCCCACAGCAGTTGGGTGGCACCTTTTATGCCTTCTTTGGCAACTCCCGCTGCCAAAATGGTGCCAAACATATTGCTCTGCTTTCCTTTGGACTACCATCAGTGAGGCCAAGAGTGAGGCCTTGTCATCTGGGCAGCTCAGGACCTCCATGCACACAGCCCAGGCTTGCTCCCTAGAGAGGTCACTTTGGTGCTGCTAGCAGCGCTTTGACTCTATCCCCGGAGGTGTACTCCATTGCCTCTCGAGACAGACAGATGCCAACAACCTCCACCATCGGAGGCAGGATGCCTCTGGATACTAGTTGCTGAGAATCACATGAGTGGAGAGAATTGCTCTTGCACTCGGGTCCTGTGTGCATGCTTCTAGGCTGGCCACCTTGAGAATAGGATCCTGGACTGGGTGGCCCATTGGCCTGTTTATTTAATTGCAATGGGTCTTCTGTGAGTAGGACTAGCATTGGTTACCACCCTTTCACTCCTCATCACTGTGTATTGGACGTCTATGTTAGCTTCACACATACCGGCCCAACACATAAACTGCAGATACTACGCTAAAGTAACTAGTTTATTTGTTCTTTGTGTGTTTCCAGGCCCCTTGCATACAGCACTTTAGCGGATCTGGTTCATCATGTCCGACAGCATTTGCCACTCAATGACCTCTCCCTCGCTGTCCAGTTATTTGCTAAGAATATTGATGACGAATCATTGCCCAGCAGTATCCAGACCATGTCATGCAAACTTCTGCTAAATCTCGTGGACTGCATTCGATCCAAGAGTGAACAGGAAAATGGAAATGGCAGAGACATCCTCATGAGGATGTTGGAGGTACCGTGGCATTTAAAGTAGGGGTGCTGGAATGAAAAGATTCATTAAAATCACATAGCTGCTCAGAAACGAGACCTCTGTGCTGAGGAGGTGGGATTAAATATATAACTAAATGGAAATGGTAGATTGACCTACTTGGGACCGGAGGTGCTATTCAACAAAGTTTTACTTGGAGCAGACACGTTGAAATGAATGTTTAAGTTAGCTCCATTAATTTTAATGGATCTGAGTTGAAAACCACCTCTGGGCTCATGCATTCGCCGCTTCTATTTGTGCTGCAGTTTCCTCCTCCTGTTTAGGAGGCAAACCACCGGTTGTCATTACATCTGAATGGACAAAACTATGGCTTGCACTTGCCCTTCATACAGGGAATTGCAAAACTATAGTTCAAAGCTGCTTTGTAACCCCTGTTTGGAGGGCAAGTTCAAACCATAGTTTGTTTGTTTGGCTCTAATGGCAAGCGATGGTTTGCCTTCTAGCAGAGGGAGGTGTGTGTCTCTGTGTGTGAACACCAGTATCATTCCGGCCTCTTTCACTGGTTGTTGGATTTGGCGTTACACCTAGGTTCAGATGGTGAATCTTACTTTGTTGTGACGGTGCTTCCTGTCTTCCAGGTTTTCGTCCTTAAATTCCACACTATCGCCCGCTATCAGCTCTCCGTGATCTTTAAAAAGTGCAAGCCGCAGTCTGAACTTGGGGCAGGAGAAGCCGCTTTGCCCAGTGTGCCGGCTGGAGGAAATGCCGCTCCGGTTCCTGTTCCATCCCCTGCTCCCACTACTCCTGTGGCCCCTGCCCCGGGGCCTGTCTTTGAGAAGCAAGGGGAGAAGGAGAAGGAAGATAAGCAAACATTCCAAGTCACGGATTGCCGAAGCTTGGTGAAAACCTTGGTCTGCGGTGTCAAGACAATTACGTGGGGTATCACTTCTTGCAAAGCTCCTGGTGGTAAGGTGGCATGATCTGAATTTTACCTGGGCTTTTTTCCTAGGATGGTGCAAACTTTTTTTTTTTTAAAGCAATTTATCATACTGGTTTTATTTACCCATTTATTTAAAATATGCATATGAGTATACCAGTTGCTGGAAACCTCAAGAGAGGAGAGCGTTCCTGGTTGTGGGTTTTTCTGTAGGTTGGCCACTGTGAGAACAGGATGCTGGACTAGATGGGACATTGACCTAATCTAGCAGGACTCTCCTTACGTTCTGGGTTATAATTTCTGAAACAAGAGACACACTTTGTGCTTAGGTGATGCATGCATGTGCCGTAGGTGAAATTCCTCCTCTATGGTGATGTGGGAGGAGGGAGAATTGGCTAGGATTCTGCTTGCTGTCTGCAGTTTTTATTGCATTAGGCTGTCTTTGTGTACCGGTGAAAGGCCCCCCCAAAGCTGTGAACAGCGTATTAATACAGAGGTACAAGCACCCATTTTAAAAACAGTCACACGCATATTTAAATGTGCTGCCTGATTAATCGGGGGCACCTTTTAGATTCAAAGTTTTGAAGCAGATTAAACTGTGGGATCGATTAATTGTTGTAAGCAGCTCTAGTTTTTCCCATTTCGTTACACAAGTGCACACTTTTTAGCAGTACAAAGTAAGTTCTCTTTCAATTCCTTTTCTTCTTTTTTCAGAAGCTCAGTTCATTCCCAATAAGCAGCTGCAACCTAAAGAGACGCAGATATACATCAAGCTGGTCAAATATGCAATGCAAGCTTTGGATATTTATCAGGCACGTATCCTAGCTGTTGTTTAATTGCTCTGTAATTTTAATCTCTGTGTCTTATTCCACATTGTTTTTAAATTTGTGGCTTTTCAGTTGCTTTGGATATTTTGAGACGGAAAGCCTGTACAAATGGTGGTCAACATGAATCCTGTTTTGTGTCTCCATTGCAAAAGGTTCAAATAGCTGGAAATGGGCAGACGTACATCCGAGTTGCAAATTGCCAGACCGTCAGGATGAAAGAGGAGAAGGAGGTCCTGGAGCATTTTGCCGGCGTCTTCACAATGATGAACGCTCTGACTTTCAAAGAAATCTTCCAGACGACAGTTCCGTACATGGTTGAAAGAATCTCCAAGAACTATGCCCTTCAGGTAGTGTGTTTCGTGTACTTGATAGTAGTGTGAGCCCTGACAAAATCTTTCTGTTGAGCTTGGAAGATTTCTTTGTTAACATGTCGCTGTGTTGTCATTCTATCGCCTTTACGGCTGATCCAGCCTTTGCCAACCTCGTGCTCTCCAAATGTTTTGGACTACCATTCCCAGTGGCTGGGCTTGTTGGGGCCGATGGAAATTGTAGTCCGAATGATCTGGAGGGCAGCAGGTTGGCAAACCCTGGGTTAAGCAATAAACTACACTAAATTGAACTGACAATAGCTCTTGTCCTCGCTGGAATTGGACAGTGGTTTGGAGGGGCTGTTATTTTATGCACAGCTTGCTACTCTTGCTTCCTTTTTGTGGCATCAAATGGGTAGGTAATGGGGTGTCAGTGAAATGAAATCTGTAAAAAGACAAACTACTTGAAAACAATTTGAAATCAACTCAGCGACCAATAACGTTAAGCAAATGTTTTTTTTTAAAAATAAAAAAATAAATCATTGCCGGTGGTTATTCCTAATTGTTTCATGCTCTCCTTTTGACAGATTGTTGCCAATTCTTTCTTGGCCAACCCAACTACCTCAGCTCTGTTTGCCACAATCCTGGTGGAGTATCTTTTGGATCGGTTGCCTGAGATGGGCTCCAACGTGGAGCTCTCCAACCTGTATCTCAAACTTTTCAAGTTAGTCTTTGGCTCTGTTTCACTTTTTGCGGCAGAAAACGAACAGATGCTTAAGGTAAATGTTGCAAACGGGTAAAAACGGTGAGTTCTCTTAATGCGCCCAGGGTTGGCTTCTGAAATGTACGTGTGTGTGCGTATATATATATATATATATATATAGCGTAGGATTGCATTGTAAAGGAGGTCCACTTTCTGTAAAACATGACATCTTAAGATTGTCATGGTGACTTCTTTGTGCATTCAAGGCTGCTTTCGTTCAGGTATCAGGCTATGCAGAAAACCTCTTTTGAAACAGAGGGGAGTTCTGAAAGCAGTTTTGAGTTCAATTTCATTGTTTTAGCCATTGTCTAACATACAGCGTAGTACAAAGCGATGGCCATGTGCCAGCCAGTTGCTGCTTTAAAAAGATTTTAAAAATAAATACATCTTTGCAACCCAGTTTACGTAATGATAATGAGAAAACCGCCTGGGAGTTCTCTAAAGCCAGAATAAGTAAAGACACTGAGTCTCGATGTTACGGTTAGTAGATTTTATATACAGTGGTGCCAAGAGAATTCGTTCTACGAATTTTTTCGTATTGCGGTTTTTTCGTAGCGAAGCGGCAAGACAGCCGCGCTTTCTAAACGAAAAAAAGGAAAATTTTTCTCTGCGAGGCAGCCCCATAGACTTTTTGTTAGCGGGGCGCTCCGCAAGACGAATGCCTTCGTAGAGTTTTTTTATGAGGCATTCGTCTTGCGGGGCACAGTACAGTCAAACTCTTCTTAACATCCGCCTCCGCTTGCATCCATTTCTCCCAACGGCAAACCCGGAAGTAATCGGCGGGTTTGCTGCCAGTCGCGCATGCGCAGGAGCGACGATCGCCACCCGCGCTTGCGCACAACGGTGCCTCTTCCAGCAACCCATTTCGACCTCCGTACAGACCTCTGGAACGGATTATGGTCGCGGGTAGAGGTTCCACTGTATACGTATGTATGTGCATTAAGCGGTAGACCAATCCAAAGCAGTTTGTGACATACAATAGGAAAGTTTGCTATTCAAAGTGGGGGGAATAGAATTCATTTGGATGAATGTAAGTTGTTATTCGGTTCCTGAGCAATGTTTACGAAGCTGCTTTGCTTCCGATGAGATTTTATTGGCACTGTTCGTTCCTTATTGGACTTTGACGGCTTGCTGTTTTAAATACACAGTGTGCTATTTTGTTCCTCTGCCAGGAAGTCCTGATTATTTGCGGATTAATAATTGAACTCAAGCACTTCTTGTCTTGTAACGGAGCCCCAAATGTGTAAGGCATCCTGCGCCTGATGCATTGTGTTCCCTTATTCTGCTGCCAGAATCAAGGTCACTTTCATTTTATAAACGGCAAATCCAATTTAAATGGTGTGATATACTGCCGTCGCCACTCCATGCCTGTTAAATTATTTGATTCTCAAGAATTGATGGTGTGGCCTTGAGTAGACAATTTAATTTGAGTGATGAAAGCTATTCGCAGCAATTGTGAAGCAAGGTCTAGGGCCTTTAGATGTTAATAAAACCCATAATTATTTCAGAGTTTCTACCTGGGCCGAGTCTTGTCGATCTGTCTTCTTCTTTTTTGTAAAAGCTTGCACAAGGCTTTTAATTTCTTCTGTATTTCTAAGGATGCTTTAATCCAAATTGTACTTTGCTAATCATGTTGCTCCCTTTGTGCATTGTGCGTACACTTGGTGCAGTTCCGTGTGAGAGAATAAGGAAATACAATGACAAATGGTACGGCATGCTTCAGAAACTGGGGCAGAGCTCATTGGCTCAATCCAGTGATCCCCGGGACTTGGATTTTTGGCTTCACCTTCCTTTTATAATAAGCAGATCTCCACTTTATTCATTTAACAATCATACGCCTTCTGGAAGCCCACAAGTAGTAACAGCTCTCCTCCATTGTTTGTCCCCTAGTGCGTGGCATTCAGTGGCACTGTTGCCTCTGGTTCCATGTAGTCATTGGTAGCCTTATCTGCCTCCATGGATGCATCATTTGGTATCCTTTCATGACAGAATTTTAAGCCATGTCCCTACAGTTCATAGGCTGCCATCCATCCAGACACAGACCAGACACAAACTCACTTGCTTTCAGCCAGGTTACTTTGTGCAAGCTTTCAACGGAACTCTCCTTCACATTGGATATTAAGTAAAAAACAAAAATGGAGGGAGAAAATACTTCAGATCTGCTCACTTGATTTCCCAATGAAATGTCTGTGGTTACTGTATTTACTGTAACTTCCTTAAGCTTGGTAATTCACCCACCGTAGAATAATAAGAGTTGGAAGGGATCTTGAGGGTCATTTCGTCCAACCCCCTACTATGCAACCTCTGCCATCCAACTTCTGGTTAAAAACCTCAAATGAAGGGTGTTTCCAGTGACCCAGGAAAGAGCCTTCGTCCCTGGGAAATTTTGCTTATTTCTTGTTCAAGAAACTGGCAGTGTGAGTGCACCTTAAGAAAAAAAACGCCATTCTTCTGTTTTTCGATTTATTATTATTATTATTATTATTATTATTATTATTATTTTGCAGCCACACCTCCACAAGATTGTGAACAGCTCCATGGAACTTGCACAGACAGCCAAGGAGCCCTACAACTATTTCTTGCTGCTCAGAGCTCTCTTCCGGTCGATTGGAGGAGGGAGCCACGATCTCCTGTATCAGGAATTCTTGCCCTTGTTACCGAACCTACTGCAAGGTCAGAGCAGATGCCGGCGGCGGTGGGTGGGGTGGGGGAGATACACACCTCCTTTTTATATCCATGATGGTTGGTAGCAAATCTGGGATGTTATTGACGCCACCTGTCACATTTCAGGGCTTAACATGCTGCAAAGCGGCCTGCATAAGCAGCACATGAAGGATTTGTTTGTAGAGCTCTGCCTCACTGTGCCAGTCCGACTGAGCTCCCTCCTTCCTTATTTGCCAATGTTGATGGATCCCTTGGTGTCTGCCTTGAATGGATCCCAGACGCTGGTCAGCCAGGGCCTGCGGACTTTGGAACTGTGTGTGGATAACCTACAGCCAGACTTCCTGTATGATCACATTCAACCTGTGCGGGCAGAGCTTATGCAGGTAAAGATGCAGTTATCAGAAGGGACCTTTAGAGGTCAGTGTTTGCTCAATTACTGGGCCTGCTTTGCTTTGCTTCAGCCTTGGCCATCTCTTTGACGGTGATAGAACACGGGAAGAAACTTTCCTATTAAATGGGGGTTGAGTCCTCTTTGGGACTTTAGTTTTATGAAATAGCAGAATGGCCGGCTAATGCAGTTATGTGTAAAATATAGGGGTTTTAATTCATCTCTCCAGCTAGCTGTGCTACTTTGTGAGGTCCTGAAACTACAACGATACAATCAAGCCTCGGCTCCCGTTTTGGAACATTTCAGTTCCCGAAAACCCGAAAGTAAACGCTCCCGTTTTCTAACGTTTTTCAGAAGCCAAACGTCTGAGACGGCTTCGGCTGGAGTGCAGGAGGCTCTTGCAGCCAATCGGAAGCTGCATCTCAGTTGTCGAACATTTCGGAAGCCAAATAGGCTTCCGGAACGGATTATGTTCGACAACCGAGGTTTGACTGTATTGAACTATGTCTTTGAGGTGGTTTGTGGGGAGTTTCGCTTGTATTTTGAACTTTTCAAAGGCTTTCTGCCCATTTTTTTCTTACTGTTTGTTGCTAAGTTCTGCCCCCCCCCCCCCAGAATGAAAATGTAGGTTGTTGTACCCTAGAAAAATGTTAACGTGAAATACTAATGTTTGTCTTTTGGCCAAGGGTGGGAGACTAGAGAAAATCCTGAATTGTTTAGTCACGTTGATTTATAACAGGGATTATCTTTCTCTGTTTTTGTGTGCCTTCCCTCACTTTGCTGTGAAACGGATTTCAAAGTGTTCATGTTCATTTTTATTTGTTTTAATTGGGACCATAAGAAGCTACCTTGGGAAGCTTTAATTGGGACCATAACAAGTTAGATTGTTGGTCCATCGAGCTCAGTATTCTCCACTCTGACTAGCCGTGGACCTCCAGGGTTAAAGACATGTGATATTCCCAGCCCAGCCTGGAAATGTTGAGAATTGAACCCTTTTTGCATGGAAAGCAGATGCTCTGCCGCTCAGCTGTGGCTCTTCCCCAGATTAATTAACAGTTAATTTAAAAAATCTTTTTGTACTTTTGAGCAAATCTGAGTCCAGGGTGGCTTACAAAACATGCGTGCATCACAATTTCCCATAGTTCAAGGTGGCTTACAACATGAAAAAGGTTCATAATTGCAACGTAATGAAAGTAATCAGAAGCAATAAATAAAGCATGAAAAAATACACAACCAAATTGAACGATTTCCACACAAAGTATAAACTAAAGGTAGAAAGAATTAATAACAGAAAGTACCCACCCCCCCCGGCCACCGCCACAAAGCCCCCTAAACAATATCCCAACTCAGACTCGGCTTTTGCAGCTGGGTCAGTCAGGGCCCCACCCTCCCAGAGCAGGTGGGGGAAAGGCCTGCAAGGCAGGGAGCAGGTCAGAATTTAAAAAAAGTACAGCATAGGGCATTCTTTTGAACCAACATTGTTCTGAACTGCACATGGATGTTTTAAAACTTCCCCCCCCCCAAGGCTTTGTGGCGGACGCTGCGCAATCCAGCAGAGAACATTTCCCACGTTGCTTATCGTGTGCTTGGCAAATTCGGTGGAAGCAACAGAAAAATGCTGAAGGAGTCTCAGAAGTTGCAGTACGTCGTGACGGAGATTCAAGGCCCCAGTATTACGGCGGAGTTCTCCGACTGCAAAGCATCGATCCAGCTCCCAATGGAGAAGGTTAAGGTTTCAATATTTATGCCAATAGCAAAATTATTCCCTTTCCACAAATATTCTAGAAGGGCTTCTGCTGCAGCCTTTTCCCAAATTGGTGCTTTCCCAATGTTTTCCGATCGCAATTCCTATCATCCCTGACCTTTGGCCCTGCTGGGAGCAGTATTCCAAAGCATCAGGAAGGCTCCGTCTTGAGGACGTCTGTTCCATCGGCTGCCGACAACAGACTGCTTATGCTAGAGAAATGCCTTAAGATCATGTTGATGCCTGTTGCAACCTTTGTGAAACGTGAAGGTGTTAAATGGAGCTTGCTTCTTAGAAAGTGTGTTTAGGATTGTTGTATTAAGTCTGTGTGGGCTGCATTATACTTGAGACCCATCTAAAATCCATTGTTGCACAGGTGTGGAGCTTATGTCTGTAGCTCATCTCTTTCTGCCATCGTAGTGAAAACTTGGTTCACAAACGATCAGCTCAGAAGGGCATTGTCAGATCTCTTAATGGCGGCGAGAGGAGAATCTTGCTGTGGCCTATAAAATTTCTGAGTCTGTATTTAGAACATAGTAGGCTAAGGCAAGGGAAGCGGGTGGCGCTGTGGGTTAAACCACAGAGCCTAGGGCTTGCCGATCAGAAGGTCGGCGGTTCGAATCCCCGCGATGGGGTGAGCTCCCGTTGCTCGGTCCCAGCTCCTGCCAACCTAGCAGTTTGAAAGCACGTCAAAGTGCAAGTAGATAAATAGGTACCGCTCCGGCAGGAAGGTAAACTGTTTCCGTGCACTGCTCTGGTTCGCCAGAAGTGGCTTAGTCATGCTGGCCACATGACCCGGAAGCTGTATGCCGGCTCCCTCGGCCAATAAAGCGAGATGAGTGCTGCAACCCCAGAGTCGTCCGTGACTGGACCTAATGGTCAGGGGTCCCTTTACCTTTTCCTTCAGACTAAGGTGAACAATTCCGTGTTTGCGTGTGTAGTGTTAGTTATTAAATACTTGCTTGATTTGAGCTTTCTTGCAAATTAATCCAACAGAACCTGCCACTTAAATGATGGGTATATTTTAGTTTGCATATTTTTGTTGTTGGGCTCGCATCCCGGCTGTGAACTCTTGAATCACTTAACAGCATTTGGCAGGTCATGATGTCTAAGCTTTGATCCAATTTGGCCTCTTCTCTTCCTCGCCATTAATGCTTTTTATAAATAGGACTAATTATCCTGTTGCGCCAAGACAGGATATTTTCACCTCATTGTTGCCAGACAGTAAGTGGAAACCTTTCTGGCTAAATTTCTCTCCCCCTTAGCGTTACATCTCTGCCGTTCTGAATTCAACTACACCATTATTTTACTTTGAATATAGACTAGAAATCTGTCTTTGCGTAGACAGCCATAAAACGAAAAGTGCTATAGATATGCCCGTACTAAATAAAATTCCTGCCAGCTTTTTCGGGTCGAGTAGGAAGCAATCTCTGTTTACACTATGCATTCACAGAGCTGGGAGTAAAAACAGTTGATCTCTCAAGAACTGGAATGAAGTGCCAACAGAAGAAATCCATCTTTCGTGTTAGCCTTGTATAGTGAAGAGAAGTTCCACCTCAGTGGTCTGTGGAAAACTCATTGTTTTTTCATTGAAAACTTGAGAAAGGTTGTGTAGGAGAGGCAAGCGACCAGTTTCATTCATGACTGGAAATACTATTTCCCCCCTGCAAACAAGAGTGGCTCTGCTGTTGTTGGGGGGTGGGGGTGAGCCCTTAGCATTCAAAGGTCACTTTTATCTACATAATTTTATCTTCAGCATTTAAGCATGGATGATTGGATTTCCTTTCACAATCAGTTAGGCAATGAAATTTCTTATTTCATGGCTCTCAGATGAATTTTTCAGCTGGATTACATTTGATCAATGTCCTATTCTGGGCGCCTGCTTTCTTCATCTCGGAGCGGAAACCTACTTTCGTGTGCATGTGTATTAAATCGGAGAGTAAGTCGAGATGATAACTTTTATTGGGCTGCCTTGGGTTGGCAAAACCATGAGCCCTGGAGCTTCACAGAGTGGTTGCCGTGAAAGGACTCCTATAAATCGTCATTAAGTTGGTCTCAGGCTATAAGATACCGTTCCCGAGTCTCATTTATAGAGTCCCTTTTTTGCTGTCGCGCAAGGTTTTTCGTACGAAAGTTTGAATTTCTTTATGAGATGCTTAAAGCAGCATTTTTGCCATTTACAGTGTGTGCAAAGTGCTTGTCTCGCTTTCTCTTTTAACTCTTCTGAGAAGGCTTGTAAGGGAACCATTTTGGAGAGCAAACCTTTGCCACGCCGCAAGGAGGAGTGTGAAGCAATTGCAGTTGAAGTCTGTGCAGAGCAGGAGGAAGGAGCAAATGTTCCTGAGCTTCTAGATTAAATAGAGAAAACAGCATTGTACCTTTTGCGTGTGTGTGTGTGACTCTCTCAGTGACTTCAGATCTCAGATTTATGTTTAGTCTTGCTGGATCAGATCAAAGGTCCTTCCAGACATTGTGGGACAGACAAAAGAAAGCAGAGCGTGTAGTTAAACTATGAACCTCGCTCCCACAAAGTTGTGCTGCAACCCTGGATGCCTTTAAAAGAGGATTAGACAAATTCATAGATGATAAGGCTATCAGTAGCTACCAGCCACCATGTTGATGCGCTTATCTCCACAGTCGGAGGCAGCAATGCTTCTGGATACCAGTTGCTGGAAACCGCAGGATTGGGGAGAGTGATCTTGCGCTCGGGTCTTGCTTGAGGGTTTCCCATCATGCATCTGGTTGGTCACCGTGAGAGCAGGGTGCTGGGTGGGCCGTTGGCTTGCATCAGCAGGGCTTTTGTTACACTCTTAGGCAATCCACACTCAAAGCAGCCATATACCTCTTCTAAACTTGGGAATTCCATTTGCTTGTCAAATCCGCTGATAGTCTTCTAATTTTTCTAATCCTCTTTTAAACAAACAAACAAAAAATGCTGAAGGGCATATGGCTGTGACCAACGAGACATTGATAATGAGAAGAATTTACAATAAAGTAGACCAAATATCACTACACTTGCAAAATGCACGTCCCAGCAAGGCTTACAGCGAGCCCTACAGTACAAAACATACTTTATTATTATATTATAATTATTGGTGCTATTTTTTATTATTGTTGTGCTGAAGAAAGCTCTAAGCAGCTGAAACGTCAGCTGCTTAGAGCATTCTTCAGAGCAAGAATTATTCTTGTGCAGTGCGGTTTGTCGCTGTGAAATGTATACTTTGCAAGTGTAATTATATTTGTCAGTTGCTAAGAGCATCCTTCAGTAATTTTTGTGCTTTGTGGTTCACTGTAAGCCTTGCAAATGCATTCATTATTTTGTCTATTTTATTGTGAACTCTTCTCATTATCAATACGTTGTAGTTGATAGTGCTGCGCTCCTCACCATTTTTTTGTGGTTGCTACCTAGAACGGTGCACGTGACTTTGTAGTGTAATCCCCTCTTAAAGCTTCTGAAGTCAGGGGTTTCCCAGACTGTGGTCTGCAGACCCTTCAGAATTCAAATTGTAATACAGTAAAATGCAATGTGCAAAACAAAGACACAATAAAAATACAATAAAAAATAATAAACATTGGCACAGCACATTATAGTTTCTAGAACTGGGGGGGAGGGGAAGAAAAGACCATCAGCAATTTTCAAGTGGTCTGGGGGAGAAAATGTTTGGGGACCACTGATTTAAGCCAGCGGGCATCACAAAAGCTTGTGCAATTTTTTGGCTAGGCAGCTTCTAAAATGCATCACTTTTTTGTTCTTATTGTTTGCTGAAGCAAATTATTTCCATTGTTTTAGGCCATCGAGACTGCCTTGGACTGCTTGAAGAGTGCGAACACAGAGCCATACTACCGGAGGCAGGCCTGGGAGGTGATCAAATGCTTCTTGGTAGCCATGATGAGCCTGGATGATAACAAGCATGCTTTGTATCAGCTTCTTGCCCATCCCAAGTAAGATTATTTTATGATGGCTTGCAAAATTAAGGTTGCCAGGCCGCGGCTAGTTCTTGGGGCTTGCATTCTGTCCATAAAGTACAGAGGAGTTGCCTCTTAAGTGAGTGTTACTCGGAGTAGACCCTTTGAAATTAATGGGCCAACATTAGTCATGCTCATTCATTTCAGTGGGTCTGTTCCGAGTTGGAACAAAATGTACACAACCAAACTTGTTTGGTGGCTTGGATGATTTGTAGTGTAGCTGCACAGTGTTAAGAAAGGAAATAAATGGGTGGGGAAAGAGATCACAAACCTGGATGCAGAAAGCACACGGGTTGCTGATCAGACACACTGATCAGGGGGCAGTATCCTGGTCCTTCTCAGGTTCATGGCTGGGTGCCTTGTTGTGCTTGCCAGAGGGTGTTAAATGGATCCCTGGTATTTAGCTTGAATCACTGTTAAAAGGAAAGAATAAAGGTAAAGGGACCCCTGACCATTAGGTCCAGTCGTGTCCGACTCTGGGGTTGCAGCACTCATCTCGCGTTAATGGCCAAGGGAGCCGGCGTACAGCTTCCGGGTCATGTTGCCAGCATGACAAAGCCGCTTCTGGCGAACCAGAGCAGGAAAGAATAGACCTCCCGCCCCCAATTCCCTGGAATTGATAACACTTGCCCATGGAGGACTTAAATGGCAGCCAGGGACAGTGAACATCTTGCAGTGCATAGGAACCTATGCCTTGTACTGTCTTCACTGACTGGCAGCAGCACTCCTGGGTTTCATGAAGTTTTCTCTCCTAGCCCTACCTGGAGATGCCAGGGAATTTCTGCATGCGAAACAGATGATCTCCAACTAAACTATGTTACTGAACACTTGCTTGCATTTTAGAACGTTCAGAATGCTTCATATGCATTAGTTCAGTATTCCTTACAACAGCCTTATGGAAAGCTCAACAACACTGTCCCATTATTATTATAAATAAGGGTCTGAGGCTGAGATATATTCCATTGCCCAAGGCCATTTGTTGAGTTTGTGGTGGAGGCAAGATTTGGATGGGGGATTTCCTGGTTCAAAGCTCATTCTGTTAGGCACTGAGCTTGCACTGTTAGTAAACATTGATTTTTTTTTATTGCAAAACTTGAGTTACTCAGGGAATTACTGTTCCTATTTAAAACCAGTTTTAGGCATTTAGATGATGCAGTGGACATTTTGATAGTAAATCCTCAGAATGAAATTAGCCTATCATGTAAGACTTCAGCTTGGTGCTCCCGTTATCCCTTTTGAGCTCTGGGTAAGCGAACACAAACTCTCTTGGCTGTATCCATACCATTTGGTTGCAAGCCTTGACATGTTTGCCATGGTTTTGAGAATCAGATTCAGATGGCTAGCATCAGCTGTGGCCTGATCCTGATCCTAAGCTACAGAGCTACAGTTCTACGATTCCGCGATTCCATGAGCTGCATCTCCTCAGTGCGACCTTGTGGCACAGGACACATCGGATGTGGTTTCAGATGAACAGCTCACCCCTCGATTAGAACAAAATGTTCTCTCTCAGTCAAAGTAAATCTGTAAAATTGCTGATTCATTTTGCTTTTTGCAGCTTTACTGAGAAGTCGATTCCCAGCGTAATCATTTCCCATCGGTACAAAGCCCAGGACACACCTGCCCGTAAGACGTTTGAGCAGGCGTTGACAGGGGCGTTCATGTCGGCAGTGATCAAAGACTTGCGTCCCAGCGCTCTTCCATTTGTAGCCAGCTTAATTCGGCATTACACCATGGTGGCAGTTGCCCAGCAGTGCGGTAAGTAAATGTTGGGCCAGCCATCACCAACCTGGTGCCCTCCAGATGTTGTTGGACTACAGCTCCCATCAGTCCTAGCCAGAACAACCTCTGGAGGGCAGCAGGTTGGTGACTCTTTAACAAGAAACCAGGAGTGAAAGCACTGCAGTTTTGTTTTCAGGCGAAGATAGCATTCTTTTTCAGGTCATTAAGCTCACGCTGTTGATACCTGGTTTTAATTAGTTTCTGTGAATGGCGCCATTCACACTTTTGTATGCTGTCTGAAATTGTCGTGATAAATGGCAGTTAAGAGGAATACAGCGGTACCTCCGGTTACGAACGGGATCCGTTCCGGAGGCGCGGCTGTATCCCGAAAACTTCGTAACTGGAGGCACCCTTCTGTGCACGAGCACGACACAATTGAGCGCTTCTGTGCACGTGTGCGGGGCAAAAACCAGAAGTTACACTTCTGGGTTTGCCGCAGCCGTAACCCAAAGATTCCGTAACCTGGAGGTTACACAACACGAGGTACCACTGTACATAATTTTTTGGGTGGGTGGGGAGGTCTATGATGGGAACAGTTTATGATATTTACCGGTAGGTATGGTGTGGAGGAAGTACAGTGGCACCTCGGGTTACATACTTAATTTGTTCCGGGGTGCCGTTCGCATGGCGAAAAACACTTCCAGGTTATGGGAGTACGTAAGCCGAAAAAACATAACCCAAGGTACGACTGTAGATGGAACGGACTCCTTCCCCACTTCTTTGCCATCAAAGAACTTGGGCTCACCCAATGAAATTGACTGCAGATTTGGGATGGGCAAGAAAAAGGGCTTCTTTGCACCATGTGGGATTGATTTGTGGAATCCACTGCCACAAGATATGGCAGGGGCCAATGGCATCAATGGCTTTAAAAGGTATTTACCCAGCCTGGCAACAACTCTTGGCCACAATGGCTAAGTTGGGCCTCCATGGTCATACGCTGTATACCTCTGGGCAGCAGTCGCCAATGCCTTCACTCATTCCTTGTGGGCTTCCTGGAAGCATTTGGTTATACTCGTGGTCCAGGGAGATCAAGACCTTTGTTCTGACCCAGCAGGGCTGCTCTTTCCTTCTCATCTAATTGAAGCCTCCTTGTTTTCTGCTTCCTCCTCTTCCCCGCCTTACTATAAATCCCAGGTCCATTCTTGCTTCAGTGTTACCAGGTTGGAAGCCAGCCCAGCACGGCCATGTTCCACAGTGAAGAAAACGGATCCAAAGGCATGGATCCCTTGGTGCTTATTGATGCCATCGCCATCTGCATGGCGTACGAGGAGAAAGAGCTCTGCAAAATTGGAGAGGTGGCGCTAGCCGTGATATTTGATGTTGCCAGCATCATCCTGGGATCGAAGGAAAGGGTAACGAAGCTCACTTCCAACTTTGCAGATGCGATCTTGCTTTGAACAACCCAGCCCCTTGCTGACTGATGCACATTTGCTTGGTTCTTTCCTTCACCCTCTAGGCTTGCCAGCTTCCCTTGTTCTCGTACATCGTGGAGCGGCTGTGCGCTTGTTGCTATGAACAAGCCTGGTACGCAAAGCTTGGGGGAGTGGTGTCCATCAAATTTCTCATGGAGCGACTGCCTCTCATTTGGGTTCTCCAGAATCAACAGACTTTCCTCAAGGCGCTGCTGTTTGTCATGATGGACCTAACAGGAGAGGTATTTAACACTCATATCAATTATAGGAAGCTGCCTGGACCAGTGGTCAGTCCATCTTAGTTCAGTATTGCCTGCAGTGACTGGCAGTGGCTCACCATAGTATCTTTTCTAGGTGTACTTAAGAGTTGCTGGGGGTTGAGCCCCAGACCTCCAGCATGTAGATCTCTATGACGTGAGTTTTGGTCCCTGTCCAGATGGCTTATCACCTGCTTTTTTTGAGTTCTGTAGTGATACTTCTCACTGAAAACTGGTGGAGAACTTGGAGGTTCTTACACAGATGCTTAGTAGTTGTATGATTTTTATCATGAAGGACATAGTAGATTCATCTGGCTCGTTCTCAGTAGGCATTCACTGTGAGTGAAGTCAGCATCATTCCTGTTTCACAGGTGTGTTGTTGGGCCTGAGATTGCTTGACCAGCACTATGCAGGGATGTGATCCTGGCCCCCATTTAACCACAGTTAAGATATCAGACATGGGCAGTTTCTTCTGTCTTGGGATCACATTTCCGTCTCTTACCTTCACAACTGTTAAGGGGTATATTGCATTATTGTTAACCATGATTAAAGGCTAAAAAGGAGTTGAAGTCAGCCTTAACCCGTGCCTTCAAAATCTGGTTAAATGGAAAGGTTGGTCAGCTTTTGTGTCCCTCATCAGGGTTCAAAGAAGGCGAGAGGGAAACGTACTCCTGCGAGGAAAGAGATTTTAGGAATCCAGATTAAAACTGGAGCACCGAATCCGCTGCATGTGGATCTGCCTTTTTCTCTTTCAACTTTGTATGTGTAATTACTATTTTTGGTTGCATGGAAAACTAGGGAAGCGTTCAGTTGCTAAATAGCAGTGTTTCAGTGTGACTAAACGTGGGGAAGAGAAACAGCATGGAATTGGATAAGCAAGACTTTTAACTGAACTTCACTGAAAGCACACGAAAGCTCATACCAAGAACAAACTTAGTTGGTCTCTAAGGTGCTACTGGAAGGATTTTTTTTAATTTTTTATTTTGTTTTGACTATGGCAGACCAACACGGCTACCTACCTGTAACTGAACTTCACTGAGTGAGGTTTTGTCATGTGCTCTGCATCCAGACACTTTCACTTTACTGACGAGGTGTGCTTTGAAATCTCAAAATTGGAAACATTAAACCACCAATTCATTCTGGCTTTGGAAATGTATCTGTGTAGCCAGCACAAGCTGCTATCATTGGCCCTCTGTCCAGCGCCAGTCTGACCCCCCCCCCGCCTGGTGCTACTGCTGCCTGCCTGGCATGGCTGCTTCCTGCTTCTTTTGTCACTCCCTCCTCCTTCCTGTCTGTTTATCCAGCAGCAGCGGGCAGTGGTGCTTATTAGTGGAGCCAGATTGGTGCTTGGCTCCGTTCTGCAGGAGTGGCTGCCATGTTAAGCTTTCCCAAGACGTAGTGCAGATGTTGGGTACTGCATCTTGGTGAATTTAACATGGTAGCTGTGGAATAGAGCTAAGTGCCAGCTTGGCTCCCGTAATAATAGCATCATGGGCACAATCTCCCATCATGATACAATGCCCGTGACAAATAGCAGATGCTGGGCAAACACAACTGCAGGCAGGATGGGAACTGGGATTAATTGACTGGTGGTGGCAGCAAACAGCTGTGCTGCACCGTGGCTCTGACAGTGTCAGGGATGGTGGTCCTGATGGCGATGTGCCCTTGGAGAAAGTGGGTGACCACACTGGCCCTCTGTATAAAGTTTCCAATCCATGTCCAAGCAGGAATGTTCTTGCAAGCTGGTCACTTCACTGTTGAATTTGGTACTCCAGTGTTGCTCATTAGTTTGCATTGGCAACACACTGACACTTCTGCAACCTGCATAGGTTTCGAACGGAGCAGTTGCTATGGCCAAAACCACCCTGGAACAGCTCCTGATCAGGTGCGCGACTCCTCTGAAAGATGAAGAGAAAACAGAAGACATCCTCTCGGCCCAGGAAAAGTCTTTCCATCATGTGACCCACGACCTGGTGCGAGAGGTGACCTCTCCAAACTCCACTGTAAGGAAGCAAGCGATGCACTCCTTGCAGGTGCTTGCCCAAGTCACGGGGAAAAGCGTCACTGTGATCATGGAGCCGCATAAAGAGGTGAGGTGGCCTGTTAACGTTTAATTGTCTGTGACACATGCAGCAGGCTGAGATAGCAGTGTGAACTGTACCACTGCAATCTGCTGGTGGGTGAGGAATCACATTTCACAACGCTTCTTTATTGGGGGAAAAAAGCTTTCTGGAAATGGAAAACTAGCACATTTATTATTTGTAAATAGTAAATCATCACCACCAGAATGGGGTTGGGGGGGGACTGGCTTGGCTAGAATCTGTCTCTTGGATGTTCTTGGTGTGTTGCTTTCAGGGACTTTTCACAAGAGAGAGTTTTCAAACATGAAATCCCCATGTTGCAGCTTTAAGGGTTGCAGTCTACTCTTGCCAGTTCAGAACGCTGCTGCCTCATTCTGCTGTATTTTATTAAATATACGGTATTGGTTTTTTTTTTTTAACATTTACATACCACCTTCTCCAAAGAGCTCATTTTATCCTTTTAAGAATCCTGGGAGGATTGTTGGGCTGAGAGGCTGTAATCGTTTCACATCACAGGTTGTACATGTGCAATGTTAAAGCCCTTTCATTACTGATCCTGTATTAATCTGTCGAAACAAAATAAAAAATAAAATAATTCCTTCCAGGAGCACCTTAAAGACCAACTAAGTTTGTTCTTGGGATGAGCCTTTGTGTGCATGCACAGATACATGCACACGAAAGCTCGTACCAAGAACAAACTTAGTTGGTCTTTGAGGTGCGACTGGAAGGATTTTTTTATTTTTTATTTTGTTTCGACTACGGCAGACCAACGCGGCTACTTACCTCTAACTGTATTAATCTGTGTAATAACTCCCTGGAAAAGGTGATACGAGAACTGCAGCTGGGTAAGCATACCTGTAGCTCCTGAGTTCCCCAGCAAGCCCTTGGCTGAGTCATGTTTTGCATTCAGGTCTTCCGAGTCCCATCTCCTTCGCCATTCTTGCCCATGAATAAATATTCTCCATCGGGTGCTTATCCCAGCTTTCCTTGAATGAGCATTTGGCAGCACACATCATTTTCCCTTCCATATTTTATCCTCGCAACAACCTTGTGTGATAAGTAGGTTGAGAGATACTGATTGGCTCGATATTTCCAATTGAGCTCGATGTTTTAAATGGTTTTTAGATGTTTGTATTAGGTTTCATTTTTACTTGTATTCTTTATATTCACTGATGTGTTTGCTGGCCTAGGTGCCCTTGGAAGGAAGAGGGATATAAATGTCCCAAGTCTCTGTAGGGGCTTGAATGGCTCATCCACGGGCACCTCTGCATGTTGTTGGTCTCAAACTCCCATCCGCTCCAGCCAGCATTGTTGGGGATGATGGAAGTTGTTAGTCAAACAGCATCTGGAGGTGTACAAGTTCCCTAGCCCTGCTATAACCACTCTGGCTTATTTTATTTTCTTGAGATTTACGTGGAATTTCTCTTTGCACTGCACATTCTGGGAATCCTCCCATGCGATTACTTTTTCAGGCCTTGTTTTTCTTTGGACCAGTGTTCTATTCTGCTTATACTTTGCTATATCCACTTTTGTGCTGTGTCTGATGATCTTGTGATAACAGGAATTTTGAAAGATTAAAATACTATGATTAGTGCACAAAGGATTATCCATGATTTTGACCATCTATGCCATTGAAGCAGCACAGAGGTTATCTAATGATAGCAACCAGTGAGAGACTTTGCGGGTTTAATGGTGGATGGTTGTATTGAGGGAGTGGTGTTATCTGTGTGTCCTGAATTTGGGTTTGATAATCCTGCATTTAAGAAGAGCCTATGATGATTGAGGGAAAGAGAATGATGGCATTCAGACCACGCAAACCAAGATCCCTCTTCTGATGCTCTTTGCTATTTTCTAGGTCCTCCAAGATATGGTTCCTCCGAAAAAGCACTTACTTAGGCATCAACCTGCAAATGCCCAGATTGGTTTGATGGAGGGGAACACATTCTGCACCACACTTCAACCCAGACTTTTCACCATGGATCTAAATGTTGTAGAACACAAAGTGTTCTATACAGAGGTACTTCCCTTTGGTCTTCATGTTCACAAATTTTAAAACTTGTCTCCATGGGTTAATCCACGACGCAGTCTTGGGCTACCACCCTATGTACACATACTTGAGAGTAGCAGGATTATTTGGGGGGGGGAACCATAGTTCTTAAACAGTGCAAAACTGATACAAGTGAGAAGTGTAAGTATGCTTAGTAAATCTGTCATTCACCAGCTGTAATTAATTAATGTTACTATATTTAGACATTCATTATGTGCCCTTGCCAGAATGACTTGGCTTTTCCTCCTGACACAGCTATACTTGTTTATTTTGCAAAGTTTAAGTTGGTTTTTTTAAAAAATCCTTTGCAATAACCTCTTGTAAGGTGAAATGCATTTTTAAATGGGCAGACATTGTATATGCCACATAGTTTTAAAAGAATTACGATGTGCAGCTCTGATCTGCTTTTTATATGGGTCAGATGCAGATAATTGAAATACCTTCACTGTACTGTATTCTTTTTAACACCTGCCAAATACATTCTTATTTAGACAAGGCTACCCAGATGTTTAGAAAGTTGGTTTTTTTTAGGAGTTCTGATTTGTTTTAGTCTATTTTATTGCAGTTTGAACCTCCTGCGTGTTTTAAATTACAGTTGTAGATGTTCAATTGATAATTTTGCTTTATCTTTTCTCTAAACTGCTTTGATGTTTTGCCACAATCAAGCAGTATATAAATTTTATAAAATAATAAATAAAATTGGGACTATCAGACTGATCCATTGTTCGTAATAATGGTTCAAAATGGACAAAAAAGGTAATGGGATACAATATTTAAGTAAGCAATTTGGAGCACTTATGTAATTACAAGGCATCAGTCTAGTCAAATTAAAACAGTGAACAATGATGGGAAAAACCTTCCAAAATGCAACACATGATACTTTTTTGTTAATGAAATGTGAATGGTTGTGTTTTGCTTCAAAGTGCCTTGTTAAAATGACAGGTAAACAATTTAAAGTGTGTTTAGAGCTCCGCTCCCTGGCTCAAAACAAGGAGTCAACTCTTTTTCATCTCAACTTCCAGCTGTTGAATTTATGTGAGGCTGAAGACTGTGCTTTGATGAAATTGCCCTGCTACAAGAGCCTTCCCTCATTGGTACCTCTTCGGATTGCAGCACTGAGTAAGTTTAATAAGACTTGTGAATATGGGGGCTATATGCTGCATTGTATAGAAAGCAAGCACTGGGGTTGATGCTGTAGTGGGAAAAGGATGGGACCCTGTAGATTTAAGGATGCCCGCAGCTTGTACTAGCATCTGCAGCATAGTAGTGGGATGAGCACCAACTTAACTATATAAACATATGTGGATCCCTCAAACCAAATCACACTGTTGGTTCACCTAGCTCAGTACAGGGCTACCTCGGTTTAAGAACAGTCCTGTTTACGAATGATTCGGTTTACGAACTCCGCAAAACCGGAAGTAGTGTCCCGGTTTGTGAACTTTACTTCGGTCTAAGAGCGGAATCCGAATGGTGGAAGGGCACCGACGGTGGGAGGCCTCATTAGGGAAAGCATGCCTCAGTTTAAGAACGGTTTCGGTTTAAGAACAGACTTCCGGAATGGATTAAGTTGGTAACCCACTGATACACTTTTAAAAACTGGTGCCATGGAGCAAATCCAGCAACTTGTGCAGGAGTGGGGAACCTTTGGCTTTCCAGTTGTTGCTGAACCACAATTCCCATCATCCCGGGTCATTGGCCATGCTTGCTGAGGCTGGTGGGACTTGTAACTCGCTTTTGGAGAGTTTTGGCAAACCTCAGTTGGTCCAGAATGCGGCAGCAAGGATGTTGGTGGCTGCTCATTCAAGAAGACCATATTATACTTTTCCTGAAACAACAGCACTGGTTGGCAGTTGGTTTTTGGGGCGCCTTTAAAAGTGCTGGCGATGGGCTTTTATGTCCTGGATAACTTGGGTGTAGGATATGTTGGGGATCGCCTTATCTTGTATCAAGCTGCTCGGTGCTCAAAGTCTAGTAGAGAGACCTTTCTGTGTCATGACTATAGTGGAAGCACAATTGGGTGGGGCCTTCTCAGTGGCTGCACCCAGATTGTGGAATATCTTTCCTGGTGATGTTCATTTCCTCTCCCTTGCTGTCTGCTGCTATTTGCTGAAGACTTATCTATGCTAGCAAGCTTTTGTGTTGCAGGGTAGGTAATTTTTTGTGGTATCGTCAGTTTGGCTAGGGACGCAGGTGGCGCTGTGTGCTAAACCACAGAGCCTAGGGCTTGCCGATCAGAAGGTCGGTGGTTCGAATCCCTGCAATGGGGTGAGCTCCCGTTGCTCAGTCCCTGCTCCTGCCAACCTAGCAGTTTGAAAGCATGTCAAAGTGCAAGTAGATAAATAGGTACCGCTCCGGCGGGAAGGTAAATGGCATTTCCATGCACTGCTCTGGTTCGCCAGAAGCGGCTTAGTCATGCTGGCCACATGACCTGGAAGCTGTATGCCGGCTCCCTCGGCCAATAAAGCGAGATGAGCGCTGCAACCCCAGAGTTGTCCGCGACTGGACCTCATGGACAGGGGTCCCTTTACCGTTACCCTTTAAGTTTGGCTAAGTAAATTAACATGCAATACTAATTCCAATTCATTGGCAGAGCCAGGGTCCATGTTCACCTGCCCAGGAACGGGTCACAGCCTGTTTCTCTTCACTGCTTGTCATTCACTGGAACATTTTCCCTCTCTTCACACATGGTGAATGGCCCAGAATTCTAAATGTGCTTTGGAAATCGGCTACTTGTAAAACTACAAATGATTGCCACCACCCCCTCTTCTGAAGCCTGTTGCTGTTGGCAAAGCATGTTAAGCCGTCTGTAATTTGGGAAGAAATCAAAGAAGTGTTCTAGAAATAAAAACAAAAGAGTTGTTTCTTAACCTTTTGAATTTCCAGTTAATAAGGAAGCTCAATTTCCTTTGATTTTTGCAGATGCCTTAGCTGCCTGCAATTATTTGCCGCAGTCGAGAGAGAAAATCATTGCTGCGCTTTTCAAGGCACTTAACTCAACAAACAATGAACTCCAGGAGGCAGGAGAGGCTTGCATGAGAAAGGTTTGTGGCACTGAAACAAAGCTGCTTTGTATTGACTTTTTTTTCTGCTCAAGAGCTGAGTAACAAGGAAGCTGTTTTGCCATTGGGATTAATGGCTGCTCTGTTTATATCTCTGTTTGCATGATGCCCGTGTAATTGGGGCGAAATGAAGTGGGTTATTTTTTAAATGGCTTGATCTTGGGCATAGAAGTTCTCTTCTGCCTCTCAAACGTGTACAACCACTTTCCATAGAAAGAACAAGGTTGTTCTGGGGTGCTTTATTGATGTCTTGCTGTTACGGGCCCCATAATCTTGGGAGTGGGCTGTTGATGTCATAGCTATAATGCAACTGAGTGTTTTTAATTATGGTACCTAAATAGCTAATGTAACTATTGATTGCTGCTTAAAACCTGCACCGTACTCGTATTGAGCGGCAGGGCTGAAAATGCATTGAAACAGCAAGCAGGTGCTGGGTCCCCGCAGACTTTTATAGACAAAATATTGAAGCGGAAGTCTTTTCAAAAGATTTGGAAAATTGAGTTAACTGTCCTACATCTGGATGGCAGGGTTTACGTGGCCCAAGAAGCCACTGTAACTAGTCTTGCCATTACCCAAATCCATTGTGACATCCACCACCAAGGGATGATAATGATCCATGCAAGATGGAGCCCAGTATGTCTAGGGTTCTGGAATAAACTGTAAATGCAGGCCAGGCAAGGGCCTTTTTCTGCAGCTGTTGGCTTCTTCTAGGCAGTGAGGTTTCAGGATTTGGGGACTCTTTTGGAGAAAGCTTTTCTCATGATCAGGTCTTTCCTGATCCTCCAAAAAGTTTGGCCCAGTTACCAGAGTCCAGATGGCACAGTTACCTTCCTGGGAAGGACAAGGGATTCCTGGGCTGGGTCCACGGCAGACATGTCATTAGTAAATGCTGTAAATGGAGCAGGCTGGTTTGTTTGTGTGTATGTCCTGTGTGGTTTTGTTTGTATTCTGCCTTCCTGTTGAACTCAGGGCAGCACACACAAGATTTCCAGGTGGCCTTCCTTCCAAGGACTGTCCACATCCAGACTTGCTTAGCTCCAACAAGCTCTGACACAAGTGCATAGCTCTGTGATATCAGAAGTTTGTGCTGTTGGAAATATGGGTCTCTAAAGTTTCTTAATGCTTTATTGGAGGAATCTTCCTTCCACGTGGAGAACATAATTGCCAGTGTGAAACTTTTTCATCTGTGACCCAATCCAAATGTATCACTTAAGCCATGGTTTGCTTTTCTTAACCACAGTTAAGGTTTGTTTTGTTTTGTTTTGTTTTGTTTTTTTAACCCAAACCATGTTTAAAGACTTGAGGCTAATGGTTTGATTCCCCAGCCATTGCAGTCTTGCTGCTTGCAAGCGGTTTCTCTGGTCGTCTACTGCTACATGCATTCTGGAAGCAGTCTTTGTTTAACAATTTCAGTCATGGGGTTTCACTCTGTTTGGGATTTTTACTAACTAGCAAGAAACCATAGTTATGTCTGCACTGGGCCTGTGTACTTTATTTCTCAAAAGTCAAAATTATTTCAGTAGGTTTTTTTTCCATTCCACTCTAAGGATGCTTTAAACTTGCAGTCAAAAATACCAGCTTACGTAAATGCTTGCATAGAAATACTTTTATGATGTTGCTTATGTTACTTCCTGTCAGTTTTTGGAAGGTGCTACGATTGAAGTTGACCAGATTCACACGCACATGAGGCCTCTGCTTATGATGTTGGGTGATTACCGAAGTTTGACGCTAAATGTGGTGAACCGCCTGACTTCAGTGACCCGACTCTTCCCTAACTCCTTTAATGACAAATTCTGCGATCAAATGATGGTAAGAACATGGAACTGCTTGAATGGTTTTTAAGCAAATGTCACCCTGAAATCGAAAGTTTCAAATAGGAGGCTTAAAAGCTATTTAATAGATTTGAACAAGGAATCTTCTTCTCTCTTTAACTGTGGATTAATAGGGTGTCGGATGTGGGGTGGGAGGAAGAAGCTGGAGTACGTGAATCTTCAGTTGGAAGCTGAATGTGAACTAGTTGGCTGTAAAAAAAAAGTGCTGCTAAATTGAAATGAAAGCATCCCCCCCCCCTTTAAAAACAATTAACCACAAAATGTCAGGCTACTTTGGCAAACATTCATAGACTTGACAACTTTATTTCTAATGCCATAATAAACATCCAGTATGCATGAACAAGAACATGTCTCTAACCATTAGAATCTGCTCCACCTTGTTATTTATGTTTGATGCTGTTGTCCAATTGTGCCAAATAAAATAACATCCAAGGGTTTAACAGCCACTAGCAACCCAAAAACTGGAACTGGGAACTTGCAGCTAGGCTCCTAAAGAGAATCGGCAAGCCAGTCTCTCTGACCTCACCCCCACCTCCAAATTTGGTCTGTTATATGTAGGATGTTACTGCTGCCACCTCTTGCTCAATTTTTGCAGCTCAAATGAGCTCTTCCAGCACAACTTGAATACTGCAATGTCAAGGGTAGCTGGAGGTGGATTAGTAGCAGAGGCAAAATCCTGGCCAGGGACTCTTTTCAGTGGAGGTTCTAGTCATAGGGGCTAGAGGCACAAACAGAATACACCAACTGGAACAGAATCCCTGTTCCTTGCTGTTCTGCTTAGGCGTCTGTCTTTCCCTTCAACCTTGGAAAAACTTTGCTGGCTTTGGATGTGTGTGTGTGTGTGTGTAAAATTACTTGTGTGAGCCTTTTGCAGTACAGTGGTACCTCGGGTTACAAACGCTTCAGGTTATGAACTCTGCTAACGCAGAAAAAGTACCTCAGGTTAAGAATTTTGCTTCAGGATGAGAACAGAAATTGTGGCGCAGTGGCAGCGTGGCGGCAGCGGGAGGCCCCATTAGCTAAAGTGGTACCTCAGGTTAAGAACAGTTTCAGGTTAAGAACGGACCTCCAGAACGAATTAAGTTCTTAACCCGAGGTACCACTGTATTACAAGCTGAAGCTGATTGGTCTGAGATTTGTGGCCTCTAAGTAGTGGCATGGCCGGGTGGCAGGCACTGAACTGAATGCTTCCGCTCGACTCCACCGCTGCTGCCCTTGCCACCCACCCTCATCCCTTCTTGCACCAGGCACAATGTGACCTTGTTCACATGGCATGGCGCAGCTGGAGATAACACGTGTTTGTCATCAAGCTGGAGGTTTCTTCATGGCTATAGGATGTAGGTCTTGAGGTGAGCTACGGCCGCTTATTAGAATGAGTTCCGCAACAGGGAGCATGCAGCAATCTTCTCATGGATTCCGGGGGGTCAAAAGATCTCATTGACTGCTTCTACCTGGGCAAAAATGGAAAAACGCCTTGGCTGCAAAACCCTCAGCGTCTGCCGATATCAGTCTTGCCTCCTCACTTAACTCCCCCTTCCGAAATGAATACAATTTCAGTGTGCTCCAAAGTATTATACAAAGTTTATTTATTGTAAATAATTGCATGGGCCGTGCTTAGCTAACAGAGGCTGTAGAAGGCGGGAAATAACTCTCGATATTGGATTCCCCCACAGCAACACCTGCGTAAATGGATGGAAGTGGTAGTTATTACACACAAAGGAGGACAGAGGAGTGATGGAAATGTAAGTTGATTCCGTTCTTTTTCTGGGGCATGAAAAGCCAAAGCAAATGGGTTGAAATGTTGGGGAGACTGTAAATGCTAGCTGCTTCCTTTCAGCGAACTACAAACCTTCTTGATGATTGTCTTTGTGTGTGTGTGTGTGTGTGTATGACAGACAAATTCTTATGCTTTTACAGAATTGTTATGGATGATGCTTGGTGTTCATCTGCTCTGTGGTAGCCACGCTCAATCTTGTGGGACGCTACCTGCTGAATTTTAAGTGTGGAGGAAGACCTTAAGAGTGCACCTTGTTGTAGGGTGAATTGCGCTTTCGTGCTTTCTATGAAAACTGTTGGTTGCACCCCTAGTGATTTCACTGGCAATCCATCCCAGTTCATTGGATTCAACAAGAAGCACAAACACTGTCATTAACAGAAATCCATCCTTAAGAAAAACACCTTGACCTGGTAGAGATTTCCTCCCACTCAAAATCAATGTTACTGGATGTTCTTATTGTTCCATGTCTTTTGCAAATGAGCAGCATGTACCATTCTCTCATCCTTTTCTGCAGGCTAAATCTTCGTGTGTGTGTGTGTGTGTTTGTGTGTATGCATGCAGTACATGAAATAATTGTTGGAAATGAAAGCAAGACTGCTATTGGAATGAGATTGCGAAGAAAGCTGGGGAAATAATGCTTAAAGGGTCGAGGCATGTTCACTGTTGTGCCATCAGTTTTCTTAGGTATTATTATTGTGTTGGATGTTAGGGTTCATCAGGTTACAATCTCTAGTAAGTACTAGCTTACTGGTACTTAAAAGTTTTCAGGCGTTGTTAATTTCTTGATTTTTCGTGTGTGTGTTTGTTTGTTTAATTCACCCAGGAGCTTCCTTGGCACAAGACTTGGTGAATAAGAAGGAGTTGGGCCAACCCCCCACCCTCTAATGGTGGGCTTTTGTAGCCTCTTTTGTCTAGTAGTAGTTGTGCAGTAGCAGCAACTCACTCTGAACTATGTGTGCTCTTTCATGTAAATGAAAAAGTCCTGTTGCAGACTCTTAATGTTTGAATATGCATATTTATCTATAATACATTCTTTAAAAGGGGGGAAAGAGGGAAGAAGCTTGACAAGGCAGTGTCCGAATATGGTTTCAGTCTGAGTGTGAACATTTGGCTGTTGTTAAAAGCATTGTATGTGGTGATGTGGGAATACAGGCGTGGTAAAAACACCATTAGTTATTAAACTCTTAGAAAGGATGCACCACCTTTTGAAGCGTTGCTGCATTATGCGCTAGGCTTGGAATCTGGCCTGTCCTTTCGAGACCCCTGTGCTTCAACTGCCAAGTATGGCATAATCTATTAAGCACTGTTCCACTTTAGCAAACTCCTACCCACCCACCCACCAAAATATACCTGCAAAGATTTAGGGAAACGGGAACTTGGTAGTTTGCCCCAACAGAGTCCAGAGGGTGCTGCTGGTCCATATTTTCTAGCATCTTATTTCTCACGGTGGCCAGCCAGTTGCTTCCAGAGAGCCCACAAAGAAGATACGAAGGCAGTAGCCTTCCTACATTATTCCTCCCTAGCAATTGATATTTCCAAATCTATTTCCTTTGAACCTGGTGTCCTGTATAGCTAGCATGGTTGATAACTACTTTTCCGGTGGTGGCACTTGCCTGCAAAGCTGGCATGTTCTTTAATTGGCTGTTCACTTTGTGCCAGGGGTGGCCCACATGGTCCCCTGCAGATGTTGCCAACTCACCATATGTGACCATTGCTAACTCTTGCTGGGGCTGATGGGAGTTGTAGTCCAAAACGTCTAGAGGGTGCCATGTTGGCTACACTTGGACAAGCCTAGCATACATGATCTAATCATGTTGTAAAGGGCCACCACAGGTAAGTATTCTTTTTCCTGTACTGTAGTTGGCGGCATAAATGCTTGCCTGAGAGTGACTTTCTGCTGCCTCAAGATGGCTGTAATCTGGGAAACGTTAGCAATGGTAATTCAACTCATGTTGGCTACATAGACTGTCCCATTCCTTTATATCTGGCAGTGTGCAAACACTTAAAAAACGCACTCTTCCATACATCGCAGTAGGTGCAACTGCTGCTAACAGCCAGCTTTAACAGATCCACTTGCCATGATGAGGGTGGCACAACCCTCTGGGGAGTGTGACACGCAGCCAGCTTGCCCAGGGTGGAACAGGAAGCACTCTTAACCTATCTTCTGACAATGGAGCTGGAAAGGCAGAGGGGAAAACTGGATGCTCCTTCTTGGAGATGCTTCAGGGCCCTTTGTCCAGTGATGTCCAAGCAACCCTTCTCCTGCCAGGTGTCCTGTTGGGAAAGGCCAATGGTGGGAAGGAAGGGTTGGGCGGTGCTGCTCAGGGCACCTCTAACCAGCGTTGCCCGGTCACCTACCCTTCTAAACAGGAAAGTCCAGCAGTGTGTGCGTGTGTTTTGTGTGTTTGTGCCGGGTGACATTACCTGGGGTGACTTTGAGAAGCTTTGCCCAACCTGGCGTGCTCTCCCCCACATTTCTGTTTGGTAGGGGAGAAGGGGATGCTGGCGCCTGCAGCCTTGACCAGCAAGGCCACTCAAAAATCGCAGATCCCCGTTAACAGCAGGGGCTTTAATCCTGCAAGCACTCGCCCACTGGAGTTAGTCTGGCCCAACAGCCAGTCTCAACTACTGTTAAAATGTGGAGGTGTGTGGCAGAGCTGTTCTAGGCATTAGCATTTGGCTTGCTCATGGTGAATTCCTCTTCCTGCCCTAACAGCTATTGGGAATCCGCTGTGGTTATCCTAGTAAGTTTCCCTTCCTTCTGCTGCCACTAGTGTTGACTCTGGGGGAGAAGTAACCATTTTGAGAGGGGAAGTGGGGGACTGGGCACTGGACATGGGGGTGTTCCTCTTGCTCCCCCCCCCCACACACAATGAGGTGAAACAAAAGTATATTTTAAGTGCTGCTCCGCCGTATCCCTCATGGTTTTGTGTGCAAAATTACTGCTCCATGCTGTGGACAGAGAAGAAGTGACTCGGGGTTGCTTCATTATCATGAGAAGTCTAGCAAGCGCTCTCCCTAGCCTTTCACTTTCAGCCTTTCCAGTAGTTCTTCAAGTGGAGCATCCCTCTGGGAGTTTCCCCCAAAGTCTCAGCATCTGAAGGAAAGCCACCCTGTTTGCAAAGCAATAGAAATGCTTCACTTTCAGGAAAACGTAACTTGAAATTTTAAGAATGCTGTTCTCCCCCCACCCCCACCCCCCATGTGTGTGTTTTTGTGTGTTGGGGCTGACTTTACCCAAATCCTTAATCTCCTTTCATACCAATTAAAAACAACAACAACAAGGTTCTTTATTGCTTTAATATGTATCTGCCTGCAAGAGGTTTGCGTTCCCCATGCTAATTAAGCCGTGCTTCATGGCTTCATGGATTATAAAGCTGGCACTGCTGTATTCGATACCGTTGACAGCATGATCATATGCAAGCAGCCATCGTGTTTAGCTGCAGGCATGCATTAAGAGCGTCTCCTTCAAATCGGCTAAAAATGGATTGTTTGTTTTATTTGTCACTTTTTCTCCCAAGGAGCTCAAGGCAGATCCCCATTCTCCCTATATTGTTCTCACAGCGATCCTCTGATGTAGGTTAGGCTTGTGGCTGTGCTTGAGCAATCACACCTGAGCTTCATAAGATGTTATATGAACAAGCTTTATTCCACACTATAGCTTTCCTCCTTCCTTCGTGCAAGCCGGGGATTCACCACCTTACTAGAGCCTTCTGCTACACCGAAACCAAGAAACTATGGTGAATGGTTTCCAAACAGGACAAGGTATTCAGTGAATTGTACCATGGCTTCATATCTTGGCTTACTGGGAAGCCTTTAACTATGATTTCCTGGTTTGGATGTAACAAGAAGCTAAAGTTAACTAAAGACTTCCCGGCTTATGCAAAGGGAAGAATGAAGCAACTGTATGCAGGGACATAGCAAGGGGGGGGGCGTTGGGGGCCAGGCCGCCCCAGGTTCCATAATGGAGGGGGTGACAAATTATCAAGGAACAATTTTTTTGGTTTTTTTTTTTAATGCCTGCTCCGAAGGTCTTATCTTACTATACTAGGGATTATATAGCTATATATGAAATTTCATGCATATCGGTTAATATCTTGACCCTCCTCCACCAAAATAGCTGTTCACTTGGCTGTTTTCCTATGTCATGAAGGCTGAAATTTCAGTTCAGAGAACACTTACTGTTCCCAACCCTAACCCTGTGGAAAGCCATCTAATTAGACTTTAATTTGATTTTGAGATGTTTTTAGGAGGTAATTTAATTATTGTTTGATTTTATACCAATGTTATGTATCTGATGTTAGCCACCCTGAGCCCGACTTTGGCCGGGGAGGGTGGGATATAAATAAAAGTTTTTTATTATTACTTGTTATTATTCCTTTGTAAGAAAATATGAAATAACGTAAAACCATTTTTGCGGGGGGGGGGAATCAATGGGGGGGTTGACAAGAAATTTTCCGCACCAGGTACCACCTGACCTTCCCATGCCTGGGGGGGGGGACAATTTTTTTTTGCCCCCGGGTACCAGTTTACCTTGCTATGCCCCTGACTGTATGTAGCGCTCATATCTTGTCTAATTCAGCCAATAGAGCATCATCCAAACTTAGTCGGTGACTAATGTGCATTTTGAGAGAGTCCCCTCCCCTTCAGGCTGTTTGATAGGCTGCCCTTCAAACCTCAGAAGACCCTTCTTCCATCCTCTAACCATTCACAGGCATTTTATGACCTTGCCATGACTTCTGTTGAGAAGGTGGTAAAAACGTGTGCCTGTTCTCTCCCCGGTGGAAATGCTACTAAGCACTGTTGTTAATTATTATGACGCACATCAGTTCTACTAGGTTATCCCCAAAACACCCCTTAAAGTTTCGTTTTAATTTTCATTAAAAATGGTTTGCGAGAGTAATCAAACAGCAAAATACAATAATACAGTATGATGTAAAAACATCAAGATCCATAAGATAAGATTCCACTCGCTCAGTTGCTCACACATTTTCCACCTGCTCAAACACACCCATAGCTCAGTCAGTCTGCATCAACACCCGTTTGCTCACACTTCCACTCAAAACACACTTTCCCTCACTCTCAACCTTTGCTCAGCACTCCTCTGGGTACATATATTATATAGAAATGCCGTACCAAGGGTATTGTTCGTGATTTCGGCTTGTTCTGTTCTACTCTATTGAGCGTTGAAAGGTGGTTTGTTTTTCTGTTGTCTCTGTGGACATTGCCTGTCTCCCAAGATAATCTGAATGCCGCCTTCACTGTCTTGTTCATCCCTTAATATCCTTCCTCTTCCTCCTTGTGTGCAAGCTTTAAATATATATATAGATATATATATGGGAAGTTGTATGTATTCAGTGTGTGTACAAATAGCCAAAACAAAAAAAAAGATGCTTTTCCTCCCCATCCTCAGGAGAGTATTTCCGAGTGCGGGAGATGTTCCTTGTCTCCATTCTGTCAGTTTGAGGTGAGAATCTAACCCTACTAAAGTCAGTTTCTGACTCTGCTCTGAAGCACAGCATATACACTTTTCTTTTGCATTTACGTTTTTTTGTGGTTGTCGTTGTTGTTCACGCTGTGAATTTTTGTTTTGTTTTGTTTCGGTTCAGCCTGCCATGGAAGGGGTAGAGGTGAGAACTTTCAGTGGAGGTGCCAGGAGGTTCTTTGTTTTTGGGTTTCGTTCCTTTGTCTCTTTCTCTCTCTCTCCTTCTCCTCCTCCTCTCTCTGTTTATGGTTTGTTTTGCTATGGTTTGTTAGCTGTATTTGTTATGTACTGGGCGAAGTGCATTGTGCCTTGAGTGCAGTGCTGTGACTTGTCCTCTGTTGTTTGTCTGTGGCGGAGTTGTATCAGTAGCATTTGCTGTGACCTATGGAAGGACTTATAAAGCATGTTTTCTTTTCCCCCCCAAAAATATATATGAACAAATTAGAAAGTTTTCGGTGCAGTTTCCCTCCCTCCCTGTACATACGTTGAGTGGAAACCTTCTTGAGTTGCTAACATCTAAAAGGAACAGATTTCAAAGCATAAGCTGAGGCCCCACTCCTAAGTCTTAACCTCTGGCGGCTGTGCAGGCCTCTCTGTTCAAGTGGAGGAGACTCGTGCTTCATTCAGTTCAGGAAATGCAACCACCTTGCTAGACCTAATGTACTGTGTGTGACTCGATTTCTTGCCCCTTTTCCTTCTGTGGTGTTTGTTAACTCGTGCATTCAGTTCAGGAAATGCAACCACCTTGCTAGACCTAATGTACTGTGTGTGTATGCATGCACGATTTCTTGCCCCTTTTCCTTCTGTGGTGTTTGTCATAACCCGGCATAAGAAACTATCCAAATGTTCGACAGGAAGTTTGCTGCGTTGGGTCTGTGGAAGAGCTCGGAGGGCGGTGGCTGATGACCTTTGGGACTGGTGAGGCAGAATGCAGGGAGTCCGAACCATAGGTGGAAGAGAGCCAATGGTAGGCAGAGCCAGCTGTTTCTAGTTTCGCCCCCATCCGCCTCCCTGCTAACTTCAGCAAGGGCAACATGGAGGCTAAGGAAGAGGAAGCTGGCAGGAATGCTATGATCTCCTGGACTGTTCGGAACTTAGAAGGCAGATAGGTCGAGGCTGGATGAAGGCAGACTGAGGTTTGTGTGGCAGTGCCCTGCTTGCCCCAATTGACCGGCCTCTGCTGTAGGAGGATAGAGTTGAATTTTGAAGTTGCTAGCCCATATGAATTGAACTCTGATGCAGGCCAAACAGAACTCTTCCTTTATAGTTTTGTACAAGCCAGCTTTTAGCAGCAGCTTTTGCCTTTTGGAGAGAGTCACGCAGTTAGTGTGCCCAACATTGGACATTCACAAACCTCCATACCACTGTTGTCATACCATTTTTTTAAAAAAAACAAAACCCCAAAGTATTAAAGTTGCACTATTGAAGCAAACTGAACGATCTAGCCATCCGTTGCCCCCCTCCCTTCCCCAGAACAAAACAGCTATCTTACGTGCCCTGGGTAAGTAGTTGTTGTTTTAACTCCTTGCTTTGGTTTGCCAGCCATGCTAACACCTAGAAAGGGGAATAGAGGTTCCCATTAGGATCCGTTGTGTGTTGCATTCGAATGCTGCCTTAGAGTAAATGGATGCTTGCTAATGTTTCCATTTTGTCTGTAGGAAATGAAGATTTGCTCAGCAATTATAAACCTATTTCATCTGATCCCAGCTGCTCCTCAGACACTCGTTAAACCCTTACTGGAAGTTGTGATGAAAACAGAACGGGCTATGTTGATAGAGGTAAAATGGCACTTAATTTCCTTAATTGCTTCTGCTCTTCCATTTGTAATACTTGCTTTAATTGTGTTTTGAATTGTTTCAACTCCCCTGTGGAATCCATTTGATTTAAAACATTGATTTGTGGACACCCCTCTTGTACTCCACTCCATTTTTAAAAGATTTTGGAACTAGTTCTAATGGCTTTTCAAGGTTCAAATGAGAATTTAACTTTGTGTGTGTGTGTGTGTGTGTGTGTGTGTGTGTGTAGACACACACATATACATACACCCATACATAAAGTGGAGGGAGATCAAACTTGTGGTCAGATTAGAATTACATGAAGAAGAAGAATGTGCCACTGCAGCTATATAGAAATGTTTTGCTTAGTTTGCCCTTGAGAGAAAGGGCCAGATATTGTGGCATTTCAAACATTTCCCCACTAAAAACACTGAAGGTTCAGACATGCTGGAGAGGAAATCGTAATTTTAGGCTTGGGGGTTGTTGGCATGTTTGCAGTCCTTAGAAAAGCATAACCCAAGAGTGCAACCCTAGCTGCCTTGAACTTGTCCGCATGCTAAATGAAGCTTCTTTTTGTCTGGGATTTGTTTTCGCAGGCTGGCAGTCCATTCAGGGAACCATTAATAAAGTTTCTGACGCGTCATCCATCACAGACGGTTGAGTTGTTCATGATGGAAGCAACCTTAAATGATCCACAGTGGAGCAGGATGTTCATGGTAACGCATGGTGTTTTGCTTTGTTTGATTGACTTTCAATGCTGCTGGATGATCAAGGTGATTGCAAGTGTAAGATCTTTCTCTGCTGTCACCCAGCAGCAGCCATTGGGCTGCAGGAGAGGAAAAGAAGGGAAGCAGGGCTATTCCATTTTTTTTTGTTGGCATCTGTCTGTCTCGAGAAACAATGGAGTGCACCTCTGGGGGTGAAGTCAGACTGCTGTATTAGTAGCACCGAAGTGACCTTACCAGGGAGCAAGCTTGGGCTATGTGTATGGAGTTCCTGGGCTGCCCAGACCCCCTCTTGGCCTTGCTGATGTGTTCCAAACGAAATCAGAGCAATGCACCAGCTTGGCTGCAGGAGTTGCCGGAAGGAGGTGTACAAGGCACCATCCCAACCATCTTAGGGCCTCCACTCCATATATGTGCAGGGTTTACTCCTAAGCCTTTTATTCTCCTGAAGATACCTCGCAAGGCACTAGATTTTTAGGATCAGAGTTTTCCTTCTCTTAGACACTCTACCTTCCCAGGTTGTTGAGCCCCATGCAACAGCAGCCAAAGCCCAGGAAAGTGCTTTGATTGGTTGGCTGTTCCATCGACTCTGCTGATATTCTACAGTGGTACCTTGGTTTACGAACTTCATCCATTCCGGAAATCCGTTCTTAAACCAAAGCGTTCTTAAACCAAGGCGTGCTTTCCCATAGCAGCAGGGGACTCAATTTACAAATGGAACACACTCAACAGGAAGCGGAACATGTTCTGCTTCCAAGGCAAAGTTCACAAACCAAAACACCTACTTCCGGGTTTGCAGCGTTCTTAATCCAAGTTGTTCATAAACTAAGCTTGTCTTAAACCAGCGTACCACTGTATTTTGCTGGTTGCTCATTTGGCCAATCTGTGCTCCTCACTTTACAGTGTTGCCAAAGCATAGCCTATGCAAGCCACAGATGCCTGGGGCAGCTCCTCAGTAACCATTGTACCCTACTTTGCCTTGTCTCCTCCTTGGCCTCCTACACTGCTGAGGCAGAAACTTCATCATTGGCTGTCACTGTGCACCTCATATAAGAGCAGGAAAGTTCCTGTCCTGGCTCTTCCTCTGCAGCTAATCTGGGCTGTCCGCCCACTCTCTTGCCTGCTGGGCAATGGTTTGTTGTTTTGTCATCACGCTGCAGTTCTCACGACTGCCTGTTGAAGGCTATGCAAACTGCAGTGTGAAAACATCCTTACAATTTTATTATATAGTAAGAAATATAATTACAGTCATGCTTCAGGTTGTGCATTTTCGGGTTGCGCACCGCGCCGAACCTGGAAGTACAGGAACGGGTTACTTCTGGGTTTCGGCACTTGTGCATGTGCAGAAACACTAAATTGTGCTTTGTGCATGCGCAGAAGCGTTGAATCACAACCCGCGCGTGCACAGACAGGGCGCTGTGGGTTACGGATGCTGCGGGTTGCGAACGCGCCTCCCGCACGGATCGCGTTCACAACCTGAGCGTCCACTGTACCAGCATAAAGAAAGGAGGGAGCAGCATAAAGGAGGAGATGTAGGGAAGGGAGTGTACAAGTGAAGAATTAGAACAGTTCTTTCATCTTTCTTTGCTCCATTAGCGTTTTGTTGTATCAGGACTTGGACCTGATCAGGACCCAAAGTCTGCCCACCTCTCTAGTTCAGTCTTCCTAATCTGGTGCCCTCTAGATATTGTTGGACTCTGGCTTCCATCAGCCACAGCTCGCATGGCCAGTGTTTTAATGATGGCAGTTGCAGCCCATCATCTTCTGAAGGGCACCAAGTTTGAGAAGACTGATCTAAATAATGTACGATATTTAAGTAAGTAATTTTAAGCCTAAGATTGCTCAGATATAGCTGATACTGCACCCATGTATAAAACTGCACAATGTATGTTGCTGGCAGGCTACTGAAACAATTCCTTGCCCTCATCAGAGTTTTCTTTTATCGTTTCAAAACCAGAGCTTTTTAAAACATAAAGATGCGAAGCCACTGCGGGATGTTCTGGCAGCTAATCCAAATCGCTTCATCACATTATTGATACCCGTCGGTACTCAAGCAGCTGTTCGCCCTGGCTCTCCCAGCACCAGCACAATGCGCCTTGATCTCCAGTTTCAGGCTATCAAGGTATGCCATTCCACCCACTGAATTGCACTAAATAGTTCACACCTGCACTTTCTGTTTCGGTTTGAGATTTGTGGAATCTGTCCAAGAACAATTCCTCCTTGGTGTATTTCAATGGTAGTTCTCCCCCTACTCCTCTGTTTGTCCCATCAATCTATTCCTAATCCTTTGTTGTTGTATTTACTAGCTAGGAGTGCCTGGTGCTGCCCAGGAACTTTAAGAAACCAGAAAATACTGTGATTTTCTAAAAATAGATAATGCAATTTGTGCGTTTGGACCCGTCATGAAAAAAACTCTGGTGAAGTCATAGGAGTGCCATTTTTTTGGTCCACCATCTTGGTTCAGAATGGCACCTGGCCTCCAAATGACAACGAAGACACCCTCCTCCAGAACTCTCATGCTAAGTTGGGTGATGATATATTGAGAGGGAGCTGTACAAGTGCCAAAAAACACCAAAGTCACATTTTGGTCCACCATCTTGAATTAAAATTGTGCCTGGCATCCAGGTGTTGACTAAGTCCGCTGCTGCCTCCTCAGGAACCCTCCTGCTGGGTTTGGCAGTGATACCTCAAGAGGCATCTGAATGCATAGAAAACAAATAGACAAACCGCTTTCCAAAATATATAGTAGATTGGCAGCACTGTGTGTGTGTGTGTGTGTGTGTGTGTGTGTGTGTGTGTATCTGACCTCCTTTTGAAATTCTTCTAAACTGGATACGCTCCTGTATTGCTGCCTCCCTCTCCCCCACCTTCCTGCTTTGATCCCGTTTCCCTTATGGTTTGAAGAGATGAGAGCAGTTCTTAATGTCTTTCTCCAGAACTACTGAAAAGGAAACATTAAATGGACATAACTAATAACCCGCTTAGGGCTATTTAAGTACCGCGTACATGTCCTTGCTTTTGTTTTGACAGATCATAAGTATTATAGTGAAGAATGATGAGTGCTGGCTGGCGAACCAGCATTCCTTAGTGAGCCAGCTCAGGCGAGTGTGGGTCAGCGAAGCCTTTCAGGAGAGGCACCGCAAGGAGAACATGGCAGCCACAAACTGGAAGGAACCAAAGCTTCTGGCGTACTGCTTATTGAATTACTGCAAGTATGTCGATTTGCGAATGCTGCTGTGTAGGCCAGGGATGGAGAACCTTTCATGGCCAAGAGCACCGCATTCCCTTCTGGACAACCTTCCAAAGGCCACATGCCAGTGGTGGGCGGGGCAGAGGCAAAAGTGGGTGGAGCAATCGATGCAAATGTTACAAGCGGCTCGTTTCTGCAGATGCTCGTCCTTCCCTTCTCTGTCCTCAACCTAGACAAGCAAGAAGCATTGCCAGAGTTCAAGGACACATTCCAATCAGGCCAAAAGCTTTGTCCCGTGAGAGTTCCAAGAGAGAGAGGGCTGGAAGGCGGTGCTTGGCCCCCAGGCATGCAGTTACTGGTCCAGGCTAATAGCATAGCTGTCAACTTTTCCCTTTTCTTGCAAGGAATCCTATTCGGAATAAGGGAATTTCCCTTTAAAAAGGGGAGTCGCAACATTACAGACCCCAAGGAGAACATGGTAACTAAACTCCCATTAACAGCTAGACATCCTCAAAGCTTTTGACTGCCTAGAAGGAAATACCATCAGCAGTACTAACTAGCATGAAATTTGGCCCCTACTTCCTACAAACCATCAACCAAATATACTCCCAAGCCTCAGCAAAATGCAGAATTAATAATATTGACTCAAATACCATAACAATCCAAAGAGGCACAAAACAAGGGTGCCCATTATCCCCCTTCCTATTTATCCTGGCGCTGGAACCCCTAGCAATCCGAATCCGAGCAGCCACAGACATCAAAGGGGTGGAAATAAAAGGCAGAACCTATAAACTAGGACTCTTTGCAGATGACCTAATGGTCACAACACCAGATCCCTCAAACACAGCACCCTCCCTGATCAGAGAACTAGCACATTTGCAACGGTTTCAGGCCTACAAGTAAACTTTGAAAAATCGGAAGCCATGTGCTTTAACACCCCACCTTACATCCAAAGAGAACTCACTAACACCACCAAGATAAAACTCTGCCACACCAAGTTCAGATACCTAGGAGTACAAATAACCAAAAACCTTAACAAATTATACCTCCACAACTACAAACCCCTATGGCAACAAATAAACAAAGACTTAAAGAGATGGAACAACATGAAGTTCACTCTCTCAGACAAAATAGCCATGATCAAAATGATCATCCTTCCAAAACTAACCTATCTATTCCAAACCCTCCCAATCTGGATCCCCCCAACCCAACTTCACAAATGGCAAAGAAAACTACAATCCTTCATCTTCTCACACAAAAAACCAAGAATATACACCAAATACCTACACCTCCCCACCGCAGAAGGAGGATGGGAATCCCCAACATAGAAGCATACTACAGGCCAACCAAATACGCCATATAATCCCATATATACTAGAAGAGAGACAAAAAATGGATACACCTAGAAAAGGACACAATTGGAATATCTGCACCACAGCATACCCATTCCTCCCAAACAAACTAAGAAAAATCCCCACAACACTTAACAGATACACACAAACCATGTTCAAAGCATGGAAAGCAGAAACAGGCAAACTATCCCCAACCCCATCCCCACTAATCCCCTGACCTACCACCCACTATTCCACAAAGCAGCACAAAACCTCCAAACCAAAACCTGGCAATCCAAAGGACTATATCGCCTAATAGACTTTTATAAAAATAACAAACCTCTGTCAACACAAGAAATACAGGACAAATTAGAAGACACCCAAATGCCCTGGTTAACACAACACCAACTACATGCCATATTAAACAATCCAACAGTAAAATCAGCAGCAACCAGACCCCTGACAACCTTCGAAAATCTCATCCTAATGACAAAGGGAAGTGATAGAGGGCTGGTATCCGCAATTTATAAAATACTACTCAAAAATTCCACGAACTCCCTAGACACAATCAAAAAACAATGGGAGGATGACATAGGATACGAAATCAACCCCACCCAATGGACCAGAATGTGGTCTAAACCCCCCTTTAAATCCATATCAACAAAAAGAAGAGAACTCACCCTAAAACTAACCTACAGATGGTATCTAACGCCTAGAAAATTAGCGCTAATACGCCCAGGAACCTCACCAAAATGCTGGAGAGGGTGCACCTCCACAGGCACATACTTCCACATGTGGTGGGAATGCCCCAAAATCCAAACATTCTGGACAACAACCACACGAGAAATATGTAAAATAACCAAGCAAGTGTTAGAAATCACCCCAGAATTGATCTTACTAAACATCTTCCAAGACAATAATGCCCACCTACAACACAAAGAACTCATAATCCATCTACTCTCAGCATCCAGAAACATCATAACCAGACACTGGAAAGACCTGTCAGGAGTAAACATGGACCAATGGTACCAAGCAGTATGGGAAACAGCCCTACTAGAAAAACTAACCAGTAAACTGAAACTGACACGGGGACAAACTGAAGAAGACACCTTCACCCCGGTATGGTTCCCCTTCATCACATACACAGCCCAACAAGACAATGACAAAAATTTACCGACAGCATACAAATCAATATGGCTAACCTGACCCAAAATACCCACCAACCCCACTCACTCAGGAAACCGAAGATCACCACAGCCAACCACAAACGAACAACCACATCCCAAGCCAACTCCGACCTCTCTCACCGCCAAACGAGCACAAGCAAACAACAGAGAACCTACATAAACAATGCTGACACCAAACCCTACTCATATCAAGTAAAAAAGAAACACAGTCACCCCACCCCACCTACCTCCCCGTCCCACCCACTTCTTCCCCCCTCCCCCCCTTTCTCTTCTAATGTCTCACCAACACTGACTTATAAAAATATTGTATGGAAAAAATTGAGAGAGACATTGTACTACCTTTGAAAATCTTTAATAAAAAAAAAAAAGAAAGGGAAAAGTTGACAGCTATGTAATAGCAATTCTCTAATTCTCCCAAGTGCCAGTCCTTATGCAGCCAAAATGGTGTCATCGTTGTTCCCGGGACAGCTGGCCAAGCTGTCTGGGGCCGATGAGGGTTGGGATCCAACATCTGGAAGGCCACAGGTTCCTCATGTATTCTCTGGTTAAGCAGAGGCCTCTTGGGTAGTTGGGAAGCTAAGCTGACTTCACTTTAGCTCAGGTGTGGGGAAACCTTTTGCCCTCGAGTTGTTGTTGAGCTACAGCTCCTGTCAACTCTGATCATTGGCCATGCCTGCTGGGTCTGATGGGAGTTGTAGTTCAGGAACAGCTTGAGGGCCAAGGTTCCCCACACCTGAGTTAACAAGTGACGGTGAGAAAGGAGAATGCTGGGTTAGCTGGGCAGCTGGTAAGAGCTATCTTTCTTTGTAAGGTCTCCATTGGAAATTTGGGTGCTTCAGCATTATACAGAGCACATATTTTTCAGAACTCCTTTCTTAGCTTGATGTTGCTTAGCCTTTTATAATTTACTTTTTCCTTAGGCGAAATTATGGTGACATAGAGCTGCTCTTCCAGCTTCTCCGGGCCTTTACCGGCCGTTTCCTCTGCAACATGACTTTCTTAAAAGAATACATGGAGGAAGAGATTCCCAAAAATTACACCATTGCCCAAAAACGGGCACTCTTCTTCCGCTTTGTTGACTTCAGTGATCCCAACTTTGGAGATGAGCTTAAAGCCAAGGTAAAGCAAATCATTTAAATGAAAAAGGGTTAGTATTTTTAGGTTCCATTTCCGTGGGCGATGCAAGTTGCTTGCTTAAATGTCAACAAGAGTTTGATAATTGGAAGAACTTGTTCTGTGAAAATGCCAAGCCTAAAGAAGAGCAGTAATGGGTGAAGTCAACAATTATTCAACTTCCATTTGATTGCCCCGATTCTTGAATATTGACATACCTGTTTGCCTGCAGCCTTTCTTTTTTTGGCAGAAGAAGCTTAATTTCCAGAGGGATTCACAGTAACTCTTGGTACTCATCAGTCATAGTCCTGCCTGCTAAGTTTACAATTACCTGGCACTTTAGAAGAGGACATGGAAGCTTCCTACTTGCATTGTTATGCGTTAAAAAACCTTACCACTGAAATGTTGATATAATTCAAAATTAACCGCCCTGGTTGTTACTGTGGTATATCTTGCTGTAAGCATAGTTGCTTTGTTTCTGTATATTTACTTTGAAGCAGAGGCAACCGCTTGTTTGGTGCCAAAGACCACAATAAAAGCATAGAAAGCATAAGAGATCTGCAGCTGCTTTGCTAATTTGGTGGCACATAATTAACTTCTCTTGCACATACAGTGGTACCTCAGTCAAAACAAAATAAAATAAAAAAAAAAAAAAAAAAAAAATTCCTTCCAGTAGCACCTTAGAGACCAACTAAGTTTGTTCTTGGTATGAGCTTTCGTGTGCATGCACACTTCTTCAGATACCTCAGGTTACATACGCTTCAGGTTACATATGCTTCAGGTTACATACTCCGCTAACCCAGAAATAACGCTTCAGGTTAAGAACTTTGCTTCAGGATAAGAACAGAAATCGTGCTCTGGCAGCGCAGCGGCAGCGGGAGGTCCCATTAGCTAAAGTGGTGCTTCAGGTTAAGAACAGTTTCAGGTTAAGAACGGACCTCCAGAACGAATTAAGTACTTAACCAGAGGTACCACTGTAATTTGAATGAAGAAAGTGGATATCAAGGAGTTAAGCCTTAGTTGGCAGAAGCCTGATACACTTGGAGAGTTTTCTCCATAGTAGTTGAGGTTCTTAGTTATCGGTTAGCATCAGTCATCAATTGCTTTTAAAAGCACTATTGTAACTTAGAATTGTGGGGCAGGGGAGAAGAGACCTTGATTGTTACATTTCATTGATTTTTTTATTCCTTTTATTGTGAACCACTTAAATCTTTTTAGGGAGGAAGACCGGGACAGAAATCATTCAGAATAAACAAATAAATGATTTCTTTTTTTTTCTGATCTGCAGGTTCTGCAACACATTCTGAATCCGGCTTTCTTGCACAGCTTTGAAAAGGGAGAAGGTGAACAGCTTCTGGGGCCCCCCAACCCAGAAGGAGATAACCCCGAAAGCATCACCAGTGTATTTATAACAAAGGTAGTTCAGCCTAAGGAGGGGAAAAAAGCAAACAAACCCAACCTGGGCGTTGGGTTGGTGGTCAAGTTGAGATCAGTAAAGACTATCATTTGTTTCCAAGGCAAGGTCCCAGCTTCAACAGGAAGCCTTTGTGGCATTTCCTGGTGTGGAGATTCTCTATCGCCAGCCTTGGGTGGCTGGAGACATTCCATTACCTGGAAAACCTTTGCTGCCTTGAGAAATTTTCCAGCCCCTTTGGGGTCTTAAGACATAGAATAGCCATGCACAAAGCTGCAGGTTCCCAGTTCTAGCCTTGGTAGCCCCTAGCAGTAGCTCCTGGTGAATCGAGCCCCTTGCGCTTTGTTTGGCGATGCATCCTGAAATTCCTTTCCTTTTCCTGTTTTGGGGTCAGGTACTTGATCCAGAAAAGCAAGCTGACATGCTCGATTCGCTCAGGATTTACCTCTTGCAGTTTGCAACTCTTCTCGTGGAGCATGCGCCGCACCACATTCACGACAACAACAAGAACCGGAACAGCAAGCTGCGGCGCCTCATGACCTTTGCCTGGCCCTGCCTGCTCTCGAAGGCATGCGTGGATCCAGCCTGCAAATACAGTGGACACTTGCTCCTAGCGCACATCATCGCCAAGTTCGCCATTCACAAGAAGATAGTCTTACAGGTAATATGTGTGTGTAGATTCATATTGGAAACGTGTCCACAATCTTTTTGTGTGTCTCCCGCCTCATTCTCTGAAACTGGACATTGGTTAAGTAGCCATGTTAAGTGGACATCATAAGATAAGATTTCTTTATTGTCATTGTACAAGTACAATGAAATTGAATGCCATCCCATAAAAACAAAACAAAACAAAACAAAACGAAGCCAAAACAAAAAACACAATTTCAGCCACACATACATATAACATACACACCCATCACAACTCTCCAAGGTCATATTATCTAGTTACAGCATTTAAGATCGGGGTCCCCAAGCTAAGGCCCGGGGGCTGGATGTGGCCCAATCGCCTTCTAAATGTGGCCCTCGGATGGTCCGGGAATCAGCGTGTTTTTACATGAGTAGAATGTGTCCTTTTATTTAAAATGCATCTCTGGGTTATTTGTGGGGCCTGCCTGGTGTTTTTACATGAGTAGAATGTGTGCTTTTATTTAAAATGCATCTCTGGGTTATTTGTGGGGCATAGGAATTTGTTCATTCCCCCCCCCCAAATATAGTCTGGCCCCCCACAAGGTCTGAGGGACAGTGGACCGGCCCCCTGCTGGAAAAGTTTGCTGAGCCCTGTTTAAGATGGTTATAGAACTTGGATAGAAACTTTTTTTTAATCTGTTTGTTCTTGATTTAATTGTTCTATATCTCTTGCCCAAAGGCAGTGGTGCAAAAAGACTATATCCAGGATGAGATGGATCCTGTAAAATATTAAAAATAAAAAAATTCCTTCCAGTAGCACCTTAGAGACCAACTAAGTTTGTTCTTGGTATGAGCTTTCGTGTGCATGCACACTTCTTCAGATACACTGAAACAGAAGTCACCAGACCCTTAAATATAGTGAGGGAGTGGGGAGGGGTATTACTCAGAAGGGTGGTGGGAATGGGTGATCAGCTGATAGGTGTGGAAAACCTGTTGACGACTGCAATTTTTACAGGGTCTTACAGGGAAAGGCAAGGGGTGAGATGGCTAAAGATAGCTTTGTCATGTATAATGAGATAAGAATCCAATGTCTTTGTTCAGACCAGGTTTCTCCATGGTTTTAAGTTTGGTGATTAGTTGCAAAATATTGTTTACTTTTTTAAGGCAACGGGAACTGTATAGTTCTTCCAAAGATGGAAGAGGATGACCAGTAATCTTTTGGGCTGTGGTTATGACCTTCTGGAGCACCTTCCTTGCCAAAGGTCCAGTTAGCTCAGCATCCTTTTCTTACAATGCCCACTCAGATGCCTGTGCAAAACCCTCAGGCAGGAGCTGAGCACAAGAGCACCTCACCTCCTGTGGTTTCTAAAACTAGCATTCAGAACCACTGCCACCTGCGGCCATGGATAACCTTGTCCTCCATGAATTTGTCCCACCTTGTTTTGAATTCATCTAAGTTGGTGGCCGTATATATGGTTACATACACACCAAAAACATTACAACAATCATAATTTTATTATTGCCCCAGCCACTCCAGGCGGCTCCCAACAAAATATTAATATTCCCATTGCAAAGCAGCCTTCAGAAGCCTTCTAAAAGTCATATAGTTGTTTATCTCTTTGACATCTGACGGGAGGACGTTCCACAGGGCAGGCGTCACTATACTGAGGTCTTCTTCGTTGTTCCTTGTAACTTCACTTCTCACAGTGGGGGAACCGCCAGAAGGCCCTCGGAGATAGGTTTTTAAAAAAATGATTCATTTATAAACCACCCTTCACCTAATTAGGATGGGGTGGGGAAGAGTGCTAGCTACAAACATAAAGGCTGGTGGGGTTTGAGATATTCACGATGATGAGAATGGTGGTCAGTTTATACTGTTTGTGCAGCTTTCAGACGAGTGGGCCAAAGATAATGTTGTGATGATGACAACTCTGTGGACAAATCCGTTCTTCCAGTTGTATAACCCAGGGGTCCCCAAACTTACCTGGCCTCGGGCCAGTTCCTCCAGCCCCATTGCGCGGAGGGCGGGGGAGTGCGTGCATATATGCACGCACACTTGCTTTTTGCGGCACGGCACAGCACGGCACCGGAAATAGCTTGTGCGCGTGTGCACGGGCCTCCGCAAACCCGGAAGTGCACCGGAAATGACGCTTTGCGCACAAGCTATTTCCGGTGCCGCTCTGCTCCGGAGATGGGCAGCCGCGCCGGTAAGAGCGGGTGGCGGCACCGGCGGGGGTCCTCGGGGGCCGGATAATTGCCTGCAGGCCTTAGTTTGGGGACCCCTGGTCTAACCCTCCTGGACAAGTGTGTTTTGAAAATCATAGTACAGGTACTTGTGGTTGGAGGAAGATTCCAGGGAGCTGGAAAGATCTTGGGGCAGACACTCCAGTACATAGGAGGATGGAAATAAAATGACTGTTCCTCTATTATATTGTCCGCCTGGTAGTTTTACAAAAAGCGCCAAATTATCAATTATACACAGTGGTCTTTAACTGGTCTGGACCCAAAACCCACCTCTGACCTACAATCGTACCACATGGGATCCACTTTCATATTTGCACTTTTGATTTATACTTAATAATGCGCATTGTTAACCCTAAAATGTCAGTTCACAGAGCAGTGTAGCTTAGCATTACTACTAAATGAAAAGCGGTGGGTTTTTTTTTTACACTTAACCTTAGCCAAAAAGCTGAGAAGCTATTGATTTTGCATGCTGGGAGAAGTTTTTAGAAAGCCACAGAAATAGACTGGAAAGTCTAACAGGATGTCCCCGCTACATACAGAGCTCTCTCAGGATAGATATAGGAAGGTGGGCATGTAATTGGCCAGAAATATGTATCTTATTAAAAAATGGTATGTTGCAGCACTCATATAAATTGATAAAAGTGTGTCTCATCAGAGTAACATATCTTGTCCCAGACACAACATGTAGTAGTAATAGTAGTAGCAGCAGTAGCAATAATAATAATAATAATAATAATAATAATAATAATAATAATAATATTTATACCCTGCCCATCTGGCTGGGTTTCCCCATCCACTCTGGGTGACTTACAGCATATATAAAAAACATTTAAAACTTCCCTAAATGGGGCTGCCTTCAGGTGTCTTCTAAAAGTTATGTAATTCTTTATCTCCTTAACATCTGAAGGGAGGGCGTTCCACAGGGAGGGCGCCACTACTGAGAACGCCTTCTTTGGTCTAGGTAGGCTTAGTTGTAATCCAACATGGCAACAGCAACAAGGGCACACTTCACCTGGTGTAGCCTCTCGACTCAGCCGTGGGTCCAGACCCCCCTGGTTGAAAACCTATGGATTGTAGTACCTTTTATTTCCTTTTCTGGGTTTTATTTTATACAGTTGTTTGTGTTATCCTCCTCTTCAGGTGTTTCACAGCCTCCTGAAGGCCCATGCGATGGAGGCGCGAGCCATTGTCCGGCAAGCCATGGCTATTCTGACGCCAGCAGTGCCTGCTCGGATGGAAGATGGCCACCAGATGCTGACCCACTGGACAAGGAAAATCATAGTGGAAGAAGGTCACACCGTTCCCCAGCTGGTCCATATTTTGCATTTAATAGTCCAGCACTTCAAGGTATTTATCATTATTATTTATTAAAATTCTCTACAGCCCTCCATCTGAAGATCACAGGGTGGTTTACAGCATAGAAACACAAAAATACCTACGAAAACAACACACCCCACCAGCACAGTTTAAAAGGCCATGGATTGTTTAATTAATCAAAGGCCCAGGAGAAGAAGAATGTTTTTTTTCTGGTGCCTAAAGATATGAAACGAAGGCGCCACGGCGAGCCTCCCTGTGGAGAGCATTACACCAAAGAAATCCTGCTCACCAGGGGACAAGGTTGAAAACCGCACCTATCCTGCCCCACCGGTTCTCTTCCCCCCCCCCCCCGTCTGCCATCACTGGGCTCCTGCCCTCTGAGGGTTATAAGCCATTGATTGGGAGGGGACTGGGAGCTTGCAGCCTCTCATCCGGTCTGATTACTGGTTTTGCTCCTTCTGAGCAAGTGGCCGGTCTAAAAGCTTCTTCCTCACACATTATTCCATAAAATGGATTAACAGTGTAATGAATGGATACAATGCCAGCCACAATGTTCTCTCTGTCTCTTACTAGGCATTAAGATGCGTGCCGCCAACCCTCCCACCCCCCGCCCCAATATGCCACAAAGTGGTCATGTAAAGGGTTGGCCTTGACCCAAATAACTTCATCAATGGTGTTTGCATGGCATAAATTTTCAGTGCACACAGAAACCCTCTGAGATGTTCTTAAATGCCAGAGAACACAAATCAAATTTGGAGTGGCTTGTTTCAGCACAGAACACTTCATAAGGGTACTTTGTGTTGATTTTCAGGCTGGATTGCCTCTGAGGGCCCAGGGGAGTAATTTTGGTGCAGGACGAGAACTGTTGTGCTCTTGGTCCAGTGAATACTCCCTCTCCCAGCGTTTCTGGTCATTTGGAGTTACTGCGAGAGCGCTATTGTCACTTTGGAGTAATACCCCAAAGGTTTGAGCTGTTTGTGGGCTCAAGAGAGAATCGCAAACCTGAGATGAAAGTGGTCTGTAATCCATTGGCCAGAGGCACTTAAAATACAGTATACAAACTAGAAAGCTTGGCTTTTCTCTTCCTTGTAATGCTCTGACCCTACTAGGTTTCAAAGGCACTGGTGGAATCAGTGTGTCCCTAGGCCTGCTTTGCACAGCTTGAATTGAGGAGGAAGAGTTAGATGGCTCCCAGCTTCATAACCTGTAAAGCATATTCATCAGTTTAGTTAGAAAAACCTGAGGCTCCTGGACTGAAAAACAACATTGGCCCACACCTGATGAATACCTAGTTGCCAGCGCTGTTTAGCACAGGAGTGGGGAACTTTGTACACTACAAGCACAACTTTGCCTCCTGTGCAACCTACCTTCCAGTGGGCAGAAGGATGGATGTCTCTCTTACCTTTCACAATATGCTACATTACAGCCATGAACCCCTCCCCCTGCCCACAAGCAAGAAGCATTATCAAATTTCAAGCACACATTCTGGCCATTCAGAAGGTGTGGTGCAGGGTTATTCAGAGATTTGCTCTGATGGGTGTCCCAAGGCTTGGAAGTCACTGAAATGTGGGTTGTTGTTTTTTTGTAACTTGGAAAATATCTCTGGTATTATTTCTGAAATATCAGATTCCTGTATGTCCCAATGTCATCTCTAAAAGATTAAGGAAAATTTGAAACTATTTGTTGTTTGAGTAATTCTTTGTATATCGGATTCGTATGTTTTATTGTTATTCCTGTATGTCCCAATGTCATTGGAAGCACAACAATGGGGTCCATTCCTAATTCCTCCACCCTCCCGGGAACATATAGATTACATGTACTTACCATTGATTTTGCTCCAGTGGCAGGAGAATGGAGGAAGGGAGAGAGAACTCTCTTCCTTCTTCATTCTGAAGGATAAATCATATTTCTAGGAGGTATGAACATTATATAGGGAGATAACCATTGTGACATGCTCTATGTGGGGCTGCCTTTGAAAAGTGTTTAGAAACTTTAACGGGCTCAAAGAGCCACAGACAGATCGTGGACTTGGGCTGGTTCTAGGAAACATATGACTCCTTTGTTACGGGCCTGTTTGGCAGTGCTGGTTATAACAAAATAAATAAAAAATTCCTTCCTCTAGAGACCAACTAGTTTGTTCTGGTATGAGCTGTTGCTGCACCAGCTCATACCAAGAACAAACTTAGTTGTCTCAAGGTTCTGGAAGGAATTTTTTATTTTATTTTGTTTTGACTATGGCAGACCAACACGGCTACCTACCTCTGTAAAGTGGTTATGTAGAAAGCCCTATGCACAGCTTAGGTCCAAGCTGTCTGACTGGATTCTGAGATCTTGGGGGGGGGCTTTCTCTCGGTCCTGCCACCCTCAGAGGCTATGCTTGGAGGGATGCAGGAGAGGGCCTTCTCGGTGGCTGCTCCCAGACTTTGGAACTCCCTACTTAGAGAAATGGGGTGAGCTCCCGTAGCACGGTCCCAGCTCCTGCCAACCTAGCAGTTCGAAAGCATGTCAAAAGTGCAAGTAGATAAATAGGTACCGCTCCGGCGGGAAGGTAAACGGCGTTTCCGTGCGCTGCTCTGGTTCGCCAGAGCGGCTTAGTCATGCTGGCCACATGACCCGGAAGCTGTACGCCGGCTCCCTCGGCCAGTAACGAGATGAGCGCCGCAACCCCAGAGTCTGACACGACTGGACCTAATGGTCAGGGGTCCCTTTATCTTTACCTTTACCTTTACCTAGAGAAATTAGATTAGCTCCCTCCTTGCTGTCCTTCTACTGGCAGGTGAAGTCCTCCTTATTCTAGGAGGCTTTTGGGAACTGACTACTTTTAATGAAACGACTGGTGCCATGTTGTTTTCATTGTAATTATGTGTGTTTAATTGTGTTTAATGATTGTCCCCCCCCCCATGTTTTTACCTGTTCTTATTTTATCTGCAAGCCACCTTGAGTCCCTGTCAGGTAAAAGGCAGGGAATAAATATCTATGTTTATATCAATAATTCTGGGGGAAATTTCCACAGGTTTACTATCCGGTGAGGCACCATTTAGTGCAGCACATGGTGAGTGCCATGCAGAGACTGGGCTTCACTCCCAGTGTTACTATCGAGCAAAGGAAGCTGGCTGTGGACCTGGCAGAAGTGGTCATCAAATGGGAATTGCAAAGAATCAAAGACCAGCAGGTAAGAGGACTCCAGCTGTTTCGTTGTCTGGTATGGAATCCTTGGCCTTTCTATAGAAATCCCATATTGAGTTCAATTTCTTTGGCTCTTCTTTCCTCTCTCCCCCCACCTCCCCAAAAGCCGGATTCCGATATGGATCAGGGTGCCAGTAGCGAAGGAGCCAGTTCCGCCTCATCTGCTGTGAAGAGGGGGCTTTCGGTCGATTCAGGCCAAGAAGTGAAGCGGTTCAGGACTGCGACGGGGGCAATAAGTGCAGTAAGGGTCACATTCCCCCTTCCCCTGATTTCCTTGCAGACAAAATTTAACTATACCTGTACTTCTTTTCATATCTTCTTCTTGGGGAGCTGTGCATGTTTCAACAAGGACGCAGCAAATTGCCGTCCCTTTTTCACGTCAAATGTGCTTTCAGATGTTCTACTTTATTATTATTATTACTCTTCTTCAGGTATTCGGACGCAGCCAATCGCTGCCTGGAGCTGATGCGCTCCTTTCAAAGCCCATTGACAAGCAACACACGGATACGGTCATCAACTTCCTCATTAGAATTGCTTGCCAGGTACTGTGCACTTCTGTTCAGTATGATTTGCTTGATTGGTGTGAAAAAGACAACACCACTGCTCCATTGAAGGGAGATCTGCAGTGTTCCATATGCTCTCCTCCTCCGTTGGACTTTTCATGGGCAGTGTGGAGTAGGACTTCTTTGCGGGCTGCAGAATGCTTTGCTTCTCATCCCCACTGGGGATGCCTAGCATAGGAAGGAGGCGATGAGAAAGACTAGGCTGGGGAACTGTGTGTTAACATTTCATTCCTCTGTTGCTGTTTTGTGACTTACGTCACACGTCTGTGTTTACTTTCTAGGCTTGGGCAGCCTGAGAACGGAAGCTAGCCTTATCTCTTCCGCTCGGTTGTGTTTTTGTACTTTTTACTTTGTGTTCTCTCTCGGAGCTGAAGTGAGAGGAGGCCATGATCACTTTGTCCTGTATACACTGCTTAATAAAAGCTTAGGATGAGCACACCAATCTCCACTTTGTTTCTGCTAATCTCGTATTCTGACACTGTGCTCTGTAATCAAACTGTCACCAGAGCAGCTGCAATTAGAAGAGTGCTTTCTCCGGTACCAGCCATCTTGGACCGTACAGTGAGGCCTTCTTGGTGCTGCTGCCACCGGGGGCTGCCCTATGGGAGATGATTTATCCAAAAGGAGGTCCAGGGGGCTATTTCCTTCTGCTTCTGTGCATCATAGGGGTTGCTCCCTTGCCAGGAGAAAACACAAAATGCATAAGAAGCATCCTAGGGCCCAGAAATGGAGGAGACCTTGCAAATCTCGGAGTAGGTTTGGGAGATCTCCTTCCACCTTTAGGAGGTCTTCTCCTACTTTGCCCCTTCTGTCCAAACAGGCACATCCTTCCACCTCCTGTGTCCTTTGGGCCACCACTGAAGCAGGCGTTGTGGGGTGAATCTGCTCTTCTTCTGGGCCCTGGAGTGCTTTTATACATTTTGTGCCTTCTAGTTGGGGAGCAACCCCTATGGCACACAGAAGCAGGGTGGGCAGCAGGGATGGGCAGCCTAGGGCCCTGCAGTGGTTGGGTTCCAATGCCCATCAGTGCTAAGCAATATGGCCAGTGGGATGATGGGAGTTCTAGTCCAGCAACTTCTGCAGAGCCTTTTAAACTCTCTGTGTTTTGGGTGGGTATTGTTTTGTTTGTTACCATGGTATATATTTTTGTGTAAATTGTCCTGTGATCCTTAGAGGAAGTGTGGTATAGAAATTACTGTTGTTGCTGTTGTTGTTGCTGTTGTTGTTGTTGTTATAATATTGACAACAACAATAATAGTACTTGCTGCTTAGTAATTTTTCTTGTTAAATTTCTAGGTAAATGACAACTCAAACACGGCTGGCTCTCCAGGAGAACTGCTCTCTCGACGTTGTGTCAACCTTCTGAAGACAGCTTTACGACCAGACATGTGGCCGAAATCAGAGCTCAAACTGCAGTGGTTTGATAAGCTGCTAATGACTGTGGTAAGTTAATGTTCCAGCCTTAAACAACTTTGTGAGGCATCAGTAAGAAACAATATAATTAAATGCTTAATGAAGTACCCTGTGTGTGTTACGAGTTGTCATGTTGCACCCAATGTATTGATTCATTCACACACACACAAACACACACACACACACACAACAGAGAGAGAGAGAGAGAGAGAGAGAGAGTGGTACCTCTGGTTACATACTTAATTCGTTCCGGAGGTCCGTTCTTAACCTGAAATCGTTCTTAACCTGAAGCACCACTTTAGCTAATGGGGCCTCCCGCTGCTGCTGCGCCGCCACTGCCCGATTTCTGTTCTCATCCTGAAGCAAAGTTCTTAACCCGAAGTGCTATTTCTGGAGTCTGTAACCTGAAGCGTCTGTAACCCGAGGTACCACTGTGTGTATATATATATATGTTTATATATATATGTTTATATATATGAAGATCCTGAGAATGTGTTGAGGTAAACAGTATGGTGCTCGCTGTGGAGAACTTGAAATGTCATGTTAGCCTATTTAATTGCCAATTTAATTTGATGCCATGACTTGGTAAATGTTCAGCTTAATGGAATTGATTTGTAGTCTCAAATAATTACTCTTGTCTTTGTTCCTGACACCAGGATTAGGATAAAAAGTCAACCGCTGAGAATTGGAAATGAATGCTAGTTTTTGCATTGTAACACTGATGAGATGTTGGTATTTTATGCAAGTATTTTTTTAAAAAATGTTGAGCTCCCAGAGAATTTTCCTCATCGCTACTGTGAGAACAAGAGAAAGAAGATTCTACTACCCTTGTATTCCTTTTCCAATCATCTGTCCTTATTGCTTACCCAGCCTTGCATTTAACAACTTCCTAGGCAATAAGGAAATAAAACACAGTACGAGTGAGCGAGTGGGATGCAACACTCTTTGTGTCCTCTAGCTTGGTGGAAGGAAAGTCAGTCCTTCACCTCTGACCCTCCTCTGTTAGCACACTTCCTAGAATAAAATTATTATTATTTACCTCTGCTTAGTGACTGATATCTATGCTGGACACAGAAAAGATGGTTCCCTCTCTTCTGCGTCCAACATGGCAATGCAGTAATCTAGTCTCTTAGCAGGCCAGTAACTTTGTGGCTTATCTACAAGGCTGCATTAATCTCGCTGCCATGCAGTTGTTGTCTGTTGCTGAGGTGGGGTGAAGGCTTGCTGGCTGCAAATTCTTCGTGGACTGGGGAAGAGTTAGCATATCTATAGTAACTAAAAAAAGTAAATGGGGACATGCACAATGTATACTTTTCAGCAAGTGTGGAGGCTCTCAGCTGATGGTATAGACTCTAGGTAGCCTTGCCCAACCTCCCAAGGAACCTCTTTAAGGACTCACAGTTGGTTTGGAAATTCACTTTGTCTGGTACACAGTGACCTCGGGTTACATGCGCTTCAGGTTACAAACTCCGCTAACCCAGAAATAGTGCTTTAGGTTAAGAACTTCAGGATGAGAACAGGATGAGAACAGAAATAGCGCAGCAGCGGCGTGGTGGCAGCGGGAGGTCCCATTAGCTAAAGTGGTGCTTCAGGTTAAGAACAGTTTCAGGTTAAGAACGGACCTCCGGAACGAATTAAGTACTTAACCAGAGGTACCACTGTAGTTTGGGAATAGGCTACTTGAAGGACCACCTGCTCCCATGTGAATTTGCCTGCCTGTTAAGGACTTTTGTTGTGGAGGGGAGGCACTTGCGCATGCCTCTGTCTTCTGAATTAAGGTTGGTGGAGATGCAGAAAGCAGCTTTCTCTGTGGCACCACCTTCAAGTTCTGGTTCAGTTTCTTTCAAAATTCTTCCTTTCTGACATGTACAATGCCATTGTTGCTTTTTCAACTGGCTTTTGGCTTTACGTCTGTTCAGAATATTTTGGCTTTTAAAAGTTGTTTTGTGGTTGTATCCAGTGCTAGCCCTCCTTAGAGTAGTCCCATTGAAATTAACCAACATGTCTATCTCTGGTCTCTTAATTTTGATAGGTCTGCTCTGAGTAGGACTTAATTGGATACACATTTATTTATTGCATTTTATAGATTGGATCTTTGTTAGCCGCTGTTGAGCAGTATTGCCTAGAGAGGAGACAAGACACTATAGATTTGATGAATGAACGACTGAATGAATGTGTCAAGAAAGGCACCCTGGTGCCCTTGTGTTTCCTACAGGGATGTTTTTTGAAGCCTTGTTCCCTTGGCTCTTTTTCTGTATCCTTGAGGTCAGCCTTGCCAAACACCTCTGTGGCGGCAACAACAACAACAACAACAACATTGACACTGCTGCTGCACGTATGTGTGTAGAAAGGAGCTGGAAAATGGGAGAATTGGTTTGGAAACTAGGCTGTGCGACTGTGGTGGGATGTGTGTGTCTGAAGCATGCAAAAGTAATCTGAAAAATGTGGACAGCTGCTGGAGACGGAAGCTCGTATCTTTAAACATCTATCCACACCAGTAATGTGTTTCATTAAACATGTTCTGCATCCAAATTGACCCTTAACAGCTGCCTAATGAATACCAGTGGTATGAGCAATAGCCTTACCCGTTGCTGTGTTTGGATGCTAATTGCCACATTTTGCGTTATAAGCACCAGTCTAGAATATTTATTTTATTCATTAGCTGGTGTGTATAGCATAGAGCTTATACTATACATGTCTATTTAATGAATAAAATAAATATCTCTTGACTGCGGCTTGCATTGCAAAATGTGGCAATTAGGCTATAGATGAGTTCATAGTTTATTTTCAGACTGCACAGACATCCGAGTCCTGAAAACGCTAGGAATCCGTTGACACAATGGTCTCTTTCACAGTTTACCAGCTATGGGTAGGACTATGCAAGGTAGGACTCCCTGGAGAGGTAAAAGGAGCAGCCAGAGAGAAAATAGGCTCTTCTACTTTGCTCTCATTAGCTACGTTTTAGGCAGGCCAATGCAGAACTTGTCTGAGGTCCGGGATTGGGAGTCTTGTTAAAATAAAGTTATAAACTCAAATTTAACAACAAAAATCAGACAGTCACTGGCACCCCCCCCCCCGCTGCTTCCCAACTTAGCCTTCCAAGGCCCAGAGCAAGTGTACAGCGGAACCTCAGTTTTCAAATGTCTCAGCTGCCGAATGTTTTGGAAGCTAAATGCCAAAATCCCGGAAGTGAATGCTTCCGTTTTCCAACACGCCTCGGAAGTTGAATGGCTTCCAAGGCGCGTTTCTCAATTTTCTCCATTCATTTTGCCGACAGCCCTTTTGAACGTTTTGGAAGTCGAACGGACTTCCGGAACGGATTACGTTCGGAAACCGAGGTTCTACTGTACTTGGCTGCCCCTCCCCCAGTCTGCATGGGCCTGATTTTAGGTAATTGCTACTTGGTTCAGAAGTGGAGGCCTTGCTCTCTCACCTGTCTCCCTGTACTCAACAAATTGTAGTTGGACATTAAAAACCTACTTTTTTGGGAGTCATTTGTGATGTAAGGGATCTGTGGGGCATTCACCTTGGTAATTTTCATGTGTTTTCCTCCCTCTTGGGCCTTCAGCGCTCTAATAATTTAACAACATTTTATATCTTTATTACATTTTTGTCCCGCTCTTCCTCTAATGAGCGCTCAGAGTAATGTGCAAGATTATTCTCACAACAACCTTGTGAGGTAGGTGAGCAGGAGAGTGACTTAACTCAGGGTCACCAAATGAGCTTCATGGCTGAGGTCTCCTCAGTTATAATCCATCACTCTTAACAGGGTTGGGGGGCCTGAGGTCCTCCAGATGTTTCTGGACTAAATTCTCATCAACTTTGACCACTAGTGGTTCTGGTTGGGACACAGGCGAGAGAGAGACCCTGCACTCTTCTCATCAAGTGGAGGGTTGTTGCCATTACCCTCGCTTCTATTTTTGGGATGGTGATGGTTGCTCGACACTTGGAATGGAGCCTTATTTGCCCCTACGGGTTCCCATTGTTGCGCCCGGTGAGAAAACATGGAAGCAGAAAAGACCTGAGGCTTCTGGCTTCAGAGAGAGAAAGATTTAATTTCTGCATGCAGAGGTACTTCGGTGTTTAGATAGCCAAGCAAGTACAAAACTAGCCAATTTTCAGACAGTTCTTATAGACAGTTCTCTGGCTTTCTTCCCACCCCAGAAAACTTCCTCTTGTCCATATAAGGAACATTTCCTGTTGTACATTTCCTGTTATACATATAAGGCAAAAGGACATATAAGGCAAAAGAACATTTAGCCCAGTGTTGGTTCATGCGCACTTCCAGCAAGGCCACCCTATCTCTTGACCTAGGCAGTTCCTCTCTGCAAGGACAGTTCTACTCTCTGTGTAAGGTCTCTCTGTTATCTCCAGACACTTAGTAATCATCTGCCAGTGCAATGCAGATCAGAGTTCACAGCTTTACAGAGCAGTTTCATACAGAAAGCTTAACAGGGGCACTTTTATACTTAATACATTCACTGGACTAACAATACATTCAGGTGAATATATATAGGTTAGCTAATTAACCCCTTCCAGGAAGACAATCCACAAATGTTTGTTCAGCAGTGAAATTGGGTCACTCAAACAAAGAACTATATCACAGTTCTTTTCTTGGATATGTTTGTTAGACACTCTTTTTTTTTTGTAAAGAAAGCAATCTTCATAGCAGGAGATGCATTCACATTTCCAGGTTGCAGTCGAGGTGGTTTTTTGAGCTACGATTCATTGTCCTGTGATGGATGCTTAACTTTTGAGCTTCTTCGTCTTACATCAGCTGAACTGCTGGTTAACCTTTTTCTTGCAGATCACTGTGGCTGTGGGGTTTTTGTTTTGATTTCTTTGGTACCCTGGCTTTTGAGTTCAGCCGTTTCCCCTATGGTGACTTTAGAAGAAAACCTACAGCTTTTTTACATGCCATCCTCTGATTGCTCTATAAGTCAACTGGAGAGCATTCCCATTAAAATTCAGCGCTTAGTAACGAATGTTAGTTGCGCTGGGGAAGATCAAACTGAATTACTTAACAGCTACTCTGCACATTGTCTTCCTTCTTACAAATGAAACAGTATTACACAGCGCTGTAAGAGTTATCTTTGGCCTACCTTCCCCGCTCTGAATAATTGAATGCATATCTATTATTCTAGCACTTGTCAGAAGCTCTTGTGTCGTGCAACAAAGGCAGCACACATTGGGAGCCAAATAAAAAGGGAGTCTTGCTTTCCTCTGCTCGAAGGGAGATCGTTTTGACTGGAGGCCTGTTTGGTATCAGGCAAATGGAATTGATTTAAAGAAGGATCAGCAAGCTTGCTGAATAGCAGACGTCTGGGTTCAGTCATTCTGTTGTTGGACACAGAGGACATAAAGATGCAGCGTGAATGTGCAGCAGCTATACAAATTTTCTTCACTCTCAGACTCAGTGATACATTGCCCAGTGTGGGTTACTTGTACAGCCTGCTCCACTGTGGTTGACAAATGTTGACATGGAATTATGTGTATAAAGATGAAGAGACGAGCAAAAACATTGGAAGCTGTTTCATACCAGGCTAGGCTCTTTGTCCAGATGCACAACTATAAGATGAGGGACACTTGGCTTACTAGCAGTACATGTGAAAAGGATCTAGGGGTCTTGGTGGACCGCAAGCTTAACATGAGTCAACAGTATGAAGCAGCGGCAGAAAAAGCTAAAGCTATTCTAGGCTTCATCAACAGAAGTATAGTGTCCAGATCATGGGAAGTAGTAGCCATGCTCTGTTTTGCCTTGGTCAGACCCAACCTGGAGTCTTGTGTCTAGTTCTGGGCACCACAATTTCGGAAGGATATTGACAGACTGCAACATGTGCAGAGGAAGGCAACCAAGATGATCAAAGGTCTGGAAACCAAGCCTTATGAGGAACAGTTGTGGGAGTTGGGTATGCTTAGCCTGGAAAAGAGGAGACTGAGAGGAGATAGGATTGTTGTTGTTGTGTCCAACTCTTCGTGACCCCATGGACCAGAGCACACCAGGCACGCCTATCTTTCACTGCCTCCCGCAGTTTGGCCAGACTCATGCTAGGAGATAGGATAGCTGTCTTCAGATATCTTAAGGGCTATCACATGGAAGATAGAGCAAGAGTGTTTTCTCCTGCTCCGGAGGGTCAGACTCGAACCAATGGCTTCAAGTTACAAGAAAGGCAATACCGACTAAACATTCGGGGGGGGGGGCTTTCTGACAGTGAGAGCTGTTAGTGGAACGGACTCCCTTGGGAGGTTGTGGGCTCTCCTTCCTTAGAAGTTTTTAAGCAGAGGTTGGATGGCCATCTGCCATGGATGCTTTAGTTGAGGTTCCTGCACTGCAGGGGGTTTGGACTAGAGGACTCTTGGGGGTCGCTTCCCATGCTATGATTCCATCTAGCCCTGTATTGTTCTGCTCTGACTGGCATCCATTCTCCGGGATCTTGGGTCTTTCCCATCACCTGCTGCCTGATTCTTTCGCCTAGAAATACCAGAGCATGAACCTGGGTGCAAACTCTGACTGAGCAATGGCCCCTCTGATAAAATCCCAGTTGAACAGGACCAATGTGCCAGTCTCCTTAAGTGCACATCAGAGGTACCATTTCATATATTGTTAAGGGGCGAAGAGATTTCATTTCCAGGGTAGGGTATGTGTGTGTGGGGGGGGAGAGGACATAATTTCTCACCTGGGAGAAAGAAAAGCAGCAGAATATTTAGTATGGTTACTTCTTACATCTCAGGTTATCGTAGCAATGTCATCAACACGCACTGAACAATTGCCACCCCCACTGCTTTTTTTAAGTGAAATGGATAGGTGCCTATTTAATAGTTGCTCATTTCTGGAGTTAGCCAGGAAGGGGCACCTGAAGAGCAATTGCTTGTAACCTGTGAAATAGTGGTCCTCTGCAAATTGTGCTTTAGCACACCCTGGTGTAAAGGTAGGGATTAGAAATGATTACGAATCATTTCACTCTGTCAAAGCAGGATCACTGAAACCCTCAGTTTGGGGAAAAAAAATTGCTATAAATTGTTCCATCAGTGGTACTTAGCTCCAGCCCAGCTTAACGCGACAGTCTTCCTTAATACATTTAAATGTTGGAAAGGTGGAGCCCTTATGGCAGATCTTTTTACAGATGTGGTAAGAATGTCAGCTTCCGTAGAATAATTGGAAGATTCATAGATCAGTGTTTTTCAACCTTTTTTGGGCAAAGGCACACTTGTTTCATGAAAAAAATCACGAGGCACACCACCATTAGAAAATGTTAAAAAATTTAACTCTGTGCCTATATTGACTATATATAAAGTAATTCTCTTGAATAGGAATCAAATAAACACAAAGAAAGTATTTTATAATTACTTTATTATGAAATAGTAAGTAAACAGAAATATGAAAAATTATAAAATACTTTATTCAGTGCGCAACCTGGGTCTGTTTGGCTGTTTTTTTAAAATCTTTCGAATTTTTCAATTTTTCCCACGGCACACCAGGCAACATCTCGCGGCACACTAGTGTGCCACGGAACAGTGGTTGAAAAACACTGTCATAGATCACAAGTAATTGAGTGTCCTCTGAATGTAGAGCCTTTATTTATTCTGTTACGGGCCACCCCAGTCTCTGCTGAGGGGTAGCAATGGATTTCAGGGGCCTTGGCACTTAACCAGGGGTTGTGTTGTGGCGCCCGCCCTATGGAATGACCTCCCATCAGATAAACAACTATACAACTTTTAGAAGACATCTGAAGGCAGCCCTGTATAGAAAAGTTTTTAATATTTCACGTTTTGTTGTGTTCTAAATTTATTTCTGGAAGCTGGCCAGAGTGGCTGGGGCAACCTGGTAAGATGGGTAGCATATAAATGATGATGACGACGACGATGGTGATTATAATTTATTGCTTTGGAAAGAGGAACATCACATATTAGTGTCTTTAGAAATATCTGAAGAAGTGTGCATGCACACGAAAGCTCATACCAAGAACAAACTTAGTTGGTCTCTAAGGTGCTACTGGAAGGAATTTTTTTATTTTATTTTGTTTTGACTATGGCAGACCAACACGGCTACCTACCTGTAATTTAGAAATATGGTTTATTTTACGTATATTTATACCTGAAGTCTTCAGTGGAGGGGGCGCAGAACATTGAACCCCAAAAGCGTATCTCATTGCTTCTCTCATAGCTTCAGCAAGCTTTGGTCCAGAGCGACAGCCAGTCGTGGGCCTGTCTTCTGGTGCAGCCTCTCGCAACCAGTGCACATTGAGTTCCATTTCCTCCATCTTCTTCCCAGAAGCCTTTTGCAGAAAAGCAACACTTCCCCTTCCGCTTCCAGTATCCAGCCCCCCCCCCCCCATATCACCCTGGCAACTTCCCTTTCAAAAGGCTCCTGCTAAAGGCACTTTCTCCGGTGGTGACATCAAGCCCCCTGTAAACCTGACACTCTCCCTTTCTTGTCTGATGCTGAAAGTATCATGTTTCCTCAGGGTAATGACTGTATAATCAGGAGCCCAGGGAAGAGAGGGCGAGCTCTGGCTGCGGGCCCACCGCACCCAGAGCTTGCCCAATAGCACCAGGGGATGCAAGCATCCTCTGTGCACGTGGAGGGCTCGTGCTTCACTGCAACCCCCCCTCCTTTCTAAGGGTGGAAGGGGCTTTGTCCTTTGATGGCAGCTCTAAGTCTTAGCCAAGCTCCTGAGGAAGCTGGCTTGGCTTATTTTTTAAGGCAGTGTTTCTCAAACTTGGGTCTCCAGCTTTTATTAAGGACTTTTTTTGATTAAGGATTACAACTCCCACCATCCCTAGCTAGCAGGACCAGGGGTCAGGGATGATGGGAGTTGTAATCCAACAACAGCTGGAGTCCCAGGTTTGAGGACGCCTTGCTACATTCGATGATCAACCCCCACATTTACAAATTTCAGAAATGATGGAGAGAACCTGACCCCCAGGAATTTTAGGGGATCCGTGTCCCCTGCAAACCGGCAACAAAATTAATTAAGATAACTTGCCCAGCATCACAGTGAAATCATCTACATGTGAGGGTCTCCCCTGCCTCTAAAATCAGCTTGCACAGTTCAGGCCATGAAAAGTCACAAGCAGAGAAGAGTTGCCGGGGGGGGGGGTCTTTCAGAGGAAATAGCTCCAGATGGCTCGTATAGGAGATTCCAGCTGTACACTGCAGTTGAAGTCAAAATATGGACAAGGTCACGCTTAAGCTACTGACCCAGAGAAATTTTTATTTGATTCCTTTCTAAATTGTGGTAAATGGCCGGCTTCCATTCAAATAGCATCGTCAAGGGGAATTTGACTTGGAGCCTGGTACTGACTCCTATTTCCTTTTGTAACAATCTCTTGAAGTCCAAATGGAGGTGGTGGAGATAAAAATTAGGGCATGCATACATGCAGGAATGAAAACAAACCTTTCTTACCCAAGAAGTATACCTATTTACTTGTTTTAATTAAGACTGCTACTGGAAATATCTTAAAAGTCATGAATTTTAGCCAGGCATGTCAGTAAATTTGCAGAAGCAAGAAGTATACTGACCACATGTGCCTGTGTTGCAATTGGCATCTTAAATCAAGGGTTGCCTATGTGCTGCTGTCCAGATGTTGTTGTACTGCAACTCCCACCAGCCCAGTCCAGCATGGCCAATGATCAAGGATGGTGGGAGTTGTAGCACAACTTCTGGAAGGCATCACGCTGGCTACTCCTGTAGAGGCATTCTGTCTTACGTGGAGGAAAACCCCAGGAAGGTCTCTTTAAATGGGGCTTTCTATCAGCAGTTACTAATAAGTTTGTGAATGGAAAGTATTTGCTTTTGCTTTAAATCTGCTTCCTAACATCTTTTCAGTGAATCTTTTTTTTTAAATCAAGTGAACAATAGAACCCTACTTTTAATAGTGTATTATTCTTTAATATTAAGGACAAAAAACAAATCGTAGAATAGTTTTGGTTTTCCTATGTGGTTCAGTGGAATGACAGCTTCTTTTCAGAGAGTTCAATCGACTATAGAGAAAACATGTTGGTTAGTCGGAAGGGATGTGTAGGAAGTGGGATCACAAAGTCAGCTCCCCATCTCTGACCCCCAGGTGTTCAGTAGTTTGGCGTCTCTCTACCTGGATGAAGACTGTAGTTTCTCAGACCATGTGACCACAACCAACAAATGTAAAGAGGTTGGAAATGGAGATTGTGGTTCAGTCCCACTCTCCTCCCTTCCATGTGTGTATTCTAAATGTGATTCTGTCCATGTTCAAAGAGCATATTCCGTTCAGGAATAGAGTGTATTTTGCCGCACATCCCTGAAATGTTTGGACATAGAATCATAGAATCATAGAGTTGGAAGAGACCACAAGGGCCATCCAGTCCAACCCCCTGCCAAGCAGGAAACACCATCAAAGCATTCCTGACAGATGGCTGTCAAGCCTCCGCTTAAAGACCTCCAAAGAAGGAGACTCCACCACACTCCTTAATGATTGATGCAAGAATTAAAACCCTCACATTAAATCCTGAAGTCACTTTCTTGTATGTGGGGTTTGTGTGCATGTATGTGAGTATGGTAGAGTGGGAGAGACTGCTAATCTTTTATCTGTCTTTTGATGTCTTATTCCAGGAACAGCCCAACCAGGCCAACTTTGCCAACATCTGTACTGGATTGGAGGTTCTCAGCTTCCTCCTTACCGTACTCCAGTCTCCAGCTATTCTGAGTAGCTTCAAACCTCTGCAGCGAGGGATTGCCTCTTGCATGACATGTGGAAACACCAAAGTTCTAAGAGCTGTCCACAGCCTCCTTTCTCGCTTAATGAGCAACTTTCCTACAGAACCAAGTATGTTGGGGAGGGGCAGCCCCCTGCTCCATGCTTTATATATTTAGAAAAAAGCCTTGTGTGACCAGGGGGAAAGGGCAAAACATCCCCAAATATGCGATCCTTTCATTTGTGCCGGTTTTTATGGACTGTTTTTTTTTTATAATATATATTTGCACTTTCAACCCCAATTAAAAGAAAAAGTTGAAATAAGTAATCATGAGAAATACATCATTATCCAGTGGCATAAAAACTTAATAACCTGTGGCAGTTATTACTTTGGCTCAAGGAATGCATGTCATAAATTTAATGTCTTTTGCAATTACCATTTTTCTGCTTTGAAGGTGCAGTTTTTCAGTTGTTAAACATGGCTATTTTAATAAGACAAGAAAGGGAAATTGGGTGTAAAGCTAGACTTTAGCTAACGGGATGAGAGGGAAGAGGAAGTAGTCTTAAAATTGCAACTGGGAGAAATGTATAACAGTGGAGACCTCCCCCCCCCCCCTTGCTTGAGAGGTTGTGAACTCTTTACATTTCAAGTGGGAAATGTGAAGAGAAGTTCTCAGTCTACTGCAGAAACTCACTGACGGAGAATTCCAAGTCCCACAAGAGGGCAATATCTTTATTAGGCCCACCAAAATGCCACAAGGCAGTGGACAAGCTTTCAGGTTCTCGAGAAAATCTTCAGCAGGCTTCTTCAACCTCGGCCTTCCAGATGTTTTGAGACTACAATTCCCATCATCCCTGACCACCGGTCCTGCTAGCTAGGAATAATGGGAGTTGTAGGCCAAAAACATCTGGAGGGGTGAGGTTGAGGAAGCTTGGTCTTCAGCAAGCTTCATCAGGGATGGGAAACTTTAGGCCAGGGGTTGAATTTACTAGTAGCAGTGTAAAATTAGGTATGGGCATTTGTGTCCATGTGCTCACTGCTTGAATGAAAGTCAGCAGAAATAAATACATATGAATCTATCTTGTGTTCGGTTTATTGTTAACTGTGGCGTAGGTACCTCAAGTGTTGCCTCAAAGTATGAAGAACTGGAGTGTCTCTATGCAGCTGTTGGGAAAGTTATTTATGAAGGACTTACTAATTATGAAAAAGCTACAAATGCCAATCCTTCTCAACTCTTTGGTAAGTTCCTGGTGCGTTACATTATTAGGGCTGGGCATTTGACTGGTCAAAACAGATTTGGCCAGTTGACCTGATCATATATTGTCAAATATTTTTAAAGCTTAAGCATTATGAAAGCAGCAAAGAAGATATTCAGCTAAACTGTTCTAGTGTAAGTGCTTTGGGCTGTGTAACAGAACTTCGCTTCCTCCCTTTCTTTCCGCACATGCCCTAAATCTGCTCCAGAAAGTTAGGAAAAATTGAGGTGTGCTTGCACTAGCAGAACACTGCCCATAATCTTTAAGAGATTTGATACTTACATTAATTACAAGAAACTAATTTGATAGCACTTGTAAAAACTGACAGATTTTGTTTTAAGCATGGGTTTTGTTAACATTCATGTTCTTACATTTTTTAAAATGTTGTCCTTTCCTGCAAGAAGCTCAAGGTAGTTTACCTAGTACTCCTCCATTTTTATCATCACAGAAACAACCTGTGGTAGGTTAGATGGAATGTGTGTGTGTCACAAAATTACCTGATGCGTTTCATGGCTGAGTGAGGATTTGAATGTGGATCTGGCCCTACCTAGCATGGCACTCTGACCCTCAGGGTTGGCAAATGCTGCCCTCCAGATGTTGCTGGACTCCTCCAGATCCCATCAACTTCATCCAGTTTGGCCATTGATCAGGGAAGATTCATGTTGCGATCCAATAATATCTGGGGAGTACCATGTTGGCTACACCTGCTCTGCCTAATAGGCAGTGTTTTTGGCCACTGCTAATTTTCCTGTTTGGAGATGCCTGCAGTTTCAGTAGATAGCCAGTGTCCGAAGTTGGTTAGAGTGTGGTGTTGACAACACCAAGGTCTTGGGTTCGATCCACATATGGGTTGTCTGCATGTTCCTGCATTGCAGGGGGTTGGACTAGAGATTATACTTGAGGTACCTTCCAACTCTATAATTCTATGGTTCTTAGATTAATTTTGCTTCTAGGGTTGTCTCTGGTTTCTATAAAGGTGGGGGACAAGCTGCCCTCACGTCTGCCTTTATGAACAAATGGTGCCATAGTACGATAAACTAAAAAGGAAGAGATAAGCTGCCACCCACACATTGAATATTGCAATCTGACACTTAATGGATCATAAGTGGCTATTGAAATGTGGCTAGAGCATTCATGATCCTCTAGCAGATGGCTCAAGAAAAATAATGAAAGCAGATATTGGAATAGGCTTCTCCTTGGGAATCTGTGTTTTTTTATGAATGAAGCCATCAAGTGTTAATGAATAAAATATTTATTTATTCTGCCCAGCTGTCTAATAGCTTCAAATATATTCATGTCAAAGACAGTTTAAGCTTTTTGACCTGCTTTATGTTCGTTTTGAACTGTTCAAACCTGCCCCCTCCAGAGCCTTTCCACCAAGGCCACCCCTGCTTTTAAAAATGAATTCTTTCCAATATGCTCATCTTGCCTTGGCATGGCTGACAAGATCCATTTTCTCTTGTAGGAGTGTGGTCTCCTTCAATCCCCTCCCCCCAAGACATTTGGTCAAGAATTGCATCGCTTCTATAATGTATTTACAAAACCCATGATTGATAAGCCAGGACAGTGATTTGAGTGTAATGTGCAGGTCTCTGGCAACGATTGGCTGCTCTTCTCTCGCTGCCATTGGTTGAGCAGCTCTGATGCTTTACAGGGGCAGGGCAGGCAGAAGGATCCAAGGAGGTAGATGGACCAAGAGCCTTGGGCAGGGATAGCCAACCTGATGCCCTCTAGGTTCTAGGGCCACCACTCCCTTACCATTTGCCATGCTGGCCATTGGAGTCTTATGATCTCTGAAGGGCACTAGGTTGTTTAATTCTGGCAGACTTTAGAAGGCAGCTGGCCAGTAGATGCAGGATAGCTTGGAGAATGGAGCTGGAAAGGTTATAGTGGTTCCAGAGCCCAGAGCAATGATGACAAGAGGAGAAGACTAAGCTAGTTGGAGGAGTCACAAAGGAGGAGATCATATTGGAGAGTGAGTGGGCAGGGAGAAGTGCTTCACGTGACCAAAAGCTACAAAAGTAATAAAGGGTAAAATCCACACATTGGGTCAGCATAACCAACACAATCTTTAGCTTCATCCCCCTAGTTTGTTTCAAAAGCATTACAGTCATACCTCGTGTTGCGTTCGCTGCAATTCGGCGTGGGTTACGAACGCACCAAACCCAGAAGTACCGGAATGGGTTACTTCCGGGTTCCGTGGTTTGCGCATGCACAGATGCATCAAATGACGCCACGTGCATGCGCAGAAGCGTCAAATCACGTCGCGCACATGCGCAGACGCAGCGCTTCAAGTTACGTGTTGCTCATGTTGCAAACAGGGCTCCGGAACGGATCCCGTTCACAACCAGAGGTACCACTGTATTTAAACTAATAAGCTTATATGTTGGCCGCAAGTTGCACACGATCGCCAGACCCATTCTGTTCCTTTGTTTTCCAGTACAATAGACTCGTTTCAGAGACAATGCTGAATGTATTCTGTTCATCCTTTGCATCCGCAATAAGCTTCTCCTCTTTCATTCACATATTAACTTTTTGATTAAACAAGCAGGGGGTGGGTTTCCCTTTTGTCTCTTGTCAAAGTGCCTGAGCGGGTAGCACGGATGTGTTGAAATGATTAAACAATTCGGCAAGTTGGGTCTATCCTCAGCTTGCCACAGAATTGCTTCTGTCAATAACGCGGGCCTGGAATTGCAATGGCTTGGAGAGCTGGCTGCTTTAAATGGCAAATGTCCTTCACTATCCTAGCCTGTGATCTGGGTAGACAGATGTAATTTCACTTTGGGAATTGCCTATTTGTCAGGTGTCAGGTTGTGCTGTAGAACACACTAACCAAGAAAGATACTTCTTATCATTTGTCCAGAACACTCCAAGGTTATAGAGCCTAGTGTTGTTGTCCCCACCCCCACAGGTAGTACACAATGTTACTGAGGACACCTCCCCCCCCCCACAAAAAAACCCAGCAAGTCCATAAGCAAAGTGCATACCCTTATAAGATGCAAAATGACAAGCGTGCTTTATTGAGAGGGAGGCAGGAGCCTGAGGCGTAGGGGGAAATAAGCAGAATAAGTTATTTAATCTCTTGGCTACCAAAATTGGAGTGTCTAAATCATTTGGGGGATTTCTGCAGAATTACTGAGTTATGGCTTGATAGCAAGAGCCTTGGAGATTAAGTGGCTGGGTTTTGACAGCGGAAGCGTTTGGCCTGCCGCAGGTGTGAGGGCAGGAGGTGCCCTGTAGATAGCAGTCTGGCTGTTTTGCATTCAGTAGAGCCTCGTCAGTTGTCAAATGCAAGACCTACCCTGGGAAATGTTCAGAAGTCATTTGAACGTTCACAGAGAGCGCTTGGCTTGTTTCTACTGGTAATTTCTTGGTCAAACATTTTGCTTGAACAATACTGAACAATATTCCACCATTCATTGGGCTGGGGGATCTTGTTATATACCGGTCTACAGGTTGGGTTGTATCCAACCAAGTTCTACTCTTGAGCAGGCTCCATTAAATTAATGGACCTGTGTTAATCATGCACATTAATTTCAGCCGGTCCACTCTGGGTAGGACCAGGATTGGTTACATTCAGATGAAAATGACTTCACTAGGCATTCGGCTTAATAAACTGTGGTTAAAAGAGTAGGAATGGGCAAGTGAGATTTGAACTAGCCATGGGAATGGGATGTGGGAGCCATGGGAAAGATGGCATCTCATGAAGGGATGGGATGCTTGCATGGGAGCAGTCATTTTCCTCCAGTACAAGGGAGCTCCAATCCCTATATTAGACTGCCTACACACTAGGCAGTAGTTGTTGGGTTGAATGTGGAGATATGAATTTAGCGAGGATAGAGGAATATATGTTTTTATAGTGTAACACCAGTTGAGGTTGGGATGTGGGTGAAGTCGGCTTTGATGCGGAGGAGACTTTGGAAAGGAGCTGAACCCATATTGAGCCATTTGACTGTCCAGTCCGTAACTCTGTTAGAGAGGAGTCACTCATTGGAAGGAAAGATGGTTGCCAGAACTCACCCACCCTGTTAAAAGTTTATATCAGGCATAGGCAAACTTGGCCCTCCAGATGTTTTGGGACTACAACTCCCATGATCCCTAGCTAACAGGACCAGTGGTCAGGACTGATGGGAATTGTAGTCCCAAAACATCTGGAGGGCCGAGTTTGCCTATGCCTGGTTTATATCTTTGAGCTGCTCCTCCACAGTAAAAAGTAATGCTTGATTGCCTTGTTCAAAGTAGGACAGCCACAAATGTCCCCCCCTAATTATTATTATCTTCATTAATGTATGGGTTTTGTGTGTGTACATGTTTCAGGTACCTTAATGATTTTGAAGTCTGCATGCAGCAACAATCCCAGCTACATAGACAGATTGATTTCGGTCTTCATGCGATCTCTCCAGAAGATGGTGAGGGAACACTTAAACCAACAGTCCCAGGCAGGGGCAGCAGAAGCAAACACAGGTAATAGCTTGCAACTCCCTGTTAGCAAGGCTAAGCTGAGTGTTACAGTAATGTTTTTCCTTAATACTGTATAGGGATTGGACTGCGTTTTGAAGGCTTTCCGTTTCAAAGTGTGCCCAAAACTAGGGAAGATTCAGACATGGTTTTCAACCAAAAAACCCTAAATAATCATGTGCTTTATCAAATAAGGTGTGTGGCTCAATTCTGATTCTGTCTGCAGCTGGTACAAGTGAATTGGTCATGCTGAGCTTGGACTTGGTGAAAACCCGCCTTGCTGTGATGAGCATGGAAATGAGGAAAAACTTCATCCAAGCTATTCTGACATCCCTCATTGAGAAGTCAAACGATGCCAAAATCCTCCGCGCTGTGGTCAAAATTGTGGAAGAATGGGTGAAGAACAACTCTCCAATGGCTGCCAACCAGGTAATCTATAGAAAGCCTCCTGTACAGAGAGCAAAAGAAACTTCCTACTGTAGCTTTGTCTTGTTAGATGTTGGCTCACCTAATTTGACAGTCAACATGTTGTAGTAGTTGAAGTTCCAGATGAGGTTTCAAATGCCACGCCAGACACAAAACTCACTTGGTGTCTTCAGTCCAATTAACCTCACCAGCTTGTTGTGGCTGGGGAACCATGTATGCTATTCCGAGCTCCATGGAAAAAGGGAAGCATAAAAATGTAACACATTTTATTCATTTAATAATTTATTTATATATTGCTTTCCAGGCAGACCTACCCAAGCAGTTTGCTGAAGAATATTATACAACAATAGACACCAATATTTTTTTTAAATGTAACAATAAAAGGAAAATACAAGTTGTTTGTTTAGAAGAAGCTATTGTTTCTGCTTCTTCAGTCCCTTCAGGGCAAGATGGTTCTTTAGACACCCCTGTAGTGGCAGTGGGTGGAGGGAAGGGCCGCTCTGGGAACTAGGTGGTGGCAATTCCCCAATTTTCTTTATTTTCCCCTCCCCCATCCAAAGAGCTACTTGTAATAGGGTTTGCTTTTAATTGCATGTTCCTATCTTAAGCACGTGTTCCAAAAGTAAACATTGACCCTAGGATAACATGTCATGCTTCTTTAATGCTGCGTTTTACAGTATTTATTTGGAAGAGGGAGAGATGGCATAATGGACCCCAGTAGCCACTACTTGTGCTCTTCCTGTTTGGGTTTTCTCTGTTTAGGTCCAGGGAATGCCCCAAAGTGGTGGCATCAAGGGATTACAAACACCCACCCACACCCCTTGTGCTGTAATGTTGCTCACATTCTCTTTCTTTTGTGTGTACAAGGGGAATTTTGTATCAAATATCACACCCGCTTTTGCGTGACTCCACAAGCAAAGCAGTTCTGAGATTTTGTGGCTGTCAAGGATGCCTCAAAGCCAATCCTGCTGTATAATTCTCCCTGTAACGATTTGGCTGACGTTTTACATTAATCCTGCAGTTGATAAGTAGGCAAGAACATAGTTATCCACACATTTTGCAGTATGTAAGCCCTGTAGTTTTTCACTCTTAAAAAAATTCAAACTCCCAAAAAATCTCTAAATCTTGCTGTAGCTTTGTTCATATCCTCTGCTCTTTGCATTTTGGACTTAAATTGTAGTGGTTTTAATGCTTCACTCTTATTTATTGTATTACTTATTTTACTTCTTTCCTTTTTTTAAAGAAAAAACTGTTTTGTTGTGTGTTTCCCTTTAATCTTTAATCTTTTTGCTGCAGGGCAAAATGTAAATAAGTGTGAAAGCAGTGTTTTGTGTAGTCTTGAGGTTTATCGACATAGTGCATGGCTGTAAAAGTCAAAAGTAAATTAGTTGTATACTCAGTGACGTCTTGACAGGAGAAGCGAATAAAGAAACCAACAAGGGTGAAGCAGAACAATGTTTTAGTCCACACAGTAGGAACCCCAGTGCACACTTGACCCTGCAGTACAGAGCCTCCAGTCTCCATCTCATGGAGTCAATCTAAGAGGATACAATGGTCAGTGGCATCAAAAGCCACAGAGAGACTGAAAAGATGGATAACTTTTAATTGCACTCATTGGATTTCAGGCGCTGGAGTCAGCGATAAAAAGAATAAAGCGCTCAATGTCCATGAAGTTAACTCATTATTCAAAGAAATGAAACAGCTCAGTCATAGCGGTCACACAATCCTTCCCAGTAGGTCTTGCCCCTATGAAGCAGTTGCGAGGCCTGAAGGTCCTCACCTTCCCACCGCTCTCTTAAGGCTCCTCTCTCAGTTCCTTCCCCAGCAGCCTGTGGCTCTGTCATTGAGTTTCTTGTTGCTCCACCCTCTTCAGTTCTTTCTGTGTTCTGGGAGACCGGAGGGGAGGCAAACTGGTCGCAGCAGGATGGGGAGACTTCCTGTCTTCTTCAGCACCCAGCCTCCACTCTGCCTCTTCCCCCCCCCCTCTGCCTCCTCTCCTTCTTCTGAGCCCGGACTTCTCTCTGCCACAGTCTCTTCCTGCTCACTAGACCCTGTTGCTTCTTCAGCTTCCAATACCTCCTCCCATCTTGCTCCCTCTAACCACTCAGCATCATCCCACCACCAATCCCCTGGCTCTGAGCCTTCTTCCCCTTGGGGTTCCCTTGGGGGTTCCCCAACTGGTGGCTCCCACCACTCCCTCCCTCTGCATCCAGCTAGTTTGTGACATTGGGTTGCTGGTGGGTATCCCATAAGTTCCCACACACCCCATAATTTTCTTTTGCACTTCTGCAAAACCTGGGGTACCCTTGTGCTTGCTGGTCTCTGCCAGTTGTGTGTAAATAGTGTCGTTTTGGCTATGTAAGCAATGGTATGCACAGTCTGAATATCGGAAATAGGGGAAGGGCTGTAGCTCAGCGGTAGAGCATCAACTTTGCTTCTAAAATGTCCCAGATTCAACCCCCAGCATCTCCAGGTAAAGCTGGGAGAAACTTCCTGAAATCGTAGATAGCTGCTGCCAGTCAGGATAGACAATCCTGATCTGAATCAGTGTAAGGTAGCTTCCTATGTTTCTAAAGAGAGGGAAAGATGTAATTGCAACTATGTCTGCATGCTAGGACCAACACATGGAAATCACATTTAGTCCATAGTGTTTTGAGGATGCCAGCGCTCCACAATTTCAAAGGCAAAGTGAAAAACTAATTGCTTTCTTCTTTTTCTTTTCAAACAGACACCTACGCTCCGAGAGAAGTCCATTTTGCTAGTAAAAATGATGACCTACATTGAAAAACGTTTTCCAGAAGACCTTGAATTAAATGCCCAGTTTTTAGACCTTGTTAACTATGTCTATAGGTAATTATAGCAATTAATCAACTGGTTCAGCTTACTGGTTCATAATTTGGGCCATGTATGACCTTAATAACATACCATCAATCTCTTAAAGCTAATCTAGATGAGTTTTTAGGTGGCAGGGGTGGGTTAAAGTAACTATTCTCCAAGATTTCATAGCATTTCCTTGTTCATACCTTCAAATCCTAGGTCAGTCTGCATTTTCTTTGCTAGGTGAAATCAATATATACTGTGGCACATGTTAAATGCACTAATCATGTGCCAAATTACACGGTGTTCCACAAATAATCAGGGATTGCAAGAGTTCAGATTTTTTTTATTTTATAATAAAATGTAATTAAATTGGGATTTTTGTAATTTGTTAAATCCAAAACTCTTCCCTATAAAGCATGTGAACATACTTATTTATTATTGGATTTATATCCCACCTTTTCTCCAAGGATCTCTGGGTCCATTTACATGCAAAGTATATCCTCTACCAGCAAGCTATTACCCACCCATATTCCTATATTCTTGTTTGTCCATGTGTATATTACAGAAGCAATACCTAGGAAGTTCTCCCGAGGGTGTGTCTTCGCCTCTGAGAGCATAGTCTCTGTAGGTCAGAGCTTTCCAAACTTTTCATGTTGGTGACACACTCCTTAGGCATGCATCATTTTGCCACACAATACTTCAGTTTTGCATCTTTTCACGACACAGCAATTCAGTTCTACTAGCAAACTGGAGGTTCAACTAACCCCTTTTCAGCCCCGGAAGGAGCGTTTGCATGACACACTTACATACTGCAGCCAACACACTAATGCATAGGTCGGCAACTTAAGACCCAGGGGCCGGATCTGGCCCAATCGCCTTCTAAATCTGGCCCGTGGACGGTCCATGAATAAGCGTGTTTTTACATGAGTAGCATGTGTGCTTTTATTTAAAATGCATCTTTGGGTTATTTGTCTGGAGTCCGAGCGGTGCTTCCCAGGTATGTAACACCTTCTATTACAGTGTTTTTCAACCACTGTTCCGCGGCACACTAGTGTGCCGCGAGATGTTGCCTGGTGTGCCGTGGGAAAATTACTTTATATATAGTCAATATAGGCACAGAGTTAAATTTTTTTAACATTTTCTAATGGTGGTGTGCCTCGAGATTTTTTTCATGAAACAAGTGTGCCTTTGCCCAAAAAAGGTTGAAAAACACTGTTCTATTATATGGGTCTGTGTTCCCTCCCCCTGCCTCGCCAACCCCCCTGGCAACACCTCCCCCAGGCGGGATTGGGCGGCTGACTGGGTAGGCAGAGACCACATGTATCCAGCCCGAGAAGGTGAAGCTAGCCCGAACTACCAGGAGCTGCTCGGATCCAGGCGGCTGTGCGCGACCACGCAAAATGTGCACCCCGTTTGATGCAGGGAACGGTCATTGTGGGGCATAGGATTCATTCATCCCCGGCTCCCCACAAGGTCTGAGGGACAGTGGACCGGCCCCCTGCTGAAAAGGTTTGCTGGCCCCTGCACTAACGTGTCATGACACAGTTTGGAAACCTCCGCTCGAGGTATTTGCAAGTTCTGCTGCAGTTGACCCTGCAAGTGCCGAGTGCAAACTTTCATATGTTTAAAAGGGCACCGGCTCGTTCAGAGGCTTCTGAGCAGGTTCAGCTGAAAGCACATAGAAACAAACCCCTTTCAGATCTTTTTGCTCAGTTAGTTAAGGCCTGAGACAAGCCTTGACACTTCACCTGTGGGGACATTGGGGTGGATAGGGCTTAGCCCTGTACCGCTTTAAACCTTGCATGTTCGGGAGAATGGTTGAAGAAGAGTTTTGTCCACCTGCAGTGTTGGAAATAGGGCTGAGAAGTATTCTGGGATGCCCCCAGCGCCTTCCAATGTCCTTAAAATGTATGTCGGCAACACAGAAGCAAAGCACACACTCCAGAAAAAGATGGATTTTCCTACCGTCTGATTTCCTTCATGCAAACTCATCCCGTGATTCGTGCCCCTCTACCTTTTGTCACAAAAAAATCCCCCTATATGCTTTGCAAGTTCTTTATTTTTAAATGCTGCTTTTCCCCTAGGGACGAAAACCTTTCGGGCAGCGAGCTTACCGCTAAACTTGAACCAGCCTTCCTTTCGGGACTCCGCTGTGCTCAGCCGCTCATCAGAGCCAAATTTTTCGAGGTTTTCGACAACTCCATGAAGCGCCGTGTCTATGAGCGCCTGCTTTATATCACCTGTTCTCAAAACTGGGAAGCCATGGGAAGCCACTTTTGGATCAAGCAGTGTATTGAGGTAGGAGTGTGTGTGTGTGTGTGTGTGTGTGTGGTGTGAATGTTTGTAGCGTTATAAATGCATGTGGTCTGCCTAACATCTTGAATATCGTTCAGGTTATATTTACCAGTGGGGAGTAGATCACATCCGCTTAATATGATCTTTCAGTTGGCTTTTTGTTTGTGTTTTGCACAGTAATGTGATCCACCTCTCTCTTGCAGTGTTGGGTCTTGAGCATCAGTAATTACTGCCCACCTTCAAATCATTTTTGGAAAAGCCTTAAATAGCAATGTTCTTATTTGAGTCTTTTCCCTTCCCAGGTCTGTTCTTCAAAAAAAAGAATTCTTGGAGGGAGGATATGTATATTTGTTGGTGGTGTGGAATGTGGAGTTTGATTATGTGATGCATCAAAGGCAGTGTTTCACTGGCAAGGAATTTAATTTCGGTTTGTTTTGATTACTGCTATGGGAAATGCTCTTTTTATAAGCAGATTGCAAAAGTGTGACCTCTGCTAAGTTTTCGGCTGCAAGATGTCAAAATCCATTTCCGCTTCTGCGGAGACCAAGTGGTACTTTGGCACTGTTTTCGTAAGTGATGGCTGATTGCTCCCTGTAATATTGAACTTGGGCAAGATGTGCTGGTGGGGCGTGCCATCCGCAAGCAAGAGGGAAGTATCTGCATGCTTGACGGAACCCCAATTTTTTTTTTAAGAAGAGTGGTTGAGAGCACTTTAAAATCAGAAAGAAGCTGCACCTTCATAGGTGAGGTTAATTGAATTTACACATTTTCAGTAGGAAATTATACATGCCGTGACAATACCCTACTAAAGTCCCAAAGTGATTTACAATCAAAGTAAAGAATACAAAAACCCCCACAAAATTATAATCGGAATTATAGTATTGTATCACTGGTGCTGCCCAAAGGCCTGGGAAAACTAAGACAACAATGCATTTGCCTTGTGCTGAAACAGTGTTGTTGTTTTTTGTAATTAACTTTGATATTTTTTCTTGTAATCAAACCGTATATAAACTTTATGAAAAGGGGGGGGGAAACGAAAAAACAAATACATCCTATTTGTTTCCTATCCATGAACTGGTGAGATTCTGTATGAACTTCAGTAAATGTTGATAAGTTGACGAATGTGCTTATGGCAGCACAAATGAAAGCGGGTAGTCACCTGCTAGTCATTTGTCATCGTTCATGAGTGTAACCTGAAAATCTTTGAGATTATGTAGATGCACGTAGGATCGTCCTTGTTCTCTTGCGATAGTTGACAACCTCCACCTTTCATATATTCACTGTAGTAAATGCATCTGTGTTGAACAATGAAGGATAAATCAAGTTAATAAGGCGAGAGCTCAGAAGCTAAGAGGAATACAAAGCACTTTCTGATTGAAGATGAAATAATGTGGATTCAATACATAACCTAAATGCTTGCTGTGTGAATACTAAACAATTACTTAAACACTAAACAAGAGAACTAAATGGGAAGCAATTACTTTAATGCAGCAAGCTACCCCCTACCCCTCAAAATAATTAGTGCTCATAACCGCGGGGGGGGGTAGGTGGGGAATAGCCAGGCACGTAAAGGAATTATGTGTTTTAGCTTTTCATTCCAGCTGCTGTTCAGCTACTTTTGGGGGGGGGGGGAGAGAAGAAGTATGGTTGCGTTTTAGGTGCGAGAGAGAGAACTGATCTGGGCATCCTGATTATATCCTCCTTTTGTTGGTTCAGTCATTCCTCTCATAGGGAGCACAGGGCAGCTTACAATAAAAATAATCCAAGGACAGTTTTAAAGAGGCCTTAACATCCCTTAAGGCCAGAGTTTCCAGTCGTGTCCGACTCTGGGGTTGCGGCGCTCATCTTGTTCTATAGGCCGAGGAAGCCGGCGTTTGTCCGCAGACAGTTTCTGGGTCATGTGGCCAGCATGACAAAGCCGCTTCTGGCGAAACCAGAGCAGCACACGGAAACGCGTTTACCTTCCCGCCGGAGCGGTACCTATTTATCTACTTGCACTTTGACGTGCTTTCGAACTGCTAGGTGGGCAGGAGCTGGGACCGAGCAACGGGAGCTCACCCCTCGTGGCAGGGATTCGAACCGCCAACCTTCTGATCAGCAAGCCCTAGACTCTGCAATTTAACCCACAGCGCCACCCGGGTCCCTTCTCCTAGAACCCACTTAAACCTTGCGGCTATACTCATTGGTGAGAGAGGCTTTGAGAAATAATTTTTCATCTGCTGCCTTGTGGGATGACTCAGGGAAAAGAAAAGGCCAAGGAATAAACCGGGTCACACACGTCATTTTTAGCGTTACATCTGAACTAGTCCAGTAAGTTTCACAGCTCCCCAATGGAATCTGCTTGCAGGAATAGGCAGGATTCATGCGACGAGTTCTGCTGATAGCAAAAACGTAAGAGCCCTGCTCAATCAGGCCAAAGGCCCATCTAGTCCAGCATTCTGTTCTCAAAGTGGCAAACTAGATACCTGTGGAATGCTTGCAAGCAGGACCTAAGTATAACAGCTCCCTCCCCACTTGTGATTCCCAGCAGATGATATTCCTTGACATAATGCCTCCAGTAGCATGATAGCCTTTGATAGCTTTGCCCTCCATGAATTTATCTAATAGTCTTTTAAAGCCATTCTGGTCAGTGGCCGTCGCTCCCTCTAGTGAGAACAAGTTCCATACTAACGCACTTTGTGACGTCCCTTTTTTTGGTCCTAAATATTCCCTAAACTCAACTGGTCTAGCCAAGGAACGTAAAACTCCCCTCCTGGATATGGGTTGCCTAGACTGGCATGGAATGTCCTGGGAGAGGCAAACGCCTGATTGGTTGCAAATTTGCAAACCCTGGGCAAGATGGGAAATGTGGTTTATCATTCCTGCAGATGTGTCACTAAACCGTGATTAAAGCCAGCAAAGGAAAGGGAGACTTTGGCCCAGGGGGAATGGGAGGTTGCCTGTAGCCTGCTCCCGGTCACCTTGGCCATGAGAAGAGTTCTGCACAAGGGCGCTTACTTACAAGTGGTAATAAAATGAACATGCAGGAGTTCTTTGGTATGTTAGTCTCAAAAAACAGATAGTTTCATGACCGTTTTTAAAACATATTTAGCTCTTGCTGGCTGTATGCGAAAGAAACACCACAATCGGGACCAGCTGCCAAGGTGCCATGCTGCCATCCATCACAAATGTCATCAACCTAGCTGACAGCCACGACCGGGCAGCATTTGCGATGGTGACCCACGTCAAGCAGGAGCCTCGTGAAAGAGAAAACAGTGAATCTAAGGAAGAGGTAACTTGGTTTTCATATTGCAATATGCCTTTTTTTGCCTTCGTTTAAAAATATTCCATTTAACACGTGAGCCCGTCTCACTCCGAGTTTATTTTGCTCAGTACTGTCTGTTCTGACCCACAGTCACTCTAATAGTCTTGGGCAGGAATCTTTCTGAGCCCTGGTCATTTTCATTTGGGATTGAACCTGGGACCTTCTGCATGCAAAACCCTCTGAGGTATTACCCCCTCCCCTGAAGGAACAGCCCTTTCCCACCTAGAGCAGAAGTCATGACCCCATCAACCCTATACCAAGTCCTATCTACTATGACTGGCCTCGGCTGTCCAAGGGCTCAGGCAATCACTTTTCCCCAGCCCTGGCACTCGAGATTCTTTTACCCAGAAATGACGACAATTGAACCGGGGGAATCTACTGCTTGTAAAGCCTCTGCTTATCACTTAGCTGCGGGCCTTCCCAAAATAAATGTCAAAATATTTATTTCAAAGAAAGAAGGGAGGGGGGTTCCTCCTCCTTTCTTTCTTTTAAACTAAACAAGTTGGCTTCTGAGCCCATGCTTTGATTGACTTGTTCGTTGCAGGCCATGATTGCTGGTTCATAGGACTAAGCAAGCCAGTGTTCTTGGAAAGCAAAACATCTCTGCAGAAGCCCCCTTCCACCTCCGCCAGCTGTGCAGGAGGAGGAAAGGGAAGTTTGCTGTGGGTCAGCTGTGTAATTTTAGGTCTGTGGCTTTCCAAAAGTCATTGGATTCAAACCCTTATCAGCCCCAGCCAAAATTGCCAGTGGATAGGGATGGTTGGAGCTGTTGTCCTGTAGCATCAGTTGGACCACAGGTTAGCCAGCCTTGCTCTAAACCATGATTTAAAGTTTACATTCCAGCTCTCCTTGAAATTCACTTCAAAAGAGGTTTTGTCCTGCAGCATCATTGCTCAGCCAACACAGGTCTGAAGTCCTGTATTTGTTCCACGTGTTGAGATCTGTCTATCTTTGTACTTCAGTGTCTCTTTATATCATCTCAGACCACATGTCTTTTTTCTTCTTTTTAGGATGTGGAGATAGACATTGAGTTGGCTCCAGGTGATCAGACTAGCACACCCAAAACCAAAGAGCTTTCTGAAAAGGACATCGGCAACCAGTTGCACATGCTAACCAACCGGCACGATAAATTTCTCGACTCTCTTCGAGAAGTGAAGGTTGGTCCTTTGCTAGATGCCTTGGGTTGTTCATTAGGAAAGGTGGTGCATACCCATTTAAAATTAGTTAATAATCGTGCATTGGGTTACGTGGTGTTTGTCATAGTATTGCTGCAGCTGTTCCATAGCTGTGCTGCGGAATAAGACTATGAGGTATGAATTGCTGGCCTTAATGTATAGAGTCATGGCCTGTGGGGGGCGGGGAGGCAGGCGAAGGAAGCTCCTACATCATTCAATATGCCTAACTGTATTGATTTTATTTCAAGACTGGAGCCCTGCTAAGTGCCTTTGTGCAGCTGTGCCATATTTCGACGCCCTTAGCTGAAAGGACCTGGATCCAGCTGTTCTCCAGATTGTGGAAAATCCTATCGGATAGACAGCAACATGTGAGTGTGACTTTTTATTATTGCTACAACAGCACATTTTGAGAAAAGGTGTGAACAAAAATCTGAAACATTTTAAAATGGTTATTTTTTTTTGTCGCCTCTCATGCTGTATATTGCAAATGCAGAAAGCATGTAAAACCTGGGAGGAATTAAGTGCAGTTGGTGAAAGAGAGAGATTCAAACTTTCTTGGGAATAATATATTAGAGAAATCACTAGTTCAGCATTTCCCAAACTTGGGCCTCCAGCTGTGTTTGGACTACAACTCCCATCATTCCTAGCTAGCAGGACCAGTGGTTAGGGACGATGCTTGCTGCATATTCGGGGAACCATTTCAAGCCGGCCACGTTTATAAACGTAGGCAATTAAGAAAACTTCCAACAGTAATAGTTGATGATCTCCAATTTTACTTGGTTTTGTTGTATATAGCAAACCGCTTGTTTTTTCCATAATACAGGCAATATGTAAGCACTTTTATAAATAGTATTTGTAAACTGTCCCAATATATTGATGTTTCTGTGTTGAAATGTCTTGATTGCTTCAACATGAACATTCATCAGTTTTTCCTACCCACCTTTCTCTCCTCTCTCAGGCCCTTGCAGGAGAAATCAGCCCGTTCTTGTGTAGCGGGAGCCATCAAGTGCAGCGGGACTGCCAGCCTAGTGCGCTGAACTGTTTCGTGGAGGCCATGTCTCAGTGTGTCCCTCCCATTCCAATCAGGCCCTGTGTGCTGAAGTACCTGGGTAAAACACACAACCTGTGGTTCCGTTCGACTCTGATGCTGGAGCACCAAGCCTTTGAGAAAGGACTCAGTCTCCAGATTAAGCCTAAGCACTGCACTGAGTTTTATGAGCAGGAAAGCATAACTCCGCCTCAACAGGTAGGGAGCAACGTTTGCAGTTTGCAAAGTTCAAAAGCGACAGTAGTCAAATTCGCTATTTCTTTTAAATTTCGCCGGTTTCCCTAACCTCAGGATCTGCAACCCAGAGTGGCTTCAGATCATGGTTAAGAGAGAAACCTTGGTTGCTTCAGCTGTGATTAAAGCTAGTGGATTGTTTTAACTGCATTCGTGTGCTGGGAGGGAAGAATTTGTGTTTATAAAGAACTATGGTGAGGAAAACCCTGTTCCCAAGCGTGGCTCTATAAGTTTGTGAACCAAGGTTAGCTGTACATCTTTCCTGGCCCTTGGTGGCTGAATTTTTCCTGCACACTCCGTTAGCTTATTTTTCAGTATGTGCTTGAGCTTGGCAGGATGTGGGGGAGAGAGAAAGAGAGTGGCAGAATACGATGGCCGCGCCTACCACTGTCATGTGATTTCTGGAAGTTTGGCCAAGGGTGTATGTATATGACCCATGAGGTAAAAACGTCAACCGCCCTTTGGTGTAAGCGATGGTGTATGTGGGAATGCGGACAGTATTCTGTGAGGGTGGATCCTGGCCTGCCAGCCTCCAGCATTTCCTCGACATGGCTCTCCCAACAAAGCTAGTTCCTGAGTGGGACAGTAGCGTATCTTCAGTCAGCTGGTAAAATCTTCTTAGCCTTGATGGAATCCGGCACTCATCATATTGTGAACTGCAAAAGTATGTTGTTGTTCAGTCGTTCAGTCGTGTCCAACTCTTCGTGACCCCATGGACCAGAGCACGCCAGGCACCCCTATCCTCCACTGCCTCTCGCAGTTTGGTCAGACTCATGTTAGTAGCTTCAAGAACACTGTCCAACCATCTCATCCTCTGTCGTCCCCTTCTCCTTGTGCCCTCAATCTTTCCCAACATCAGGGTCTTTTCCAGGGAGTCTTCTCTTCTCATGAGGTGGCCAAAGTACTGGAGCCTCAACTTCAGGATCTGTCCTTCCAGTGAGCACTCAGGGCTGATTTCCTTAAGAATGGATAGGTTTGATCTTCTTGCAGTCCATGGGACTCTCAAGAGTCTCCTCCAGCACCATAATTCAAAAGCATCAATTCTTCGGCGATCAGCCTTCTTTATGGTCCAGCTCTCACTTCCGGACATTACTACTGGGAAAACCAAAAAGCAAAAGTATAGGCCTATTCTAGAAGTTCCTTTAACTGAGTAAGCCCAAGACACCGGAGTTGTCTGTGTTTTGCTCATAGCTTTATTGCAGAAAATGCCTGCTTCATAATGGGTCGCTCATAAACTTTGCGCCATAGCAGCAACATTTATTATGTTGTTATTGTTGTTCTTTTTTGCTTTTCCTCTCCCTCTAAGGAAATACTCGATTCTCTTGCGGAGCTGTACTGTCTATTACAAGAGGAGGACATGTGGGCTGGATTGTGGCAGAAACGCTGTAAATTTCCGGAGACAGCAACTGCTATTGCTTACGAGCAACACGGCTTCTTTGAGCAGGTAGTATATTAGATTAAAAATTGACCATATAAATATGGCAGGCACACAGAGTGTGGGTGCATGATTGTACTGGGAAGGTGTGGCGTTCACCCAAACTTCGGATTGGCATAGAAGGAGTTAAAAGGAATAACCAGTAAGAACCTTTAGGGGGCGGAGTTATGTGGGCTATATAAACCCCTCCCGGGGAAGGAAGGGGGTTCTTTGGTCTTTTGGTTCTTTGGTTCTTTAGTCTTGAGTCTTTGGGGCTTGTTGTGGATATTGAGAGGTTGGAAGAAGGGTGGCAAGGGAAGGAGTAGGAACAGGGGTGGGAGAAATCGTTGGGCACTGTTGTTAACAAGAACACAACCAAGAAAGTACTGTTTATTCAGAAACCACATGCTTATGTACTAAACTTCAAATAAAACAGTTTTGTTCCAATATTCTCCTTGACTGAACTGAGTGAAGTAAATACCAGACAGACTGGTTGGTGGCAGCGGTTAATTAATAAAGTGGTGAGTGCAGGTATCAACGGACCGTTAAACGTCTGGGGGACCTGTGCAGGTTGAGCAAACCGCCACAGAAGGCATTATATAATTTCCTTGTATTGAAGAACAGGGGCTGCCGACAACCTTGATATGGCATGTCTTACAAGCGGAGCTACAGTCAGGCAGCGCATGAGCGGATTTAATTGAAGGGCTTTTTCACGCCTCTTCAGACAAGCATCCCCCTGAACTTGACCTTTCTGATCTGATCGTTTTAGTTGTTCAACTTTTAATTGTTAATGCTTTTTAACAGGCTTGCTTCAACACGTGTTTCAATTGTAGATGTTTTTAACCTTTTGATGGAGTTTGTTTTATTGTATATTTTTAAAGACACGTGGATATTTTATACGGTACTTGTTTTTTATACTTGTAAACCGCTTGGAAGCCAATTTTGTGCATGTAAGTGGTATAATCACCATGCGCTGTAGAGGGAAGTGAGGGGCAGGTGGGGCTTGCCAACCTGGGAACATAGCCCACCTAGGAGAAGGAAAACTCTGGGCGTAAACCTCCTCTGCTTTGCAGGACATCTTTTGGAGAAGTAAAGGCTAAGGAGAAAACCTTACACAAATCCCAAGTGGAGTCCCCAAGACACAAAAATGCATAGCTAAGTGTAGTACAAGAGACATGATTGTCCTGGCTGTCACAAGCAAATATTACCATTATTATTATTATTATTATTATTATTATTATTATTATTTTATTACATTGATGCCCCACCCTTCTTCCCAAACACATTTGTGATAAAGCAATGCCGTTAAAAATAAAATGCAAATATATTTTAAGCATGGGCGGTGGGGGAGCGCAATTACAACAAATTCAGAAAGAGATATCACCAAATCATGTGCCTGGATAGCCTGATGGAATAGAGGAGTTTTCAACAGGCATCTAAAACAGTAATATTATGAAGGTACTTGCAATTAGTGCAGATGGGTGTTATGCACATTTGCCCCCGACCATATCCAGGAGCGAGGGCCGTACATGCCCATCAGTGGCACCTGTCCTCTGCTTGAGGAAAGAGAAGCTTTATTGAATGCAGCTGTGTGTCTTACTGACTACAGTCTGTTGCATAGCCTTAATTCTGGCTTTTCAGACCAGGAAATAGTGATGCAGCATCTGTTTGAGAGTGTGCCTCCTGCTGTAGGATCCCGTGAGAAAATAAGCTTCTTCAATTTCTTCTAGGCCCAGGAAACCTATGAGAAAGCAATGGAGAAAGCGAAGAAAGAACATGAAAGAAGCAATGCTTCCCCTGCCATTTTCCCAGAGTATCAGCTCTGGGAGGACCACTGGATTCGGTATGTTAATTGAATTTGTTCCACTGCTCGGTTTTGATGTATCTTAAATGATTTGATGTGAGGCTGAACATAAAATTCAGAAGATATTGAGGAATGGGCAAATTTAGTTGAGTCTCCTGTTGTTTAACTGATGCCGCAAGCCCATCAGCGGCACCATTTGCTATTGGTTGAACAAATCTCATCATACTTATTCCAGATCAAAACTGCTATACGGGGCGGGGGGGCGGGGACGGGGGGGGACCTTGCTTTTTTAAAGAACAACTTTAATTTCCCATGGTTAAAACCTCTTTTTAACCATGCATTTTAGTAAATATTTTGGCAATGAAAACAAACAAAAAACCCCCAATTTGGAAGCTTAAAAATTCAGCCAAAAAACAGGAAAACCTGCCTGGGTTGTGTGGCTCAGATGTACAAGTATGGTTCACCCAGGAACATCTGGGCACAACTACCGTATTTTCCATATATCAGGTGAGGTTTTTTGACTCAAAAAACTGGGGTCGTCCTATACACGGATAGTGGCCAGCTGGTTGGCGGGCACACAACTCCCCCCCCCCATGCTGCTGTGGGAGGTGGGCGCTCTAGGGAGCATTTCCCGCAATGGCGTGGAGGGGAAGCCGCCAGCCAGCAGGTTGGTGGCCGGCGCTCTAGGGAGCTTCCTGCCCACAGTGGCCTATGGGGAGCGGCTGCCCACTTTGCCAGCCCCCAGTAACGACCCTGCTGGGGTGATGGCACATGTGCAGTTCCCCCTAAAAGTGCTCAAAAACTTTGGGCCACCTCCCCTCATTGTCTTTAAATTTAGTCCCCCAAATAGGGGGCCTCTTATACATGTGGGCGTCTTATACACGGAAAAATGTGGTACAGGTGTTGTTGTTGTTGTTTAGTCATGTCCGACTCTTCGTGACCCCATGGACCAGAGCACCAGGCACTCCTGTCTTCCACTGCCTCCCGCAGTTTGGTCAGACTCATGTTGGTAGCTTCGAGAACACTGTCCAACCATCTCGTCCTCTGTCGTCCCCTTCTCCTTGTGCCCTCCATCTTTCCCAACATCAGGGTCTTTTCCAGGGAGTCTTCTCTTCTCATGAGGTGGCCAAAGTATTGGAGCCTCAGCTTCAGGATCTGTCCTTCCAGTGAGCACTCAGGGCTGATTTCCTTCAGAATGGATAGGTTTGATCTTCTTGCAGTCCATGGGACTCTCAAGAGTCTCCTCCAGAACCATAATCCAAAAGCATCAATTCTTCGGCGATCAGACTTCTTTATGGTCCAGTACAGATACTAACTTTTTAAAAAAGCTTGAGTAATTTGGACCAACAACACCATCACATCCATGCGTTGAGACTAGCTGGCCTAGCACATGTAACCAGTAGTGATGCAGAGAAAGCTCCCTTGGAAAGCCTGGCTTTCAGAAGTCTGAATTTTGCTTCTAGGACCTCATTACTACATTTCCCCATGTAACTGGTGGCAGGCAGTGTGCACCACAACCACTGTCTCCTCCCCAGCACTATCTACTAAGCTCCGAGCATTTCCAGTCAGCTTGGATTTAATTTTGGGGTTGCATTTGTCTTTTTGAAGAAACTAAGGCACCAGTGCTACTCAGGAGGTTGGAGACTACCTGATCCACTTAAACAAGTCTTGCTAATGGCACTTTCTGACTCAGGAATGTGAGAATCTGCTTCAAATCACCCTGATTTGCCTCATTGTTTGGGGTGCTCACAGAGCTGATGCATACCCTTAGTATTTATAAATTTGGAGGGGCGTTCTTCCTTTGTAACTGTTGTATGCTTTACTTTGCATTCCGGTTGTGTTTTACAAATTTATTGTAAGCCGCCCAGGGGAGTTTTTTTGTTTGGGCAGCATTTTAAGTGTCACAAATAAGTTCGTAAAATAAACTCCGTCTATTAACTATTTGAAATGGGCGAAGGTACTCTTAACCAGTGAGATCAACCTTGCGTTTCCTTTTTCAAGGTGCTCCAAAGAGTTGAACCAGTGGGAAGCTCTGACAGAGTACGGCCAATCGAAGGGTCATATAAACCCCTACCTAGTCTTGGAATGTGCGTGGCGCATCTCAAACTGGACCGCCATGAAGGAGGCGCTGGTGCAGGTGGGTGTCCTTTCCCCTTTCCCCTGGAGGATCCGGTTTAATCCATGATTGTACAAAGTGCAACTGTTGGAAGGTGGGCCTGCAGCTCCTATCAATGAAAGCTGCACCCTATGGGGGGTGGGGGTGAGGGTGTGATTCCTTGTGATGGAGTGAGCAGCCAGCGAAGCTCGTGCAGCTTTCCCAGATTTTTGTCCTAATTATTTCTTCAAGGGAAGAAGATGCTGATTGAGCATCTGCAAATGTAACACGGACAACTGACTTCTGCTTCCAATCATTCTTGCCCTGTGTCTGGGGAGCTTTTTTTAGCAGACGAGAGGAAAAGGGAGGCAAGTGAAGTGCGCAGGTATGCACACTGCAGTCCCCTGGTTCTCAAGAAACATCTGTCAGTAGGACAAGATGAAGAGAGTCGGGCTACTTTCCCTGGCTGCAGTGAAGACTAATGCCTGCCATTTGAGGAGCTAGATTAACAATCTTGCTTATAGGAAGGTGCTACCTCCCAGCTCCATTCCAAGTACACCAGAGCGAAGTGAATACGGCTAAAAGTTATGGGCAGCCTGTTTAGTTTGGGATGGCTCTTTGCCTTACTTCGTGTTTGACCAGTATACAGTAAGCAGCACATAAACGGCGCACAACTTACACTTCATATGCTATGTTCTTTCTTGGCTTAAGCATTTACTCATTTAGCAAAGTTGCTGTGTTGGGGTCAACCATATATACAACATTTCATAAGAGGTAGTCTAACAGGTGTCAATTATTAGAAGGAGGGAGGATATGGATCCTAATAGTACTTACAGTGCCTAGGTTCTTTCTATGTATTTAACTGCTAATATATAGATTTAAATGAACACTGAAAGATCGAGATCCCAATTCAGTCCCCACGGTTGCAGTGTTTTAAACATAAAAATTAATTTTGTTTCTTGTTGTCTTAGTACTTTTTCAATGTCTTGTTTGTGATACTTCCTTGGTGTGTACTGCCCAATCCCAAAAAAACATTAAATCAGTGTCATTATGTTTCATTTGTAGAAAATGTGATGTTAAAGGGGCTTCCATTACTTTATTACGAATTCTAGATCTGTGTTCCCCTATGCGCAGTTTTAACGATCGAGTAGTACTTCCTATATAAAATTTGTTACAAGGGCACCGTATGCAATATACAACATTTTTAGAGCTACAAGTTGTCATAGAATTAATTTTGAAAGTAAAACGCGTAAGTTCACTTTTGATCTCTTTCACTTCGTGTTTGAGTTACTTCACAGCAGGTGACCTCCGGCAAATCCATTCTCTTCCCTCTTTATGCTCTTAGTCTCAGGAAACCAGTGAGGACTGTTTCTTCCCTTCCTTGGATGATTATGCTCCTCTTCGTTCTCTGTTAAAACAGGGATGGCGAACCTGTGGCCTTCAAGATAGTGTTGGACTGCAGCTCCCGTTGCCTCAGCCAACGTCACCAGGGATAACGGGAGTTGGCCACAGGTTCCCGATCTCTGATGTCAAACCTAAATAGAAAACTACAGCTTATGAGCTTGTTCTGATGTAAAGGGGTTTTTTTAATCATTTACCTGTGGTTGAGCAGTTTAGAGTGGGCTTTGAGATCACTTCCCCACCCCCTTCAGGAACACCAGTTCCCCTACTAAACAGCTACATTAGCATTTATATTAACTGATTTAAGCAATAATCTGAAATAGTCTCACATTGTGATTTCAGATACCAGGTTATAGGTCCGGTTGAGGCTTCTGTACATCAAATTGTGGTGGGCAATCTCACCCTTGGGTTGGTGCTAGTTCAGTTGGGACCCTGGTTAGCTCTAAAGTCACTGCTGAAGCGCCTGATAACTTAGGCACAGTGGAAAAATTCATGTTTCAGGAAGGTGACAATGGAGGGAAGGAGCATGTGATTTGACAGCCAGTGTCCTATAGGAATAGCTGCCAAAATATCTATATGTGAGTAATAATACTGAGAAGAGAGCAGAGCCATTGTCTCTTTCATGACAGGGCATGGTTCTTTCAATAGTTCTGAGCTTTCATTTGTTTTGTTTTGGCTCCAGAATTTGTGCAATAAGCTAAGTGCAGCATGGTCTGATGTGCTTCTTCCTCCTTCTGAGTCTTTCTGTTTACTTTCTTAATGCCAGCATTGGGAATGAAGGCATAAAACACTCCTGATGGCTAATTGAGATGTATTTCAGTTCGGGTGGCGTAACTTCAAATAAAAAATGTGTTAGTGATAGATCATCCACTGCTTTATTCAAAGGCAAGATGCCCTGTGTTGGTCCTTAATGGCACTGCCTTGCAGAACTTGCACAGCATAGCTCAGCAACCGAAAGGACAAGAAATCAATACAACATGTTTTGAGGCTTTAGTTAGCAAATGGCAGAAGTGGAATGGCTCGGGCTGCTCATCGTTCAAAGTTCCTAGTCAAAATAATTGCAGCCTGGGCCTCCAGCAATTAATACTGCAGCTGGCCGTGTTAAAATAGTACAGGTGATGCATCTGTTTTTCTTAGTTTAAAACCATACCTTAACACTTTTTCTGTTAATGAGTTTATTTTTCATTTTAATTCAGAGGGGTAAAAATAAACATAATACGGATGCAACAGAAGACATGTGAGAAACACTGCAATTAGGAAGAATGGTTCCAATACTGTGCTTGACTCTTGGTCGAGCATGTGTTTCACTGGCCCCAATTCAAATGTTATGGTTAAACCATGTCTTGTTCATTGGCACTGTGCCTTCAGCTTGTGTGCTACCTTCCTCGTTTTCTGTTTTGCAATAAATATAGTTTGTTGGGATGTCCAAATCAGGCAAACTGTGATGATGAACAGGCTGGTACAGACATAATACGCAAGCCATGGTTCATGCAAATCATACTTCAGACTCCAAAGCATGGTTTATGTTCCTGATGCACAGGTGAAATATAGTTTGTGTGATTTCCCTCTGCCTCTTCCTTCCCTGAAAGTCCCAAATGCTAAACCAAGGATTGCCTTGGTTTAGGCAACAGAGCAGAGCATGACTTGATTTTACACCTGAATTATATCATAGCCTTGGGATTTCTCCTTAATAAGTCAAGGTGCAGAATAGGTTAAATGCCTAAATGTATTTAGAGCTGCAATTTTGTCTCCTCTATTGGAGTAAAAAGAGTTGGAGGATGTAGTTTTGGGGTGTTCTTTTGGAAAACCAGGCAGCGCCCACGCGTTTCAAACCGCTGTGGGCGATTGCAGGATCCAAGCTACATGTTGGTCAATGGAACAGGATGTAGTTGTTCTAATATAGTAGCTGAAAAACAACAGTTTTCAAATAGGGGAGCTTTGCCCTTTATGACACACCATGTAGTTACACCCCGTCTCCTTTGCCATCTCTACTGAGCAGTGTGGGTTTGTATTCTGATTATCCTTGTCCTTTCATAGGAACCACTTGAGAATATATGAGCTAGAACCACGTGTGTGTGTGTGTGTGTGTGTGTATACCTGATGAGTGAGTCCTTCATAAAACCAGGGCTTCTGTAGAGCATTCAAAATCTAGTAGATTGCTTCAGGGCGCTCTGTTTTTCATGTCTAAAATATCTTGAGTGTGTGTTCGGGCTGAGTGAAATTCATGCTGTATTAAACATTTATAAAGCTAAGTGGCTGCGAAGAAGGGAGGACTGGTTTCAATATATAGCTCCTTCTTGTCTCACTGGTAAATCCATAATTCAGGCATGTGGGGGGATATTTAAGAACTTTTCTACCTTGATGCGATTTATTTCTTTAAAGAAATAAAAAAAGGCTCAGTAAAGCTTACTCAAGTATCAGCATCATCCACATAGTAACTTGTCTCTGACTGAAGCTTTCCCAAGAATACCAGCATGAATCCCAGTGAAGTTCATATTTAAGTCAAACGACAGCTTCTTGCTCAGAATTCCGTGTTCTGTCGTAATCTGGTGTGCTGAACTCAGCTGTGCTCTCCCCCACCCTTTTGTGTTTGCATAAGCTTTCAGTTCTTTGCTGAGTTTTAATGCAAAGCTACGGGGTGTGTGTAAGTAGGAAAGTGGCAGCATCAGTGCCGTAGCAAGCCTCTGTGCTGCTGGGGGCGGCAGCGGTGCAGAGGCACGTGTATGCAGAAAAGGATAATTTCCCCCTTTCCACGGCTTTTTTCGGTGGGAGGGTGGGCCAGCGAGGAGGGAGTGACAAGCGCGACACCCCCCCCTCGCTGGCCCGCCCCCGCCGCCGAAAAAAGCGGTGGAAAGGGGAAAAAGAGAAGCAGAGCAGGCGCTTGAATGCGCCTGCTCTGCTTCCTCCCCCCCTGGTTTTTTTTCGGCGGGGGGTGGGCCAGCGAGGAGGGGGTGTCACGCTGGCATGACACCCCCTCCTCGCTGGCCCACCCCCCGCCAAAAATAGCCGCTGGGAGGGGGGGAAGGAAACAGAGGCGGGGTGGGGTAGGAGGGGCCGGCCAAAGTGTCCCCCCCCCCGGAACTAGGGGCGGCCTGCCCCCCCTTGCTACGCCCCTGCCCCTCTGGCTGGGTTTCCTCAGCCACTCTGGGCGGCTCCCAACAGAACAATAAAAACACAATAAAAGATCAAACGTTAAAAACTTCCCTAAACAGGGCTGCCTTCAGATGTCTTCTAAAAGTCAGATAGTTGTTTATTTCCTTGACATCTGATGGGAGGGCGTTCCACAGGGCAGGCGCCACTATTGAGAAGGCCCTCTGCCTGGTTCCCTGTAACCTCACTTCTCACAGTGAGGGAACTGCCAGAAGGCCCTCGGAGCTGGACCTCAGTGTCCGGGCTGAACGATGGGGTGGAGACGCTCCTTCAGGTATACTGGGCCGAGGCTGTTTAGGGCTTTAAAGGTCAGCACTAACACTTTGAATTGTGCTCTAAAACGTACTGGGAGCCAGTATAGGTCTTTCAGGACCAGTGTTATATGGTCTCAGTGGCCGCTCCCAGTCACCAGTCTAGCTGCCGCATTTTGGATTAGTTGCAGTTTCCAGGTCACCTTCAAAGGTAGCCCCATGTAGAGTGCATTGCAGTAGTCCAAGCGGGAGATAACCAGAGCATGCACCACTCTGGCGAGACAGTGCAGGCAGGTAGGGTCTCAGCCTGCGTACCAGATGGAGCTGGTAGACAGCTGCCCTGGACACAGAATTGACCTGCGCCTCCATGGACAGCTGTGAGTCCAAAATGGCGTAGCTGCATTGTATCTTGGAGTTGCGGGTGCTGGAGTTGCCACATGACCTCAACACTATAACTCATCATCCTCCCGCCTGCCACACGCTGCCATTGCCGGTAGTTTATGCTTCTTGTTACGTTTGGGAGCAGGCAAAGGCTAGAGTTTACCCCAAGATGGAAATACAGTAAATAAACAAATTCAAGGGCTGTGTAGAGTGAATCCGTTCCTTTCAAATCAATGGCAACGTTTTCATGGAATTTGAGATTTGGATTATCTGGAGACATCAATAGTAGGGTGGATGCTAGTGGAAAATATGACTCTGTGGGGCATCCTCATGGCTAGGAAAGCCGTGTTGCTTCCTGTGAAATACCGTATTTTTCGCTCCATAGGACGCTCCGGACCATAGGGCGCACCTCGTTTTCAGAGGAGGAAACCAGGGAAAAAATATTTTTCTGGTTTTCCTCCTCTAAAACCCATGGTTGTTTTTTTTTGAGAATCAGCTCAAAGTTTTGCAGCTTTTTTTGCAAAGGGAAAAGCCCTGCTTTTTGAGGATCAGTTCAGATTTGTGCAGCTTTTGCAAAGGGGGAAAAGCATTGCTTACAAACCAGTACAAACCAGTACAGACCAGTAAGCACCAGCAGGTAATAGGAAGCAAGAGGAAAGCAAACCAGTACAAACCAGTAAGCACCAGTACAAACCAGTATGTACCAGTGCAAACCAGTACAGACCAGTAAGCACCAGTACAAACCAGTACGCACCAGCAAGTAATAGGAAGCAAGAGGAAAGTGAACCAGTACAAACCAGTACGCACCAGTACAAACCAGTACAGACCAGTACGCACCAGTATGCACCAGCAAGTAATAGGAAGCAAGAGGAAAGCAAACTAGTACAAACCAGTAAGCACCAGTACAAACCAGTATGCACCAGTACAGACCAGTAAGCACCAGCAGGTAATAGGAAGCAAGAGGAAAGCAAACCAGTACAAACCAGTAAGCACCAGTACAAACCAGTACAGACCAGTAAGCACCAGTACAAACCACCAGTACGCACCAGCAAGTAATAGGAAGCAAGAGGAAAGCAAACCAGTACAAACCAGTAAGCACCAGTACAAACCAGTATGCACCAGTACAGACCAGTAAGCACCAGCAGGTAATAGGAAGCAAGAGGAAAGCAAACCAGTACAAACCAGTAAGCACCAGTACAAACCAGTACAGACCAGTAAGCACCAGTACAAACCAGTACGCACCAGCAAGTAATAGGAAGCAAGAGGAAAGCGAACCAGTACAAACCAGTAAGCACCAGTACAAACCAGTACAGACCAGTAAGCACCAGTACAAACCAGTACGCACCAGCAAGTAATAGGAAGCAAGAGGAAAGCAAACCAGTACAAACCAGTAAGCACCAGTACAAACCAGTACGCACCAGCAAGTAATAGGAAGTAAGAGGAAAGCGAACCAGTACAAACCAGTAAGCACCAGTACAAACCAGTACAGACCAGTAAGCACCAGTACAGACCAGTAAGCACCAGTACAAACCAGTACACACCAGCAAGTAATAGGAAGCAAGAGGAAAGCGAACCAGTACAAACCAGTAAGCACCAGTACAAACCAGTACAGTAATAGAAAGCAAAAGGAAAGCAAACCAGTACAAACCAGTAAGCACCAGTAGGTAATAGGAAGCAAGAAGAAAGCAAACCAGTAAGCACCAGCAAGTAATAGAAAGCAAGAGGAAAAGTAACAGCCCCAAATGGCTGAAAAACTCAATTTCCCAGGATCCTCAATTTCCCAGGATCCTACTGTGCAAGGGGCCTGGGCGGGGCAGGAAGGGAGCTAGCTCCTCTTATCTCCCTCCCCGATCTCCTGCAATCAGCTGTTGAGCGGGTTCTTTTCAAGGCTCTCTTTCCCTCTTGTTAGCCTTTAGCTCTTTCTAAAACAGAAAAAGCAGGATCTGCCTTTCTCCCCCTGGTCAATTTGGCTCCAGGGACCATGCATTCGCTCCATAAGACGCACAGACATTTCCCCTTACTTTTTAGGAGGAAAAAAGTGCGTCTTATGGAGCGAAAAATACGGTATTAGCAAGAAGCTTTGCTCTCAGTGTCCTCAAGTGCTGCTATATATTGTTTCATAACTGTGGGTTATGTTTGAGGTAAAGGTCCAGAACACTCTGTACTTTTAGCATTGGTTAAGGCCCTGAAGGACAATCTGGGAAATATACACAGACGCAGACACACATAATATTGAGGAATTTAGCATAGGAACGAAACGGGCTACGTATTATCTCACTCAGCTGTGAAACAGGGAGTTGAAATAAACATGTCTTGATAAAGATTGCTTCCAGGATGAAGGAGTCCTTTTATCTTTAAAGGGGTGTCCAAAACATGAGTGCAGCCATAGGAAACATAAAGTTTTCTGCATTATTAGGAAAGGAGGGCTGGCGCTCTGAGGACAGATACCTGCTGCAGTCCTCTCTCCTGAAAACTGTACTTTACTCAGCTGTTGGGTATTCACTTTCAAATCCCTGTTGGTTTAAAGTTTTAACAGAACCACGATCCCATTCATGGAAGCCCAATCCCTTCAATAATTACAGAATCACTTCATAATAATAATGATCATCATCATATTTTATGCTGTTTCCACGTCCCCCCCCTCCCCCTGCAGCTGTGCAGTACTGAATAGATTGCAGGGTAGAATTGAAGCCTTGAATTGCAGCCAAGTGAATTGATCATGTCTGACAGCTTCGTATAGTGAAGGCTTGCAGGCTGAATTGACGTGACAGCCACCAGCAACTGCAGTCATGCCATAGCTGGAGCTTGGATTGAAAGAGAGATTTTCAGTAATGAGGCCTATACTAATGAACTGAAGAGAAAATAAGTGAAGCTGTAAATTGAGCTGCTCTGATTTTTTTTAAAAAACAAAACAAAACATGTTTTTCATAAATACAAGGATATTGAGGCCTAATTGCCCCCATGCTGCTTCTACATTTATACTTACTGTCCACTTTCCGCTGGAGATAAATGGCGGTGGTGTCGCTTTATGTGACGATTTTGAGCCATCTGTATAAACTCAGTACAAAGAACTGGAGATTTTGATCTTGACCAAACAATGGAAAACTGTGTTAAGTTCTATAACAGGTGTGTCTCTGGACCTCAAATTGAGACTCATACAAGCAAAAATAATATTTAGAACATACTGGACTTCATTATGCTGGTCATGGACAAATTTAATGATACTTGGAATTCATTTTTATAAATGCCATGTTAGGTTACGGTCTGGTTAACCGCAGTAACAACTTTTTGTAATGTCTACAAGTTTTTTTGTTCAGTTTTGTTTTCTGTATGGGTGCTATTTCTTCTTCTTCCTCTTCTTCTTCTTCATCTTTGCATCTTATCTTACTCTGTGCACTTGTAATTACCGTATTTTTCGCTCCATAAGACACAATTTTTTCCTCCTAAAAAGTAAGGGGAAATATCTGTGCGTCTTATGGAGCGAATGGTGGTCCCTGGAGCTGAATTGCCCAGGGGCCAAAAGAGGATCATGCTTTTTATTTTACAAAGAGAAAAGGGGGTGTTGAAAGGACCCTGCTCAGCAGCTGATCAGCAAGAGATCGGGAGAGAGATAAGAGTCCCTGGCTCCCTTTCAGCCCCGCCCTCTTGCCCAGGCCTCCTTTGTTGAATGTGCTGCAGAGGGAGGTTGTTTGTTTCCCCAGCGACATGTGACTGGCTGATTAGATTATCTGTCTGGAAACTGTAGAAAAGGCTCCCTTTCCTTTAGAAGCTGCAGAAATGTGAGTTGAACCCCATAAAAACGGGGCTTTTCCTCTTTGCTTTTCCCCCTTTGCAAAAAAAGCTGCAAAACTTTTAGCTGATCCTCAAAAAAAACAGGGCTTTTAGAGGAGGAAAACCAGAAAAATATTTTTTTTCTTGTTTCCTCCTCTAAAAATGAGGTGCGCTCTATGATCCAGTGCGCCCTATGGAGCAAAAATTACAGTAATTCTTCTTCTTCTTCTTCTTCTTCTTCTTCTTCTTCTTCTTCTTCTTCTTCTTCTTCTTCTTCTTCTTCTTCTTCTTCGCATCTTATCTTACTCTGTGCACTTGTCTTACTCCCTTACTTTAATGTCCGCCAATATTTTAAGCTAAGACACAGTTGGTTTTAATGAGTGTGTGTCTGCCAACAGACCTTGGTTTGTTTGGAGCTCACCGAGTCAGGACATGAAACCATAAGTTGATACTAGTTTGCAACCACAGTTTTCTTAATGTGGTTAACTGTTACAAATCTTGCAAACTATTGTCAAGCAACAGTTTGGACCCCTGCACCCCAAGGGTTTCATCATGGAGACAGGTGTGAACTTTGGAACTTGAATCCTGGGCAGACGGAAAACGAAAGTGGGCGAGCAGTTCTGCAAACCATGGTGTGAGTTTTTAACCACGGTTAGCAGAAAGCACGGTTTTGTGTTGTGTCTGAAAACCCAGCCACTCTTTTCTTCTTTTGCAGTGTTTTCGCCTACAAAAAAGCATTGTAATGTCTCGTTTTGCCCCAAGGTGGAGTTGAGTTGCCCCAAAGAGATGGCATGGAAAGTCAACATGTACCGTGGGTACCTGGCAATCTGCCATCCTGAGGAACAACAGCTCAACTACATAGAGCGTCTGGTTGAAATGGCCAGCGGCTTGGCTATCCGGGAATGGCGAAGACTTCCTCAGGTGGTTTCCCACGTTCACACGCCCCTTCTTCAGGTGAGCCAGAGATTGCTGTGAGTTGTCAGACCCATCTTTCGGGGGGGGGGGTATTGTTTTGCTGACTTGTTTTTAATTATAGGCTTGTTTTTATCCTGTATTTTATTCTGCAAACTGCCCTGAGATCTTACGATGAAGTATATAAATCTAATAAATAAATTTAGGACCCTCCTAAGCACAGATAACTTTTTTGTCGCTGCTGCAAAACGTGCTTCTGAGTAAGCTGGTCTTTAAAATCAACATGCAGGCTCTGTACAGAAGTTTGTTCCTAGGTTTCATGTAAGGTACCATGCAGAGAGCGGGGTGTACACTCATCTTGATATGCCATGCCTGTTTCCTCCCCCCCCCCCCATGGCACTCAGCGAACAAAAAATATTGCAGGTGCATGTTATTTTATTTGTTTATTAGCTCTGTTAACTGTCCTTAAGGCCGCAGGGCGGGTTGCAGAAATAAAATATACAATTATTAAACAATTGCAGTCATAAAAGAAGCAAAATTTTGAAACAGAAACAGTTCCATACATAAAACCATCTTAAATAACCTCACGAATGCAATACAATATCTATCTATCTATCTATCTATCTATCTATCTGTCTATCTATCTATCTATCTTCTATCTAAATAGTTCCAGTAGAGATGCAGACTGGGATAATAATCTCCACTTAAAAGGCTTGTTGGAAGAGGAAAGTATTCAGTCAGTGCTGAAAAGGCAATAGAGATGGAATTTAATGGGAGGGGCTTCCAAAGGGTTGGTGCCACCACACTAAAGGCCCAGTTCCTATATCATATGGAAGACCCCCTCCTGATAAGATGGCATTTGGAAGACCCCCCCTCCTACAGAGAACAGTGATGGTTGATGGTTTACCATGATGAAAACACCTAAGAGAGGCTCTTCTGCTCCTCCCACGACCCCTGGTTTAGCAGTACTTTCAACCAGGGATCATTGTTTTGGTTCCAACAGTGACCAGGAACCTGTACCTTGGCTACAGGTACGAAAACAAACCATGATAGCTGGTTCAGATGTAAAACTAAGCCAGGGATCATGGCTTGTTTCTTCTGCGCATTGGCAGGGAGGAGATAAACAGAGCAGAAGGATGCAGTCATGATAGGGCATTTCAATGTACCATGATGTTTGGACAAGGCCATTGAAGATGTAGTACTGCGGCTGTAGTATTTGGCTGTTCTCTGGCTTGAGCACCATTTAAATGAATGGGAGGTGTTCTGTTTATTTCAATGGAATATTGCCCAGCCAAACTTGCAAGAGAATTGTATTTATATTTCTTCCTTGCCTCCAATTAAGGATGTAATGTTCATTCACTCCTTCCTTATGCATGCTCTACAAATGTGTTTGAAGATAGCGAAATGTCAGACCCAGATTAGAAAACAAACTGGAGGTTGTCTATGCATCCTGGCACCCTTTTTGTGGCATATCCTGCCTTTTTGTTTTAATGACTTGATAACAAACTTCAGCCTTTCCACATATTAAGATGAGAGCATGTCTGAAAGAGTTAAGATGAATAATAGGCAAAGTGCTGCATCGACCTCTTTCAGTAAGTAGGAGCTACCATTTCAGTTTGCCACAGTCGCACGGTTGTAAGAATTAATAGTGATAAATACATTCTCAACACTTCCATGCACATTGCGTGGCGTGTCGAAAACCTTCATATACATTCTCACTGTCAAATTGCTAAAATAGGCAGTGAATGACAAAGTTGCCAGCATGGCAATGAAGCTACTCAGCAGTAATTACTTTTTCCTGTATCAGATAGTGAGTGATTAAATACCTGCTAGAAAATTAAATTTGCATGATGAATGGGAGTAGGATGAAGGTTAAGCTATTGTGAGCACTGAAATTCTGGTGATTGTGTGTGTGTGTGTGTGTATGCCTATGTGTTTGCAGGTGCTGGTGGTGTTTCTCTCCTTAATTTATTTTGTTCCCAAAGATTTGTGTGTACGTGTAGACAGATTTTTTTGGTGGGTGGGAGGCAGTTATCTTAGTTGATTAATAGCTAAGACAAGTGTTCATCTCTCAAGAAGCTGCTTTGTGAATAGTTGCATCTCTACAAAGGATTTGAATTCCAGTAAAGTTTATAGGCCTGCCCAGAGCTTAACTAACTCTGTGCCGCTTTTTGGTGGCTGTCACAAGTGCTGCTGTGTTGCATTTGTCCTGCGTAAGGTTAGTACGTATTGGATTTGCAGAATGTGTTTGAAGGGAGGGCTGAAGGAAGTAAGCCAGAGTGGGGTGACCAGGGGTCACCAACCCTTTTGGATCCATGGGTACATTTGAAAACATGAGAGTGTGCTATGGGCACAATCATAACGGGTTGGTTCTCTTTCCCCTCCCCAATCACACAGAAAAAGTTTATGCACTCCTCTCCATCCTCTTTTCCAAGGCATCTGCTTAAGTCATATCCAGTAGAATTAAAAAGGGTCCTCTTGGATTTGCATGATTTCACACACACCCCTCAAATAACCCCTAAAACAAATTAAAGTTTACAGTGGCAGACTGAAAAATTAAAAAATATGTATCAGATGCTTGCTAGCACCACAGAAACTTTGATCCAAGGCAGCTGGAGGGCACCACGCCCACTACCTGTATCTTAGTTTGTGCTATTTTACACATGCTGTTGCATCTAGTGCATCTATAGGCTCTCACCCATTTGCACTGCTGGATTCCAGCAGTGCTGTAAGCTGAGTTGTGCCAGAGTAGAGAGGAACAGTGCTCAGTCTAGAAGCCAGGAACCAGGTTCCGCATCCCTGTGATGGCCAGTTTAGTTTCCTGGCCTTTACAGTACTATTTCCTGGAGAAAATAAAAAATCATTTAATCAGCTTTTTTTCTGAGCTATGAACAAAACTTTCGTAGACCCATCATTTTACTCTTCTGCAAAGCAATTCAGAGACATGTCACCGTCTGTATAATGCCATATGGCCAGTGAGTGGCACTTCAAAAACAGCATGTTATATGCCGTTGGAGACAACAGCTGTTTGGTGTTGGTGTTGGGTTAGCAAGACCCCTGCCATGATCTTAAAGCAGATTTTCTGTCCCAGGGAATGTGTGTTGTTTTGCATTAATGATTATTCATAGCCCTGTTTGTTTCCTTAGAAGAGGGTGGATAATGAACCTTGATAATCTGATCAACAGCATTAAAAGAAATCAACCAACTATATAGTGACGTTGACTTTAACATTCTTCATTGTAATGTGTGAATAGTCTTCAATGAGCAAAACAAATCACTCAGCTGTCGGTGCTGCATGTGGTTAAGACAGCCCCCCCCTTTCCCCCCTTCCTCTTGAGGAACCAATGACACATGTGCTATAACTTTTACAACCTTCATCCTCCTAGGCAGCACAGCAAATAATTGAACTTCAGGAAGCAGCCCAAATAAATGCAGGGTTACAGCCGGCCAATCTTGGGCGGAATAACAGCCTGCATGACATGAAGACTGTTGTGAAAACTTGGAGGAACAGGTTGCCAATTGTGTCGGATGACTTGTCCCACTGGAGCAGCATTTTCATGTGGAGGCAACATCATTACCAAGGTAAAAACACCCCAGTCCCATTATATCCTGTTTTGGGGAAGATACCCTCCCCTTTCCACCCCTCGCATAAAAGGTATGAATTTTTGGCTTTCAAAAACACACAAGGAATTGTGATCTAATTCTTGGTTGGCAACGTGATTCTATTATTCTGGCCTTTTAGAAAACTATTTCCTAAAACTGTTGTATCTGAGACCTGTTCCTGGGACAGAATTAAAATGCAAAAAATAAATAAATATGAGGGTGATTTTAAATTTCCATTTTCATAAGCAGGTCTAGGGAGAAGAATCCCCAGGCACCTAAACAGTTGATGCTGGTTGATCTAAACTTCAGGCTCTTTATAAGGCTGGGGTTTAGGTGTATGAAATGTTTTTCTACTCCGTTGATGAGGAACAATCATGTATATTTGACAATGTGCATCAATCTGGGCATTGAAGCATTCAGAGCCAAGACTGGGTGGGTGGGTGAGTGAGTGAGTTCATATGTATTTTTATCTGGCTTTTTAATCAAAATATTTTCCGAGCAGCTTACCAATAGATCAAGTCGCATAGTACAATACAGACAACAACAAAACTCAATAAAAACAACAAGACAAAGAAAGCAAGGGGAACTAGCATAGCACAGGCCAGCAGCATAAGGAAAGCCTGGGTACCTAAAACGATAATCACCTGGTGACTGAAAGCTGATGGATTTGGTGCCAGGCATATTTCCACTGATGCAGGACATCTGAAAGAGTCATTTTCCTGATGTTCACCTATTTAATTGCTGGTGGCTAGGAGCACCCAAAGAAGGGTCTGGAATAATTAAGATAATCTGACAAGTTTGCGTGGGAAAAGACAGGTCCTTCAGATGCCCAATTCCCAAGCAGCATGAGGTTTTAGATGCTTAAAACCAGCACCTGGGATTGTGTCCAGAAGTTGCCCAGGATCAGTAACATAGCTGCTGTTTTGGGACCAGCTTAACTTTCTGAGTAGCGTTTAGATGTCTGACTCTGGCTGGAGGAACGGAATACATTAGCCGCTCTTCGAGACATGAAGGATTGGGTCACTGGTGCTTCTGGAACTCAGGCTGTGTTATAGGTTTAGTGAGATACGAACAAGCCAAATCTCCTCCCAGGCTAACAAGTCCCACCCCCTCCTGTGATGTGACTGGGAGGAGGTGTTTCAAAGCATCTGCTATGGTTTAAATGAGCCCATGTCAGAAATTTCCAGCTGTGGGGAAGGGGGAGCATGTGAGCCTTGGAGGAGCCTGGGTTCATTCATGTCCTTCCAGGGATGTCCAAACTTTTTTCAAAGAGGGCCAGATTTGATGGTGGACATGCATGAGGACCGACCAAAGTTATTGACCTTTTTTTAGGATTGAAGTTGTTGAGCTTTTCTTTTTTGAGATTTCCCCCTGGAAATAAACTGACACAGGGGCTGGATTAAACTGACCGGCAGGCTGGACTTTGGACATGCCTGTTCCAAGCCATAGTTTACTTGATTTCTCAATGAGCCATAAGGTATTGAAGAGATGGCTTTGTGGACTGAGTCGATCCAGTGATCTTGCCGAACCCTCTGCATGCCACCTTAAGGATGCAAACGTAACGATGAATAAAAAATAAGCACGTGTAAATTCATTTAACGTAATTTAAGAAGTTTTGCTCTCTCGGGTTTTCCTAGCCATCGTCAGTGCGTATGAGAACAGCACTCAGCACGATCCTAGCTCCAATAACGCCATGCTGGGTGTCCACGCTTCGGCCTCTGCCATTATCCAGTATGGGAAGATCGCTCGGAAGCAAGGGCTGGTCAACGTGGCTCTGGACATCCTGAGTCGCATTCACACTATTCCAACGGTGCCAATTGTGGATTGCTTCCAGAAGATCCGGCAGCAAGTCAAATGCTACCTCCAGCTGGCTGGAGTCATGGGCAAAAACGAGTGCATGCAGGTAGAGCGACGGGACATGTTACTATGGGGCATCATAACGCAGTGGAATGTTGATGGTGTTAGGACTCCGGTTATATAAGCAACGTTAAATGGGATCAAGGAGTTTAGTGTTAGTTCTGTTTTGGATGGGCTTCCCTTGAAATATTAGGTGTGCCACTTGCAAGAGTGTTTGTGGGAGAGAGAGGGTGGGGAGGAGAGGAGAGAGAGATGCTAGAGCAGGGGTAGTCAACCTTTTCATACCTACCGCCCACTAATGCATCTTTCTTGATGGTAAAATTTCCTTACCGCCCACCAGTGCTCGATGGAAGGAGGATTCAGCTTGTGCCGTAGAACCCCCTACCGCCCACCTAGAATCCTGAAATGCCCACTTGTGGGCGGTAGGGACCAAGTAGACAACCCCTGTGCTGGAGGCCTAGTTAGCCATTGTGACACAGATTGCTTTCTACCAGTTTGTGCTGGGTCGCCAGCTGCAAACACATCTCATTGGATTGCTGCCATGCATTATATGCGGGGCTTCCCTTGAAACCACATCTGATGTAAAATACGGCCACCGAACATTTGATTGGCGTGCCCATTTTATTATGCACATGGTGCTGGTTTTCAAAAACTTTTGCTGGCTATTTATTCGCTTCTTCAAGTTAATTGTCTTTAAAACTTAACTTTTGAAAGGCGTAAACAACTTGGTTACCCAGATACCTGCAGGAACTATAAGGCTGCGCACAGACTCCCTGATTCACCCCATGGCCCTGATCTGGGTGCCCTTGATCAGTCCACACCATGCCAACCCATAGCTGTCAACTTTCCCTTTTTTGCAGGAAATTCCCTTATTCCAGCTCCGTTTCCCATTGCAAAAAAAGGGAAAGTTGACAGCTATGGCCATTTCCCAATGCAAAAAAAAGGAAGGTTGACAGCTCTCTGCCAACCTGGGGACCAACCAGCCTTTATCAGGCCTTGGATCAATTTGTCTCACTCCCCACAATTTGTCTTGTGGGGTGTTGCTTGCTTGCAAGCACCTTCCCTGCAGGGAAGCCCCCTGCAGAGGAGCCGCAGTGTGCTGTATCAGATCCTCCATCCTGCATGGAGGAGCAGGGCATTGGTTGGAAGAAGGAGAGGTCAGGCCTGAAGCATGCCAGACAGGAACTCCTACCTTCTTCTGAAAAGATGCACATGGCCATTTAGGGCCCTCCTCTTCTTTGCCATTTCATGATTTTTCTCCCTTCCCCCACCCAATGCCTGCGTTTCCTTCCTGCTTGACCCCCCCTGCCCCTTGACAGTGCAAAAGGGTAAAATATCAATGCACAAATGGCAACAGCGCTAGTATGGATATTATTTCCAGTTCTGGGTTGCTGATTCAGAACATGAAAACTGGTTACATTTAGTATGGATGGCGTGACGCTTCACCATTTGGAAGCTCATGAAATATCCTTTTAAAAGTTTCGATGCTTCGTTTTTTTCTTCTTCGTACATTTCAATTTGCCTGTGATATATATTTTACAGTTCTTGCTGTGTAAAAAATCTATTGAACAGGGCCTTGAGGTTATTGAATCAACAAATCTGAAGTATTTTACCAAGGAGATGACTGCAGAGTTCTACGCGCTGAAGGGGATGTTTTTGGCTCAGATTAACAAGTACGTATGACTGGGTTAGGTGTTGAGCACACATCTGGGAATGTTGTATATGCCAGAGCACAGTGATTCAGAGGCTAAGTAAAAAGCCACAGTTGAAAAAGTCACAGCTTCAGTGTGGGTGGGAGTAATTATGCTCATTATCTGTACCCCACACTGCATGGAAGAAAGATTGACTGCAGCTGCCCACCTGTGTGCTGAGTTTTCCAATGGTGATATAATTATTTTTTAAGAGTAATCAGGGATGTTGATAGTGAGGGATCATTTATCTTATTATTTGTTTTAGTTCGTAAAATTTATACACCGCTTGATCATTTTAAAAAAACCCCTCAAAGCGGTGTACAAAAAGATAACAGTAAAGTCAAGAAAAATTCACAAACCTACTTTAAAACGTTGTTGTTGTTTAGTCGTTTAGTCATGTCCGACTCTTCGTGACCCCATGGACCAGAGCACACCAGGCACTCCTGTCTTCCACTGCCTCCCACAGTTTGGTCAGACTCATGTTGGTAGCTTCGAGAACACTGTCCAACCATCTCGTCCTCTGTCGTCCCCTTCTCCTTGTGCCCTCCATCTTTCCCAACATCAGGGAGTCTTCTCTTCTCATGAGGTGGCCAAAGTATTGGAGCCTCAGCTTCAGGATCTGTCCTTCCAGTGAAGCACTCAGGGCTGATTTCCTTCAGAATGGATAGGTTTGATCTTCTTGCAGTCCATGGGACTCTCAAGAGTCTCCTCCAGCACCATAATTCAAAAGCATCAATTCTTCGGCGATCAGTCTTCTTTATGGTCCAGCTCTCACTTCCATACATCACTACTGGGAAAACCATAGCTTTAACTATACAGACAGACCTTTGTTAAAACACTAAAGCAATAAAATCACCCCAACTTTCTAGCCATCTGGGTGGCAGGTGTTTTTATCAAGGAGTTGAAAAGAGTACAGTGAAGGCTCTTGCTTGATCTCAATAGGCAGGGAGTTCCAAAGTGTACACATTCAATGATTGAGTTCTTACAAACGCAGAACATGTATTATGTGGCACCTGTAGCAGTGTCTATGGAAGCGGGCTCATGTGGGATGAGATGATCCAAAATAAATGGCAAATGATAAAATAAATGGTAAATGGGGGTTCTCTGCCCTCTCTCTTTGGCAGCCCCCCGCCAGGCCTGTAATCTGATAGAGATGGAAGAGATTGCAACTGGAAGTTAAAGTGAGGTAGTTACTTTTGAGAGAGGGGCTTAGGACAATCTTTTTGCACTGGAAGCCCCGGGACCAATCAACCTCTTTAAACCCATTCCAAACAATGTAATCCTAGATATATGTTCAGTTCGAAGCAAGTCTCATTGAATTCAGTGCGACTTACTCCCATACTCCCCAAACCCCACATTTCTCTTAAGGTTTAGCACCAAATGACCCACCCCGTACGGCGAAGGCAAAGAAAAGGGATAAAAACTCACTTGGAGACATGACTCTTCACGGGGCTTTTTGCACTGCTTCTCTCTATTGGCAGTTGTTTCCCCAGTGCCATTAACCAATGGCACTTGGCGTCACCACGGCAACCAGAGGAACAGGACCCAGCTAGCGTCCATTATGTTCATTTCAACATGAAGGGAGAGAGGGCAAAGAGAGGGAAGGAGGGAGGGGGAAAGTGAACGCGTTTCTGAAATTCCAATATAAAACTGAAAGCCAGTAGAACATCAGTAAAGCTTGTGACAATGATTTAGTGGTCCATATAGAAGAGAGAGTTAGACTACCAGTCTTCAGCTGGTGGATCGGGGCCCACAAGTGGCTCCCAGTCTGACCCAAGATGGGCCACACCAGTTGTACAACTCTTGCTTTTCAAAACTATTCCAAACGGGGGGGAGAAGGGGAGGATAGGTTTAGGGTACCTCCACATCTGTTCAGCAGTAGTTTGACTGTCAGCCGTTCCGCGCCAACAGATTTTCAGACTCCCTCCAGATTGAACTTGATGCACTGCGCCACTTCGCATGCTGAGAATGCCGGAGAAGCTGTTCGTTGGCACTCTGCTGTAGCCACTTCAGAGGCGGAAAATCAATGTGCTTTTGAAATGTATACCGCCTAGCTTCACAATCACTTACGGCAGAAGGAATCACTGTCCTCTCTCCGGAGGAAATCTAGAGAGAATTTTAAATAGGGGAAAGGTAATTAATTTAGCAAGGAAGCACAATGTGCTCCTTTTGAACAGCCGCAAGTGCGCCTTTAGAAGGTTTCTCCCATCAAGACGGCCGGGCTGAATAATTTACACTGCTTATCTGCCATCAAGGACTTTCAAGTGCCAACTTTACCTATCCTCTTGTCAAAAATGTGGTTCCTGTACAGTGTCGGAACTTACGCTCCCAATTTCATGTTTTCAAGCTATGTGCCAAAAATCGTTCTTTATTACCCTTTCCCAGCTATCGACTGAATTGGGACCCAAAGGTCACTTGTGCAGTCCCTCTTCTTCCCACCTGGCCTGCAAGGCAAAAGGAATAAAAGAGAGTCATCAGGGGTGTCAGTGATAGATAACCTGAGAGGCGAGGGAGAAAGGAAGTCTAAAGACAAATCCTGTTGTTTAGCAGTAGAAAGCCGTAATAAGGCAAGCCATTTATCAGCCTTTTCCTTCAGTAATAAGTTGCCGTGCCGCACAGCCTAGGACACGAAAAGCTGTTAGCAAAAAATAAAGTGGCTGAGTAATACCCTGGCTAATTAGCTGTTTAATAAGCTATTTGACAGATAAGGTTATTTTCCATTTGCCATGTTTTTCTCCTGGTCCCATCAATTTTTTTATTGCTGCAGGCTGTTACTCCAGGTTATGTGGTCCAAACTTAAGTAAAACTGAGAGCAGCTTCTGACACTTATGCTGATGCAAAGGAACAGGAAGTGCTGGTGTCTTGTGCTTCCTGTTTCTTTGCATTGTCATAATGTCTGAAATAGGTTTTTTTGTGTCTTCCCCAGAAGGGAGCTGTGGATTTGTGCAGTTTCTCAGCAGAGGAGGGGGTTGCAATAGATCTATGTTGGGCTTTAGGCTGAGGACACATAATTTGGGTGGGGAATTGGCACTGGCTTCCTCTCGCCTCTAGGATATAGAGTACAGCTACTTCCTTTCCCCCCGTTATTATAAAGCAGCCTTTGCCAACCTGGTGCCCTCCAGATGTTTGGACTAGTAACTACCATACGCTGACCGAGGCTGATGGCAGCTGTCACCCAAAACATCCGTAGGGCACCAGGTTGGTGAAACCTGTTACAAAAGCAACACAGGGATATTTTTATTTTTAGTATGGAAAACTCCAGACGTTTCTAAGAATCGGTTTTTATTTACGGATTCTGCTGTTGCATTCCATTCTCTCTTTGTTGTTCATTGCGCTTGTTAAAAGTTCAGCAAGTATCCTGCCCTGTCATATTTCCCCTAGGTCCGAGGAAGCAAACAAAGCCTTCTCTGCAGCTGTGCAGATGCACGACGTTCTAGTGAAGGCCTGGGCGATGTGGGGAGACTACTTGGAAAATATATTTGTGAAGGAGCGTCAGCTGCATCTCGGGGTCTCGGCCATCACTTGCTACCTGCATGCCTGTCGCCATCAGAATGAGAGCAAGTCCAGGAAGTATTTAGCAAAGGTGAGGCCCTTTCCATCTGGCCTAGGGGGGGAGGCCCAGACTCACCAGCCCTACTATGTTAAATATGTATTCTGTAGTTGACCTCCTTTGTAATGTCTCATTTTGAAATCTTTAAAATAATATTTTAGTTTTCTGTTATGTTGCTTTGACTATATACTCTATATTTGACTTACTTCAGTTTTATTGTTTTATTGATTTAATATGCTGTAAACTGCTTTGAGATTTTTCTTAAAAAGATAAAGCGGTATAGAAATTTTTAAGAAATTAAATAAATACCGTGAACGCAGAGGTGTTTCTGTATGTGGCCTATAAGAGGAGCTCCGGCGTTTCTGCCTGACATACAGATTACACCGTTGGGAATGGGGTGTTGTGACAAGGGCGCTGATAGGATGCACGATTCATACGTTTTAAACACAGACCCGGGGCTTCAGCAGATGTTGGTGCGCGTAAGCATTAAACGGCAGACAGGTTGTCAGAGGAAGTCAACACACACACTAGCTGTGCGGACAGCGGCCTTTTGCATTCTAGCACAGTTCACCAGAGTTCAGGGAAACGAAAGATTGGGTGTTCTCTTGCCTTCTTTTTTTTCATTTTGAGGACAGTCATCCTTGAAGACGGGTGCACAACAGGCATTGTCAGCTTTCCCGATCCTTTCCCAAGGCCATCTATCATGGCAAAGAAATGGTCTCCACAACCAATTGGCAATTAGCCAGAGCTGACTTAGGTTGGGGGATGGAGAGGTGAAACTATCCGTAGCCATCAACTATCTGCTTTCAAGGAAAGCGGGGGAAATTCAGTTGACTCAGATATTCTCCCCTGATACATAATGAACTACCCAGATGCTCCTGAGGCCACACACACACACCCATTACTATATTCCTACTTTAAGAACCCTGGATGTACACATCCAAATGAATGTAAGCCTGGAACAGATTCAGATTGTTTGTGTGGTTCACTGGTTCCCAGTGCTTCTGTTTTTATTTGAGGTCACTTCAGTGCTGCTAATGCAGTGGTTTGACTTCACCCCTAGGGATGCTCTCCATTGTCTCCAGAGACAGTGGGATGCCAACATCAACAGCAATGTGTGTGTATATATTGAAGAGTTGAAGTTCAAACATGTGGTGTGTCCCAGTTTGAGGAAAGCTGGGTTATCGGGGGAGAGGGAGACTATATCAACTAGGAAAAGCTGGAGTTAGCAGCTGCTAAAGCAGGCCAATAGAAGGGTGTCTTCCTTTCTCGGTTCCCTCTAGAGCAGGGGTGGGCAATAGGGTGGTCTCCAGATGTTGGACTCCGGGTCCCAATTGTGGATAATGGGGGTCCGACAGCGTATGGAAGGCACGGTGTTGGCTGCTGTTGGAATTTCCTGGGAAAAGGGCCAAGTGGAAGTTGGGCTAGTTAGACGAAGAGCCTTGCTTTCTCCCTGTGCAAATTGTAACATAGCAGTTGAATTTCTTGACATATCCAAACTAGCCGTATATCACAGTCGTCATTGTGGCCCCAGTTTCAAAAAAAATCTGAAGCGCACCCCAGAACATACCCAGTTCTGTCTGCTGAAATGAAAGTTTAATAATGGATTATAGCTTCTAGCACCTGAGCTTCAGTTGAACTTCTGTTTAATCCCAAAGGTTCTAAAATGGATTTCTCCCCTAATCTTTGACAAATGACTACTATTGTGCCCTGTATTTAAAAGAGAGAGAGAGAGATTTGTTTGGGCAAGTTGCCAAACTAATTCAAATGTGGGTTCCTAAATGGCTCTTGCAGTCTTTCAATACTGCTTTCGTTTTAAATGTAAAGTGTGCATAAACGTGACCTGCTGGTTTTAAAAAATGTACTGTTTTTACCAAACTAGATTTGCATTTGTGTATTAATGGACATTTTGGGGTAAACACATAACACTACACACTTTTAGCTGTGAATCAGAGCAGAGCTGATTTTAATCTTGCGGCTGTTGCACATTACATTTAATTCTGCCAGCTTACTTCTTACCAAATATTACTATTTAGGGGATTTGACTTCATATTTTGCTTCTTTTTTGCATTTGTTAGTCACCCAATAACAATTCTCCAGCTTACAAAAGTATCTTACAGATCTGACATTTATTGTCTCCAATATAGTTTGGAAGCTGTCCCATTGTTTGTTATTTTTATAGCCGAAGGTGAATTTCCCTGCCAGCATTTGGCATAATAATCATGACCTCTTTAATCATAATAATCCTTTTAGACCCGTTTTACATCTTTCTGGACTGGAGCAAGATACAAAGGGCTTGTCTCACAATAGTATTCAAGTCATTCCAGTGAAGGTAGTCATATCACACTTTGTCTGATTCCTGTTCAACAGTGGTTTCCTGTTGAATGGAAGGGTCTTTCCCTTCATTTAGTACCTTGGAGACTGTTTACCTGGCTGCTGAAATAAAGTTTTAAGTTATGGCAACTTAGATGCATTGGATAGCTGAGATTCCTGCATTGCAGGGAGTTGGACTAGACGACCCTTGGGGTGTTTTCCAACTCTACAATTCTATTATTGCATCTACCGTTAGTCCTACTCAGAGTTGTTATTGTTGTTCAGTTGTGTCCGACTCTTCGTGACCCCATGGACCAGAGCACGCCAGGCACGCCTATCTTTCACTGCCTCCCGCAGTTTGGCCAAACTCATGCTAGTCGCTTTGAGAACACTGTCCAACCATCTCATCCTCTGTCGTCCCCTTCTCCTTGTGCCCTCCATCTTTCCCAACATCAGGGTCTTTTCCAGGGAGTCTTCTCTTCTCATGAGGTGGCCAAAGTACTGGAGCCTCAACTTCAGGATCTGTCTGAAGTGTGCATGCACACGAAAGCTCATACCAAGAACAAACTTAGTTGGTCTCTAAGGTGCTACTGGAAGGATTTTTTTTATTTTTTATTTTGTTTTGACTATGGCAGACCAACACAGCTACCTACCTGTAACTGTTCTTTAAGGGTGGATAAGTTTGATTTCTTTAAGGATGGATAAGTTTGAAGAGTAGAGCCCTTGAAATTAATGGACATGGCAAAGGTGAGGGGGGTGGCAACATGCAAAAAACAGAACTTTGCCTTTGCCCAAACTCTCTTTCCATGTGGGGGATATTGAAATGTCATCTGCCCGTTCTCCTATGAAAGGATTTCATTTTCATTTTTGCTCTTTTCTTTTAGGTCCTTTGGCTACTGAGCTTTGACGACGACAAGAACACGCTAGCAGATGCTGTTGACAAGTACTGCATTGGAGTCCCCCCTATCCAATGGCTGGCTTGGATTCCACAGCTGTTAACCTGCCTGGTTGGGTCAGAAGGGAAACTTCTGTTAAACCTTATTAGTCAGGTAGGGGAGTTTGCAATAATGCCTGATTCATTGTTTCTCATACTTCAGAAGTATAAGCTTTTGATTTATTCATTTTTCTAAAGGTAAAACTGGAGGCAATATAATTGTACATTTTTTAAAAAAGTTTTTTTTTCTTCCAGAAACTGTTACACTGTGTGTTCGTGTATTTTCATATGTGGTGTTAAATGGGTTTAGTAAGGATAAAATGGCATTGAATGCCATGATTCCAGAAGGGATGCGTATCTGTGAAAGGAATCACTTCTTCAAATGCAGGCTTTAAATAGGGGTACTTTTAATTGCACATGAAGTCACTTGCAGATGATGAACCACACAAAATAGTGCTGAAACCTCAGATCAAACAGCAGATAACATCTAAGATTATTTATTTATTTTACTTATTTAAAATATTTGTATATCACGTGCCCTTAAAACAAATACTGAAGTGGTTTACAGCAATCATAAATTTTTATGCATGTGCATAAAAATAAGACCTCACATAAAAATCTAAAATTGCAGATCAGGAGCTGATTACAGGATAAAGTTTTTCCTTTTTATTTATGATGTCCCGTCTTTGGCAAAAGACTGAAAACGGTTTGCCCGGAATTGGCTTTGTTAATTTAATTTAATTTATTTTTTTGCGGGCAAAATACAGATGCATGCTTTAAATCACTGTTAATTTCACCAAGACTTATTGTAAACTAGGTATTGGAAATGCATGGAAGGAGCCTTTTTGATGAATTGGTATAACTAAGCTCTGGAAATTTAAGAAACTCTCCAATAAATTTAGAATGGCGCAAGATATAAAACAAAAGGACAGCTTTACAATTGAACAGCCTTCCTTCATTATGTACCGGGTACACAGGGAAGAATGACCATAAAAGACTTCATATATGCATTTTTGGTTGCTTTGATTATTTTTTATGTTATCCTTACTTCGCCAAACCTTTATTAGTCATTGCAAATATGGGCTGCCATAAAACAGCCATATATAAAAATTTAAAATATATGCAAATAAACAGCCATGTAAAAATATGTAATAACGAGGGTTTCCATTGGCGTTTCTTCCCGCTAAATAGTGCCGCTCACCACTTGTGAGAGATACTTTTGATTAAAAACTCAGCCGCTCAGCTTCCAAACTATATTGCAGTTACTTCCGGGTTAATGTCACACAGATAGAATCTGATATTTTCATTGTGTCGTGATGTTAGACTACACAAAAAAGGGGATAGCATGTCTTTGCGTAGCTGGTTGTACAATGGGCAGTAAGAAGGAAGTATGTTCTACTGTGTCCGGCACATTCAAAGAACATCCGCATGTCTATCGTTTCTGGGGATGTTTAAATACCTGGCCTTGGCAAAAGCTGAGGGGAAAACGTTCAGTCGTGGATCTCTGGAATCTGGATATATGATGTGGACTGAATAGATTTCGGATTTCAGATCCCGGTATATTTCCAAGCACAATTCAAAGTGTTGGTGCTGACCTTTAAAGCCCCAAACAGTCTTGGCCCAGTATACCTGAAGGAGCGTCACCACCCCCATCGTTCAGTCCGGACACTGAGGTCCAGCTCGAGGGCCTTCTGGCGGTTCCCTCACTGCGAGAAGTGAGGTTACAGGGAACCAGGCAGAGGGCCTTCTTCGGTAGTGGTGCCTGCCCTGTGGAACGCCCTCCCATCAGATGTCAAGGCAATAAGCAACTATCTGACTTTTAAAAGACATCTGAAGGCAGCCCTGTTTAGGGAAGTTTTTAATGTTTGATCTTTTATCGTGTTTTTATTGTTCTGTTGGGAGCCGTCCAGAGTGGCTGGGGAAACCCAGCCAGATGGGCGGGGTATAAATTAATTGTAGTAGTAGTAGTAGTAGTAGTAATAATAATAATAATAATAATAATAATAATAATAATAATAAATAATAATAATACAGTATACCATCATCTCTTGGGGACGGTGGGGAGTAAAATTTTTGTTTCCAATTTCTGTATTTATATTGTTTTGTGATATACTAATTCAAAAAGAAAGAAAGAAAACTGTTTCCCTTTGTGAGTCTGTGCTTTGAACCAATCCATGGTCGTGATCTGGGCCACAAGCGGCTTGAGATTAGAAATTGGTCAACTTTGTTTACCTCCCACACTCACAATATGCACCTTCCTGACTTACTACGTTTCCTTAATTTGATGCTTCTCTGCTGCCCCCTTAATTGCAGTAAATATCAGCCTATCTCCGGACGTGGGCAATAACTCAAAATGTCTTAAATACTTTAAACGGAAAACAAATGCCTGCATACTTTAAAACCAGCTTTTTCGTGTATGTTTTGGGGTAGCTCAGTTGGTAGAGCACGAGGCTCTTAATCTCAGGGTCTTGGGTTTGAGCCCCACATTGGAGGAAAGATTCTCCAGGGGGTTGGACCAGATGACCCTCGTGGTTCCTTCCAATTCTATGATTCCACGATTCCTCAAACACCCACGTAAATTAGATGGCATCATCGGCCAGTCAGCTACGCTTACCTCACTGCCAGCAGGTTTGCTTCCAAGTTTTTCTTAGAGAGCCTCAGCTTCCTTCCATGAAGACAACTTTAAAATTGGCTCTTCTTTTTCTGACCTGCAGCTTCTGGCTGAAATTGGGGCTGGTGGTTGCCACTGACCCTCTAGAGCAGGCTTCCTCAAACTCAGCCCTCCAGATGTTTTTGGCCTACAACTCCCATGATCCCTAGCTAGCAGGACCAGTGGTCAGGGATGATGGGAATTGTAGTCTCAAAACATTTGGAGGGCCGAGTTTGAGGAAGGCTGCTGAGTCTAGAGCTCTGTTGTAAATTCCCCCCCCCCACTGCTCCTGTGCAATGCGCTCTGTGATCTTGGTGCTCTGGATATTTCCTCCTGGCGTTTGTCTCCCAGCTTACTGCCACTCACCTTCCCCTTTGAGAGGAGACAAAACACGGGACTCTTAATCTCAGGGTCATGGGTTCGAGCCCTGTGTTGAGCAGTGCAGGGGGTAGGACTAGATGACCCTTGTGGTCCCTTCCAACTCTACAATTCTAATCTGTTTTTGCCTGCGAATCATGGTGAACAAGAGCTGAACCAGGAGCCTGGTTTTGGACAACCGCTAAGCCAAAGCTTCTTCACTCACCACAGTTTAGGAGTAACAGACACACAAACACGCTGCAAGTGTTTGGGAGCTCCTCTCACGAGTAGCGCAGTCCTGCTCATTTGTGCAACCCTGGCAAGCTATGGTATGGCTTTCCATGCTGTGCAAATGGAGTCACAGAGTGATTTGCTTTTGCAGACCGTAATCTCTGAGGCTGCTATAACAGCAATGCTGTTGGTATAGCACAAGCTAGGCTTTTATTTATCAGGAGTCTCTAAATTCGTGAAATACAGAAACGAAATGCTTGCCATGATCAGACTGTTCCAGCTGTCATTACTGTACATTTTACGCTGATCTCAAATGGGCCATTACAGGCGGGAGTTAATTCATTGCAAACGTTTTAAAGTGACATTTCAGTTCCTTTGGAAGCAGGTGCGGTATATTTTTTGATAAAAAGGATAGCAAGAGGAACCTCCTTGCCATAGCTTATCATCTGCCGTGCCTCATAGAATCTGGTCAGATATATTGTTCCTATCATTTAATAGATACCAAGACGTATAGATTTAAAGGCAAAAATGGCACATTAATGTGTGTTCATCGTTTTTTCTCTCCCCCCCTCCCCGGAGGAGTCATGAAACCTCTGCTTGGTGAAAGTGGTATCCCTTTACATTAAGTGGCTATTTTTCACCCAGTAAAGCAGCAATTTTGTGAGATAAGGTTACGCTCTAATGGGCCCAGCTAACACATCGTGCTGGGTTCATTGGGAATTGTGGTCTTATTTAAAGACTAAATGCTGTCTTTCTGTGCCTCTCTCTTTTTATCTGCATCAGTAAGATCTTTTTAGTGCTCTGTACGCTATCTCATTATGCAGATGTCTGGCTTACAAAGTAATATGATAGAATCCTTGTCAGCTTCCCTTTATAACCCTTTCGGAGTGGCTTTTGTATCAGATTGGGCGATGCCTTTATCAGGATCCGATCCCTACGTTTAGTTAGTTAGTTAGCTTTCTTACGTGTCCCTTTCACCTTAAAGGTCCCAGGGTGCGTTACAGCAATAAGATAGACAATTTATAAAATAGTTAAGGTCTATAAACCAAAAAAAAAGAAGATAAAAAGCAGTTGTGTATTCAGTGGTACCTCTGGTTACGAACTTAATTTGTTCCGGAGGTCCGTTCTTAACCTGAAACCGTTCTTAACCTGAGGTACCACTTTAGCTAATGGGCCTCCTGCTGCCTCGCTGCTGCCGCCACACGATTTCTGTTCTCATCCTGAGGTAAAGTTCTTAACCTGAGGTACTACTTCCGGGTTAGCGGAGTCTGTAACCTGAAGCGTTTGTAATCCGAGGTGTTTGTAACCCGAGGTACCACTGTATAAAGCAATTAAGATGGTTCCGTATATGAAAATGGAAACATTTAAAAACAAGTGCACATATAGAAACCCTTTCAAATAGTTCCCATAAAGATGCAGCCTGGGATAAAGATCTCCCCTTGAGAGGATGGTTTGCATAGACGAAGAACTGGAACATATAATTAAGAACACAAACCGAGAGAGAGGGAGAGAGAGAGATATGAAGCACAAAATGTCTAATTGTGCATAGTGGACCAGCACACCAGGTGGACAAGGGGGTAAGATATGCTATTGCTGGTTTTAAATAACTCTTGCAATGATATATACACCTTGGACACAGTGGAGGATTATAAATTAGATGGACTTACGATATGCAGTTACCCAAAGAGCCCACGGAAGGGAGGAGGGAAGCCTTGAGATTCGGAAGAAACTTGTGTAGTCTTTATTATTTGTGAATATGAGTGTGATTGAATTTGTAAAATAAAATAAAAGCTATTTAAAAAGATAGGCTATTGCTCCCCACCACATTCAGGACTTGCGTTGAAATATTGCCCAGACAGGCCCTTTATTTTTACTTCCACCTGCTGTGTATATCATTATTAAAAATAATAATTTTGAGTAGTTATGGTTAGGCATCAATCTGTTGGCAGTTCTGTTTGGATCACAGTATTTCTCATGAGGCCGTGGAGAATTCACATGTATTTTTTATTATTTTTTTATGGCAAAATAGGTTGGGCGAGTCTATCCCCAGGCAGTCTACTTTCCTATTCGGACCCTCTACTTGACACTGAAGATAGAACAGCGGGAGCGCTACAAAAGTGGTAAGCAGCAGGCATACCATGATGTCCTTGGCCCTTTCTCAAGTTGGGCAATTTGCCTCAACTTTGCTTCTAGAGTTGGCTGATAGGCAGCTTCTTTGTTCAACATCCTTACGCTTACAAAACGTGTGTCAATAACCTGACAATAAAATGGACCCCAGTTAAGTCATAGGTTTTTTTGGGGGGGGGGTGTTAAACAAATATATACATACATACGTACTGATGATCAAGGGATGCGGCTGGTGCTGTGGTCTAAACCACTGAGCCTCTTGGACTTGTCGATCAGAAGGTCAGCAGTTCGAATCCCCGCGACGGGGTGAGCTCCCATTGCTCGGTCCCAGCTCCTGCCAACCTAGCAGTTCGAAAGCATGCCAGTGCAAGTAGATAAATAGGTACCACTGTGGCGGGAAAGTAAACGGCATTTCCGTGTGCTCTGGCTTCTGTCACGGTGTTCCGTTGAGCCAGAAGTGGTTTAGTCCTGCTGGCCACATGACCCGGAAAGCTGTCTTGGACAAATGCTGATTCCCTCGGCCTAAAAGCGAGATGATGTGCCGCAACACCATAGTCGCCTTTGACTGGACTTAACCATCCAGGGGTCCTTTACCTTTACTGATGATCACTTGTATTCAATATTTTAAAGTGTAATTGTATTGTAGATTGTTATTACTAAGCAAGGATAGTATCTGAGGTCTGTAATCGCTCCTACCCCATTGTTAATTCATATCAGATCTCACAGATCCCAAATTCATTTTCCTTCCATTCAAAGTGTCCTGGAGGTATAGTAATAATGAGAGCTCCAGATGCCTGTGTTTTGTTTTGTTTTGTTTTTAAAAAAATACATATATTGCACCAACATGACAGCAGTGGCTGTGTTAAATTAGAGTTTCAGTATATTGGGGTCATCTACACCCCTGGTATCTAAGGTGCAGGCTACAATACTATAGAACAGTGGCTCCCAAATGGTGGTCCACATACCCAAGGGGTCTGTGTCACCCTTCGCATAACAAAAACTACCATACAGATATCAAAATTTTCAAAAGTAAGGGGTACATGGCTTGGCTTTTGAAAAATGGGGGTCCGCAATACTTAGCTAATAGGGAACCACTGCTAGAGAATGGTTGACAAACGTGCACCCCTACTGTAGGAGAACATGTGGATTGTGCAGTGGCATGAATTAGACCAGGGGTCCCCAAACTAAGGCCCAGGGGCTGGATGCGGCCCAATTGCCTTCTCAGTCCGGCCCGGATAGTACGGGAATCGTGTTTTTACATGAGTAGAATGTGTCCTTTTTATTTAAAATGCATCTCTGGGTTATTTGTGGGGCCTGCCTTGTGTTTTTACATGAGTAGAATGTGTGCTTTTATTTAAAATGCATCTCTGGGTTATTTGTGGGGCATAGGAATTCATTCATATTTTTTTTTTCCAAAATACAGTCTTGCCCCCCGCAAGGTCTGAGGGACAGTGGACCGGCCCCCTGCTGAAAAAGTTTGCAGGCCCCTGAATGAGACTTTAAAACATTTCATAACTGACCCTTTAGGTCATTTCCATAACTCACCCTTTTATATTGTGAACTGCCCTGTGGTCCTCAGATGAAGGACTGTATAGTTATAATTATAATAACAATAATAATATAGGAGCATGAAAATATCCTAAATGCATAACAGGGTTAAAACAAATTTCTTCTAAGTGTTAGAGTCTGATAGAAATCATCAGAAATGCATAGCTTGTTTTTAAGTTTTAAGCTTTCTCCCCTTTTGCTAGACAGCATTTGGTTGCTGTTTGAAACTGATTATGATATTACAGTATTCTCTCTGGACAGTCTTTCTCGGAAATGACTCTTTCCTTGTGGCTAATGGTGACTTTGGAGCCCAGACATGTTGTGGGATTTTATGAATGGAAAGGCTGCTCTGAACGTCTATTCTAGAAATACATTTTAGCAGTTCCTGGCACACCAAAACCAAGCAGTTGGAGGGGAAGAAAGTTGAGGACCATAAAGCTATTTCTGTTTTCCAGTGTGGGTCTTCTAGGAAATATTTTCTTTTTGTCAGCTTTATTGAAGTGGAAACAGGAAGTATTTGTTTGCAGCAGAAATTTTTGTAAACGTTCTGTGTTAATAATGTGCCTGTCGATGTAGCGGGATTGCAATTTCTTTTCTAATTTACAGAGAAATTGCAACTTATTTCTGGTGTACTTTGTAGTGCTAATGGTGTTTTCTGGGAATTTTCCCATCCCCTGTAAGATTCCGGACAGCAGCAACCAAGTTCAGTCGGAAACCAATCCCATTCGGCTTCGGACCCCGGGCCAATCAGAGCCACAGCTCCCATGTGGCGTTGCAGCCGAATTATGCACATGCAGAGGGAATTGCACCCCACCCTCCTCTCCTCTCTGGAAGGGATTGTGGATCAGATGGTCTGGTTCAGAGAAAACTGGCATGAAGAGGTATGTTTTTCCATTTAGAACTGGAATTTAAAAACATGTACAGGGGTCTTCCCACTTACTCGGGGGTTATGTTCCCGGGAACCCCTTGAAAAACTGTTTAAAGAAGAAGTAGCTCTTACCAGACAGGTGGCTCTGAGTCTTCCTCACTGATGGAGGATGGTGTGCAAAGGCTCCTGGGATTGCTAGCCGTTTTCCTGCTCTTTTCGGGCAATTTTTGCTCTTTCTGCAGTTTGAAATCGATTTATGTAATTATTTCCCGGGTTCCATATCGGATTGGGTGCTATGTGGTCACGTGCGAGCCAAACGCACGTAGGTGGGAAGAGGCCTGTATGTCACCATCCTGCTTCCCCCTGCTCCTGGTATTGAGATTGCTTCAAGCTTTTGCACCTTGCACACTGATTCAAGGGAGCTTGCATTTCTTGGGACTGACTTGGTGCTCCAGGCCTTTTCCCAGCCTGGGCTCAGACACAGCCAAGGTGGCTTGTTGGGCAGAAGGCAGGGAGCCCAACAGTAAGTGTGGTCAGACCAAACGGGAAGCAGAGCCAGCTAATTTTAGCTTTGTCTCCATCTCCTCCCTCTTGAGTTCTGCAAGTGGCAATGCTGGGACACAGCAGCAGCAGGAGGAACCTCACACGTAGTGCTACCAACCTAGACTGGTTGTGAGTAGGAAGGCAGATGTGTGGACTTCACAATTATAATAATAATTTACTATTTATACCCCAACCATCTGTCTGGGTTTCCCCAGCCACTCTTGGAAGAATAAAGGCTGAGGTTGGTGGGGCAGTGCCCCATTGACAAGCCATCACTGACTCCCATCAACTTCTTCCTACCTTACTTCCCATTTTTTTATTTAAGCATGTATATAGCACTTTGTCAGGTGGCGCTGTGGGTTAAACCACAGAGCCTAGGGCTTGCTGATCAGAAGGTCGGCGGTTCGAATCCCCACGACGGGGTGAGCTCCCGTTGCTCGGTCCCAGCTCCTGCCCACCTAGCAGTTTGAAAGCACATCAAGTGCAAGTAGATAAATAGGTACTGCTCCAGTGGGAAGGTAAACGGTGTTTCTGTGCGCTACTCTGGTTCGCCAGAAGCGGCTTTGTCATGCTGGCCACATGACCCGGAAGCTGTACGCTGGCTCCCTCAGCCAGTAACGCGAGATGAGCGCCACAACCCCAGAGTCGGGCATGACTGGACCTAATGGTGAGGGGTCCCTTTACCTTTACCTTTATAGCACTTTGCAAGTAAAGCAGACCTTTCAAAGTTGTTTACCAGATGCTGAAAAGCGACAGCAGTTTCCATGAAGGATTCGTGCAACCAAAGGGTGGAATATAGAACATTTTGGAAATAAATTCTTTGTCTAAAATAGCTGTTTGGACTTCCTGACAGGCAAAAAGCAGTGCAGGAAAGTTGGCTATATGCAGACAGATTTGCGTCCAAAAAGCTAGGAATTGCAACATGCTGGTAATGTGTCACATGTGTATTTATTTATTTTAAAATGCTTTTATCCCACTTTTCAGGCAAAAGGGCTCCTGGAGCATTTTTTTTACATATAAATCAACAAAATAACCCCAAGTCAGTCCCTGATCTCAGGATTGCAATGTAGAATACATGACAGAAAAGCAAAACCGGCTGGGGAGAGGAAGAGCAAAGTTCTTAGCACTGCTTTCTGTAACTCCATCTCAGAATGTTGCTGTATGGTGCCAAATGTTTACTTCATTATTTCCATTCAAAAGAAGTGCTGTTTTTGTGTTTGATGGCGTTAGGTCCTTCGACAGCTTCAGCAAGGCCTGGCAAAGTGCTACTCTGTCGCCTTTGAGAAGAGTGGAGCGGTTTCAGATGCCAAAATCACCCCCCACACGCTGAATTTTGTCAAGAAGTTGGTCAGCACCTTTGGTGTCGGTCTGGAGAACGTCTCCAATGTCTCCACCATGTTTTCCAGTGCTGCTTCAGAGTCGCTAGCGAGGAGAGCCCAGGCGACAGCTCAAGACCCTGTCTTCCAGAAACTGAAAGGGCAGTTCACAACAGGTGTGTGATTTTTATACAGTTTCTGGTTAACTTTCACCCTACAGGTTGTGATCCAGACACTGAATGCTTTCTGTTCTGGCTCATTTGGGAATAGTACTTTGGAGGTTTTTAAGCAGAGGTTGGATGTCCATCAGTAAGGGATTAATTAGTAGCTGTGATTGCTGCAGCTTGGCCTAGATGACCCTTGAAATCCCGTCAGCTCTACAATGGCTACGATTCCTTTTTCTTCCAAATCAAAGCAAGTTTCCTTTTGTAACTTCCACTATGCTATGCAAGAATCAGATGTAACAGGAAACTAAACTATGCTAGAGAATGAGCCACATACTAAATCCTCCCAGGCTGAGACCCATCCAGAAGCTCGCTGCAAGTCCTGCAGAGGACAAATGGCTTGACAGGGTCCTGGAAGCAAAAGCTTGACAGGGAGAGGAAGCAAAAGCAAAATGATTGCTGATTTAGAGCAAGAAGGGGTCAGAAGGCACAGGAGAAGGACAGAAGTTTCAGATGTTGCAAGTCAATGACCCATCACCCGCGTGGAGTAAATAAAACACACAGACATGATTTTAGGTTAATGGGTAAAATAGGGCCACAACTTTATTGGTTACGGCGTGTGAGTGGTATTGGCTTAGGCATTGGATAAGAGCGCAACACCAGACTCCACCCCGGGGGGAGTCACTTTAGGGTTAACAACCAGTGGGAGGAGCTTGTTGATGCAAATTCAACTGGAAGCTTCCCCTGACGTCACTGGGGGTCGTGCCATGGCCCTAGCCACCTAGCAGGGCATCGGACAGGATCCACGACCGCCGGATCCCTTTAAAGGGATACCCCTAGGAGGTAGGTGATGGCCGCCACCTGACCTCCAACACACCACACATATTACATCACCTATTGAATATTCCAATGCCTAACCGCCAATACCATAAAGTTGTGACGAGTTGCTACGAGGTAGGCGAAAAAACCAAGAGGCCGGTGCCAATTTGCCAAATGGATAAAAAACTCCTACCAGGCTCCCTGGGCAACCAACCGAAGTCCATAGCAAGGTCAAAAAGCCTAGCAAAACCTAAAGGGAGGGAGGGCAGGAGATCTGATGCGAGCAGGAGCAGAATGAATGAGATGGAGTTTGCCCGGCTGCTTGAATGCAGCCAGACACCGCCCCCCAGCCAGCCCTATTGGCTGGCTATGAGGCATGACGCGACAGGAAGGAGGGGCTAAGGCAGGGAATTGAACACGCCCCCCTGCCCAGGCGGGAAATGGCTCCTGCTCGCAACCCCTCCCCTCTGGGAAGAGGAGAGGCTTAACGGAAAACTGTGCTATGAGAATGAGCCACACTGAACTTCAGGAATGCATATATCCTCCCTCGCTGAGACCCAGCAGAAGCTGGAGCAAGTCCTGGAGGACAAATGGCTTGACAGGGAGAGGAAGCAAAAGCAAAATGATTGTTGATTTAGAGCAAGAAGGGGACAGAAGGCACAGGAGATGCTTTCCCAGCTCATCCAGACCAGGATCGGATAGGCTCTTGCAGATCATTGTTTTTCTGCTCCTAGGCAAGGAACCACAGTGAAGGAATCACTGCCTTTCCAGTGTTGCTGTCTCTGTATCTTGTATTAATATTGCCTGCTATTTTAATTAAAACACCTACCATGGAACCAACCCCATGGTAGCATCCTCTCTCATCTCATTCCCTTTTATATCTACAAGGAGATTGAAATCTTTTTCTGTTTTCAAATTAGCCACAGTTCCCTGTGGCATCCAGACTTGGGGCACCATGGTTTGTTTAAACAATGGTTAGTGAGAACAATTCATAATCAGATCACATGTTCAGCACTTGGCTTGTTCTTGTTAATCATTGTTTTAGCAACAACAGCTTGCAGAATTCAGACATCACAGGGACAGTGGAAGCAGGAGCTTTTGCAATCCTTGTGAATATGAAAAATGAGGAAGAAAGGAAGTGTTTAGCCCGAAGTTAACCACTGTCCATTACTGTTGTGGTAAACCAAGGTTTTCTGTTATGTCTGACCTCAGCCTATTTTCTCTAGAAAGAATTAGGTAGCAACCTAGTGAGTGAAAGAGAGTTGGGTAATTTCCTTTATCTGCTATAAATGTCACAGAATTATGTTAAGAATCCTTTTGTGGCATTTAATTCAGCAAAACACCTAATTCATTAACTGAGTAGGAAAACAATTATATCAAACCATTTAGATAAGAAAACAAATCTCAAAGTAGTCCAAGTTTACACATAAAATGCACAATGTGCTTGTTGGAAGAGTTATATGTTTATTTTTCCTAAATTAGAAGCATCTGTGTAAGTGATGTGATTTAAACTTTGGGGTGTCTGGTACTCATGAAATTATTTTTAAAAAATGCCATTTGAGTTTGATAATTTAAATCAATTGCTATAATTGGCCTTTAAGGGGGCAATTTGGGAAGTTGTTTTGCTACTGTTATTCATTTTCTGTTAACCAGCTTTGCTTTCTATTATTTATAGATCAGCACTACATGAAAACTATTATTTGTAAGGAGCATCTGTTCTTTGCCATTTTAGATTCTAGCCTTCCTCTGGCACAAGGTGTATTTTATGAAAGGGAAATTCTGCAAGCTGAATCTGGGCATTCCTTGCTCTGCACACCCCTGAAATGCTAAGCACATGGGAGTTGGAATTAAGCCCCATTGAGCTTGATGTGATTTATGTCTTGAGTAAGCATGCTTAGGACTGCAGAATAAATCCAGCCGAGTCTCTGAACTGACTGCTTTGATCCCCCTGCCAGTGAAAAGGGCAGCAGGCAGAATGTTTTGTTTTGTTTTTCAATTTCCACCACCCTCTTTTACTGACAGCAAAAAGGCCAACCTTGAAGGATGTGTGTGTGCTTGCCAAGTCATTGGCCCTAGCCTAGAGCCACCTTTCCACCTCATTTCAAATGTGTTTGCTCTACTGGAGAATTTGTGGTCCTGGGAGGTGCTGTGCAGTGGGGGCTCGAGAATATGGTAGGATCTTTAGATTCTCATTCCCAAGGTCTGAAGCTCTGTAAGTTAGCCTTCTTTTTATGGGGCTGGAATGATTATAGTACCCCTATAACTTTTTAAAAAATGTCTATTTCCTCTTCTAGTAGAGCTATGGGATCTATATATTTCATGAACTAAATACGATTTGTTCACACACACACACACACACACACAAGCAAACCTAAATGTGTAAAGCAAAGTTTGTGTGTTTGAAATCTCCAGGTGGCATTTAAGTTGTGGAAGTGTGAGGATCATCCCTGGTAATAAACATTTGCACTGATCATTACTTATTTTCTTTACTGAATATATTTATATTCCTCCTGTCTCCCAAGTTGGGATTCAAGGCAGCTTACATTTAAATGCAACCCGAAGCAATAAAAACAAACTAGTTAAAAACAATACTTAAAACACATCAAAACACATTTAAAGCCAGCAATTAAAATAGCTTGCCCTGACAGCAGCCCTCTGATCAGCATCTTCTGCCTGCTCCTTAGTTTTCAAAGGCCTCTCCAAATAGGAAGGTCTTAGCTAGCTGGCAGAAGGGTAGCAGAGAGGAAGCCAGTCTGACACCTCTTGGGAGGGAATTCCACAATACGGGAGCAGCCACAGAAAAGGATCCCTCTTGTGTCACCAGCAGACATTCTTCTGATGTTGATGGGAGCAAGATAAGGTGCTCACTTGAGGGTCTTACTACCTGGGCAGGTTGATATAGGGGGACACAATCCTTTCAGGTAGCCTGAGTCGAACCCATATGCCAAAGCACTTGGGGGAATTTACAGTTTGAAATAGTAGCTTGCATTCTTATGAAAAATGGTAGGGAAAGAGACAGGGAGGGGAAGATGGGGATAAGCAAATTCACATCCCCTCTGTAGTTACATTTTTACGTGATGGCCAGTTGGAATAGTCATTTAGGAGGTTGTTCCGGCAGGGAAAGGGCCAAGCAACAGCTGGGCTCAGCTGAGCCAACGGAGGAGTCTTTGCTCTTCCACCTCCTCCTCCAGTGCTGTCAGGTGAAATGCTGCTACAGGAAATCGAGCCAAACGGGTCGGTCACAAATGAGCCAGTGGAGAGGACCTTGCTGTCTCACCCCTCCTTTGCTTCTAGGTGGAATGACAGCTGACAGTAGCAATTGAGAAACAGTCAGGATATTTGAAGTAGTTTTATCTCACTTGTCCATCAAATATGCTCAAGATAACTTTAAAAATAAAGGTTGTTTTTTTTAAAAAAAGTCATAATAAAAAGGATTGTTCTGATGAAAATATTAAGCATGATGAACAACACCATCAAAACCCGCAGCATTATTAGGAAGGGATCTTAATATCTTTGATGAAAAACCTTACGGGAAGTGAAATAGTTTTCACGTGAAACCTAAAAGGTGAAAGGGTAAAGCGTATCTGAGAAGGGTGTTCCATAGATGGGGTGCCACCACAGAAAATGCCCTAGCCAAGTTACCACCTGCCCCTCGGTAACAGGAGGATATCCAAACAAAATAGAAAATTCTTTCCAGTAGCACCTTAGAGACCAACTGAGTTTGTTCTTGGTATGAGCTTTCGTGTGCATGCACACAAAAGCTCATACCAAGAACAAACTCAGTTGGTCTCTAAGGTGCTACTGGAAAGAATTTTCTATTTTGTTTCAACTATGGCAGACCAACACGGCTACCCACCTGTAACAGGAGGATCTCCAGAGAAGGGTCTCTGATGATAGCTTTGTGCAGAGGAAGGTGACCCTTTGAGATATCTGGATGTCTTGAGCATTCAAGTTCAGCCAGGATCATAGCATTGCATGATGTACTGCCACAATCTGAAAGAATGATGAAACACGCCTGTATTTCTTGAGCAACAACCCACAGTAAACTGGTTTTGAAACTGAGGGAAGTTCTAAGGTAATTTGGGATGTTGGCATTCTGAATTTGCAACAGGGAAATTGAGATAGTTCCTCAGAAGCTCGCTTTAATGATCATGGGGAAAGTGGTCTTACGGGATTCTTGTGTGTCACATCTATGCCCTGCACATTAGAGAGCATGTTAAGCTCTGCATGAAATAATCTTTGCAGCACAACAGTCGCATGACAGTAGATAATGGAAGCCTTGAACCATATGATCAAATTTAATGCGTGGCAGCTACTAGGGAAGAAGAGAGTTGCCAGCATATTGTGCTTCTTCTGGGTTTTCTGATAAGTCAGAGGGATCCAGCTGCAGTTAATACATATGTGTTGTTTCTCCGTGCTTAGAAAGAATAGACAATTATTCCTGTATGCGATGGTACTTCAAAAATTCATATCTGTATTAGAATTGGTATATAGATAAAAAGTATTTGTTTGTTTTGTGTTTGTTTATTTCAGAGTAGGGGAAAATTGAAGGGGGGAGAGGTTACCTTTTAGCATATAAACTAAACAGAAGGAGTTGAAGTATTTTCTCATTCTAAACCGAGGCTGTGTGTGTGTGTTTGTGTTCTCTTGAGCAGTTTACTCCTGCTGACTCCAAATAGAGGCAGGGTCATGTGAATCCAGCAGAGTAGATGTGTGGAGTCTTTGGCCTCCAATGTTGCTGGATTGCATCTCCCATCTTCCCTGGACATGCTGGCTGGGGCTGATGGGAGCTGGAGTCCAGCAACATCTGGGTAGTACCAGGTTCCCTGCTTTAGAGAACGCCCCACCCCCTCATTCTCTACCTTTCTGCTCTGCAGAGTTAAAGCATTCTTGCAACTCCAGCTCCAGGTTTTTGTCCATCGCAGCACAAGCTGAGCAGCTCTGCTCTCCCTCTTCTTGGAGGGCTGGTCCCACCATCTCCATGCTTGCAGCAAAAAGTGGCCAAACCTGGGTCAGCCATAAGGTGAACAGAGGAGGCAGGAATGCATATGGAAAGCTTTGCACTGCCTCTGTTGAAGCATAATGGATGATACAACTTCACTCTTGCCATTTCTGCACCAAATTTGAAATTAAATTTTGCTCAACTTTTTTTTAATGCATTTGTTGATGTTTGGGTCTTCAAATGCAGAGTGTTGGCTTCTTTGACTAAGTTTGTTTATATATATTATATATATATATTATATATATATATATATATATATATATACCGTATTATTGCGGCGTATAAGACGACTGGGCGTATAAGACGACCCCCAACTTTTCCAGTTAAAATATAGAGTTTGAGATATACTCAACCACAGATTTCTCCACCCGGCGTATAAGACGACCCCCGACTTTTGAGAAGATTTTCCTGGATTAAAAAGTAGTCTTATACGCCAGAATATACTGTGTTGTATATATTATATATATATATATATATATATATATACACACATACACACACACACACACACACACACACACACACACACATATGAGAGATTTTCCTTCGACTGCCAAGATAATGTAATAGAAGCAATCAGGATACAAAGGGGATTTGCTGCTTTCTAGAAGAATGAAAACTTTTCTGATATCTTCTACAGATTTGGAACATTTTACTTTTCAATTATGATTAAGCATGAGTAGTTATAGGATTAAAACAGCACTTTTAGTTAGCGCAAAACGAGATTACTTTAATCTGTTAAACTTGGAGTTTGAATTAAAGTTGAAGGGTGGAGGGGGGGAATGGCTGCAATTAGTTTGGTCAGTACGCTTGCCTTTTGGAGTTTGGGGGATTCAATTCATTTTGCAGAAAATAAGTTTTTGATTAATTTGCAACAGTAATAGAATTTATGCTCCTGAATTAATGGGGAGTTAATTACTGTACCAGTCCTTAGCCGAGAATGAATCACCAATTTGCGCATTCTTGGTCTTGACTGTGGTCTTGTTTTAACATGCTTTGAATCCTCCTCTTTCTCTTGAGTTCATGGCCCTTTAGCCCTTGCAAGGGTTTAAATCTAACTATTCCCCAAGATTTCTGAAAGTCTTGCAAGTTTTCAATACTAGTATATACAATTGCTATTGTCCAAGCCTTTAGGTTTCCAAGGCATGATGGATTCAAGATCTTCTAAATATTCTTGCAATTTCCAGCAGATGCCATTCAGGCTTATTTGCAAAAACCCAATGTTTTTGTATCCTGGTTTCCTTTCCTTAAGCCCGGATTGAATATGACAGTTGAATAACAGCACCCAGTTAAATTTTGGGCTGTAGGCCCATTTAAGGACTGAATTTGCCAACAGGTGTTAAATCTAAAAGAGTTGCTAATCCTAGCTCACTCAAGTCAGTTTTGCACACCCAAATCAATGTCACTGTTTGAATGTGATAGCAGCTCACCTTCCCTAAACAGAGAAATGGGCAGGTTCTCCTCTTCCCAATTGATCAAGGAAGAGCAACCACCAGGGTAAATAAGAGAGAGAACCAATTCAGCAGTGTTCTCCTTCTCAAAACGATTACAGTAGTACCTCTGGTTACGAACGGGATCTGTTCCGGAGCCCCATTCGTAACCTGAAAGGTCCGCAACTTGAAGCGTCTGCGCATGTGTGTGATGTCATTTTGCGCGTCTGCACATGTGCGAACCGCCGAACCTGGAAGTAACCAGTTCCGGTACTTCCAGGCTTGGCGGGTTCATAACCCGTGACGAACGCAACACGCAGTGTTCGTAACACAAGGTACGACTGTACATATTATTACCAAGGATAGGAAAACAGTGGTGATTGTGGGCTCCTTTATTGGTTAGACTTGAGAGGCAAAGGAAGACATGGGAGCTTCAAGAGGGATCTCCAGCCATCATCATTTCAGGGAAGTAGAGAGTATATACTATGAATATACTATCAGGAAAAGCATGAGACTAAGGTTTTACCAGTCAGTGTATTATCTTTTTCTCCCCTCATCTTTCTCTGGTCCATATGTCCTAAATAGATACCTGGTCAGTAAATGATAAAAGACGACTCCAGAGCTTTTTGACTGGTTACCAAGGTTGCCTGTATCATTAGGCAAGGTGCTTCATGTAGCAGATGTTTGGGTAGAGCAGCGAATTGTCAATTATTTAGGTAGTGACTTTTATTTTCATCACAAGGGTGCACCATTTATTTATTTTTAATTTCCTGCCCTGAGCCGCATTTGCTAACTTGTGTCTGTCAAAGTTCTGTAAAGAACTTCTTACATTTGAGTTCACGGTCTATAACACATGGTTGTTAGGCTTCCTATCCCACTTTATCCTGTCCTTCAGTATTCTTATTCCGTCTGTCCAATAAAAGGATCTCAGTCCATATCATTGCAATTTCCAAAGGAATTTCCGTGTGGAGTCCACAATTCTAAAAGTGGACCGCCGTCCTCTCGTTCAGTCTCTGGTGCTTAAACCAACATAGGTAATAAGTGTTGGGTTTTAGTTAGGATCGGTATCACAAAAATATTTCCTTTCCGTCTAATTAAGCTGTCTGCAAAGCAGGGGAGCCGGTGCAGAATGCCACATAGCTGGTAATTCTTTGGATGTACTTAGACAGGCTCTGTATGGAGCCCCTGTGACACAAAGAAAGCCAGCTAATTAATCGAGTGCTCTCTGTCATTCCCATCTGCTACCAAGAAGCAAAACAACGAAGGAGAAGGGGAAGTCTAAAATAGGTATTTTCAACAAACTGGAGTGATTCCTACAGTGAAGTGAATGGCTTGGTGTGTTTTATTTTAATTAACACTGCTGAATATTTTTGCTTCAGCTATTTGCATATCATTAGCAGGAATATTGTACTTGCCGTTTGGTGACATTTCCCTGCACTTTGGGGAGCCTATGAGAGGCAAACAATGCTGTGTTTCATGTTTCTCTTTTTCACCCAGCGATTTGCTCAGATTGTGCACTAGAGGGTAGGCTTGGAATTATAATGAGATTTTTTACAAGTACGTTCACAGTAGATGCAAGAGGTGCTGGACTGGCTGCATAAAAATTAAAAGACAGCTGCCAAGAAGGGCGGCAGTCCTTTTTCATCTTCTTGCTAGCACCTTTGTGACCTGGAAAGCACTTTTTACAAATAAGTTCCGTACAGTAAATACATTGCAAAATGAATATTAATTGTCCTACTGACAACTAGCCTCATGGCAAAAACATGCTTGTCTCCTCTGGTGGTATGATGCATCTGTCATTGGTTTTGGGATGTTGGTCCAGTAAGACAGGTTAAGTTGTCATCCTTTGAGCATAGGATAATAGAAGAGAACATCCTGCATTTCACAAGGCTTCACTTGTTTGCAGTGTGTTTTAAAGGCTGCTTCCGGATTCAGGTGCCCGTGTTCCTCTGGTTTTGGTCCGATTTAGTGCGGTGCTCCATAGCGTTCATAGGTGTGACTTGCAACTGGTACAAAAATACAAAATAAGTTGGGAAGAGGGGGTGTGAATGGAGAGGAGAGAGCCCTCCTTGAAAATGTAAAAAAGAGAGAGAGTCTGACTCCTAAGACTCAAAAGGAGCAGTGCATCCAGCTTTAAGCAATTTCGATAGGTGGACACCTTTACAACCTGGACACCAGAGAGTTTAAAGCATGTGGAGAAGGCACTTGGGACTCCCCCTCCTCCCCACTTTTCACTTCTCTCATCTCTCATCAAGCCCTCCCTCACCTGCCCTGAGCATGCAGAACACCAAATGTACCCAATAGCATGTGAAGGAACAGACAGGTGGCAGCAGGACTGGGCTGGAAAACTTGTATGTGTCCCAGGAGAGCCAATGTGGTGTAGTGGTTAGGAGTGGTGGACTTGTAATCTGGTGAACCGGGTTCGATTCCCCGCTCCTCCACATGCAGCTGCTGGGTGACCTTGGCTAGTCACACTTCTCTCAAGTCTCTCAGCCTCATTCACCCCGCAGAGTGTTTGTTGTGGGGGGGAGGAAGGGAAAGGAGATTGTTAGCCGCTTGAGACTCCTTCAGGTAGTGATAAAGCAGGATATCAAATCCAAACTCTTCTTCCCATTTAAGTGAGAGTTACAAAGAGTTTTGCTGTCTGTTTTGCACCACTGAGGAGAATTTCAAACCAGTACTTGATGCTATTTGAGTCAGGGTCCTTGCGTTCTAAGCAAATTAGCCTTTAAATTATGCCTCAGGTAGCTTTTCAGAGTTTGGTCCGCAGGAACGACTTTTTCCATATTTTACCTTAAGCGGCTAAACTAAGCTACTTGCCTTTGTAATTCCCTGCTTCTAACACTTGAAAACAGTTGGCTTTCGTCGTTTTAAAAGAGTACACGTAAGCCGTTTTTGCTTTTTTACTTTAATGATACTTGATTTCTAAGTCACACGGGTAGCCTTCTTTGGCTGAAGGGTGGGGAAAACAAATAAATAAGAGCAAGTGGAGCCTTGTAGTTCCTCTCCTCCCATAATTAGGCATGCTTATTCCACCATATAAGATCTATATTTAAAGACATCTATCTTACTGCTTTGCCTGATTGGGCCCTGCATTTAAATACCAGTATTCTGTTTGCCTGTGTTAGCCTTCCCCAATCTGTTGCCCTCCATATTTTGCTGGACTACAAGTCCCATCGTCCTTTGCTGGCTGGGGCTCATGGGAATTGTAGTTCAACGACATCCGGAGGCTACCGGACTAGGTTAGGAGGCTCAATTGTAGCTGCCATCCAGCCACGTGCTAGTTTAAGAGAAGAGCCTTTTGCTTGGGTGCAGCCCTCAGTTCTTTGACGCCAGTTTTTTAATATTCCAATTCCTCCGTGCTATTGAATTCAGTGGACCATGCTTGCTTTTGCTCGCTTCTGTCTAATAGATATTTTAAAGGTTGTTTTGAAGATTTAAATTGAAACGTGTTCATTGACATCTATGCACATTCCTCTCCCCCCTCCACAGGTCATAAGAAAAGATTCCTGCGCAGATTCATAGGGAGTACGTAAATTGCTCTACTCTAATTTTAGGAAAGTACTTGAAAATGGCAGGCATCATTGTTCTGTGTCAAGTGTGATAGAACAGTTTTTTTAATTGAAACTGCTAGGAAATTTTTGAGCACAGTTGAGCATTAAATAGGTCTTAAAAGTTTTGAGCCCTGTAGTGCTGTTCAGTATTTGTTATCTATAGATAACCTCCTCTAAATTATTTTCATGTGCCACAGTTCAGCATATGAAAGTCAGTGTGTCTTAGCACTACCCTTCTAATAAGCTAGCATGACTTGGGATGCACATTAAATTTGAGGGAAGGGCTGGCTTTTTAAAATAGCGAATGCCAGTGGGACCTGCAACAAAATGTTGCAGTACGTACAGAGCTCCCTGTTCAAGATTCCAGTCACCCCATTCCATTCCCCCTCTCCTTTTCTGTCCTCAGATGCCAACTGATCAGGATTCCATTGTCACTGAGCATGCTCAGTCCTCATTTGGCTGTTTGTGATTCTTTTCCCTCCCTCTGTGTGGGTTTTTTCCTTCACCAATTTCTTGTAGCTCTGAGAACCTCAGCATTCATCAAAACCAGTTGATCATTCCCTCTTCTTTGTGGATGGTGCTATTTTGGCTACATAAGAATTCACACTCAGAGAATAAAGATTGCTGTTGTTAAATATCAGGAGCAGCCAACATGGTGTCCTACAGATATTGTTGGACTCCCAACTCCTATCAGCCAGCATGGATAGCGTTCAGGATTGATGGGAGTCATAGTCCAGTAACAACTTGAGGGCTCCCTGTTGCCTCCACCTGGTATATATTTTGATATGGACTTAGTGGTTTGCCATAGTTTCTGGATCCATCAGGAACACTCACAAGCTTGAACTCAGCCTTGCAGAAACTTCTCCATAATATCTTCAAACAATTTGATTACAGTATATTCTGGCGTATAAGACTACTTTTTAATCCAGGAAAATCATCTCAAAAATTGGGGGTCGTCTTATACGCCGGGTGGAAAATCTGTGGTCGAGTATATCTCAAACTCTATATTTTAGCTGGAAAAGTTGGGGGTCGTCTTATACGCCCAGTTGTCTTATACGCCGGTATATACGGTATAATCATGGTACTTTTGAGGTATCTAAATAATCTTACAGGGCTTGATTCAGGTTGATATATTTTCAGCACCTGGCTTCTGTCTTGGGCGCATTCCTAGTGACATGTTGACAGAGCTTGATATGGAACCCAAAGTGGCCCTGTGTAGGTGGAAGCTGGCTTGGTTCTTTATAGCAGAACGCCCTAAGATGTCCCCTCCCAGCCCCCCAAAGGGACCCTGCAGTTCCTAGAGCTAACATGTCCTGCAAGGCACAGCCAGGGTATAGGACAGGCATAGGCAAACTCGGCCCTCCAGATGTTTGGGACTACAGTTCCCATCACCCCTGACCACTGGTCCTGCTAGCTAGGGATGATGGGAGTTGTAGTCCCAAAACATCAGGAGGGCCGAGTTTGCCTGTGCCTGGTATGGGACAATAAGAGGTTCAGGCTGCACACAAGGCAAGGTGGGGGAGAGCTTCAGGCTTGAGAGTTGTTGGGAAACCCCCTATTGCCCACACAGAGCTACAGTTTACAGTGCGGTTTAAGTGTCAGTCCCTCTTCCCAGGGCACTCTGGAAACTGTAGCTCTGTGGGGGAATTGGGGGTCTCCCAACAACTCTCAGCACCCTTAACAAACAGCACATCTCATAATTCATGACAAATGGTATGATACTGCTTTAAATGCATAGTGAAGATAGGGCCTTACTCACAAGGCTAATGTTTGTGCTGCTTAAATGGAGTTATGTTGTCTGCAACATCGTTCTTCGGTAGATATTTAATTTATTTAGCACATTTGTGTCTATTTGAAACATTTCTACCCTACCTTTTCTTCAGACAGAATCCATGTAGGGCCCCCCCTCCATTTCAGGTTTATGCAACGTTCTCAAAGTGAGTACCAGTAAAAACAATTTCTAAACAATAATACTATAAATCATAATAAGTACCAGGATGAAAGTGGGGGGAGGGGAATCTAAAAAATGCAGAGATGGCCTGGAAGCCAATACTACATAGAATAGCAGATGAAAACCATTCAGTGTGAAAGTAAGTTAGTCACTGTTTGGTAAAAGCCTTTATTAAAATGCCTGGATGAATTGAGCAGTTTCTACTACATGATGTCTGACTCTTAGAAATGGGGATATCTGTGATTGCATTTAGACATATCTTGCCTTAATATGCTGATATATGAACGATCCTTTTGTCCTGTGCACAAAGCCCATTAGCTTCTCTTTTTGCACAAGGCAGCAAGCAAACCAAGAGGTCTACCATGTAGTTCTCCATCTCATCCAAAACAGGAAACTATGATTTCCAGACTATTAAATCATGGTTTGAAGTTGGGTTACTGTTAATGGCTTTTTCTGAAGCTGTTAACCATTGTTTCCTGGCTTGGATGAAACAGGAAACTATAGTTAGTTGAAAACTTTCCGGTTTGCCAGCTTACGCAAAGAGAGGAAACAGCTGTTTTTGCAGTCAAAAGGTTTGTTCATATCTGAGCTTATTAAGGAGAGATAGGTTCATCTAAACTCTCCCTACGGAGATCAGTCATAGCAAGACGGAGTTCATCAGGGTTCCTATTGCATAAGGAGCAATAAATGACATGACAAACTTTTTGGAATCGAAATGGCCACAACTTTATTGATTGCAGATGCAAGAAGGCTTTGGCTTAGGCATTGGGTATGTATCCTGGTTGCTGGCTGCTAACTTCATCAGGGTCAGTCTCAGATTAAGCATCCCCACATGACACATATCAAATACAGGTGACCCATGTTGTTGTTGTTTAGTCATTTAGTCATGTACGACTCTTCGTGACCCCATGGACCAGAGCACGCCAGGCACTCCTGTCTTCCACTGCCTCCTGCAGTTTGGTCAGACTCATGTTAGTAGCTTTGAGAACACTGTCCAACCATCTTGTCCTCTGTTGTCCCCTTCTCCTTGTGCCCTCAATCTTTCCCAACATCAGGGTCTTTTCCAGGGAGTCTTCTCTTCTCATGAGGTGGCCAAAGTATTGGAGCCTCAGCTTCAGGATCTGTCCTTCCAGTGAGCACTCAGGGCTGATTTCCTTCAGAATGGATAGGTTTGATCTTCTTGCAGTCCATGGGACTCTCAAGAGTCTCCTCCAGCACCATAATTCAAAAGCATCAATTCTTTGGCGATCAGCCTTCTTTTTACAGGTGACCAATTGGGGAGTTCTATGGCCTGTTAGCCCTTGTCTGGACATAAAGACAAACCCCTTTACCCCGGGGTACCCTGATGCTTTGATCCTGGGGAGAGAGGGTAAGTCTCCTCCCCCCGCCACCTGATTAGATTAAAGATGCAACCCAACTGCTTTTCCTGCTAACAAGTGTGACAGTTGCTTGGAGGTGGGCAAAACCTCCAAACCAGCCCATTTGGTCTGCAGGCAAATTCCTCCCTGACCCCGAATAAGGCGATCAAGCCACTCCACAGCGAGGTCATACACGGTGCACCACCTGCTTACCTTTAGATGGGGACAAAATTATACAAGGCGGGAAGGTGGGGTTTCTGAAGCCAACTCTGCTGCTTGGAGGCTGCGCAGCCAGCTTTTATGATTTGGAGACGGACCTGAGTGGAAGCAGGCTTACTGAGGTCTTGTCTCCAAATTCCCGCCCTGCAGTATGGCCTCTAATTGGCCAGTTTAAATTCAAAAGAGGTAGAGGAGTCCCATCACTCCCTGCGGCCAGCTGAGGTTGATGATGCCAGCCAGCCAACCCCACAGGAACTTTCCCCTTGCCCACAGCCACACTGGGCCGCAACTACCACTGCTGTCGAGAACGTTAATTGGTCTTTTCCACTTGCCTTGCTTCCAAGAATTTCCTCAGGCACAAATCTTAATCCTTAAGTAGATTTGTATGTGAATTAAGATATAAGACGGTTTCTATGAGAATTAAAACACATACGTGACTTGATAACATTTTTTGTTAGATTTTCGAAGGTGTTGATTCCGACCTGTAGGTGGGTGAACTGCCTGACCAATGCTATGCGGTTAATTGTTGCACTGTTGCACTAGTACAGAGAGAGATGCTCAGGGACATTTTTAAAAAAGGCGGTTTTAGACATAGCCCAACAAGAAATAGCATCTACCTAATGGGAAAACAAATGACAGAAACAAGTATGTTTAATGTGTAATTTCTGCCAGTGTAAATTGGAACAGATGAGCTTGAATCGCTTTTGCTAACAGCTCATCTATTTTATACATGGATTTGCTTGGCAATAATGTGTGTTAGGCTAAAAGTGACTACTATAATAATTTCTGTTGTATGCGATAATAATCTTTCCTGCTTTCCTTCGTTTTACTATTGTGCAAATCTCCTTTAAAGAAAAAAAAAATAGCAGTTCCCTGGGGTAAGGATCCAAAGCCCAGATAACTTAACTATGCAAGGTGTTAACAACAAGCAGAGTTTTGATTAAATATCTGCATCACATTTCTAACGAGCAATTTTCTGTTGGATTTATTTTGTTTTATCTGCTAGATTTCGACTTCAGCGTGCCAGGCTCCATGAAGCTCCACAATCTTATTTCTAAGCTGAAGAAATGGATCAAAATTCTCGAGGCAAAAACGAAACAGCTTCCCAAGTTCTTCCTCATAGAGGAAAAGTGCCGGTTCCTGAGCAACTTCTCAGCCCAAACAGCCGAAGTGGAAATTCCTGGAGAGTTCCTTATGCCAAAGCCGACACATTATTACATCAAGATTGCACGGTAAAGCAGGGGTTGAAATCTAAGGCTGGGAAGTGTACTAGTTATACATTCCAGAACTTTTTGGGTTAGTTCCAGGCTAAGGTAGCTGAACATAGGTCACTAGCAGGACTAGTTAGTCATAAATTAGCTTCAGTGGTTTCCTGGGAACCTAAGTTCAACTAACTTTGTCTGGATCCAACCCATAATTAACCTCTCCATTTTCCTGGGCTTGTCTGTTCTCCAGACACAATCATCTGGGGCCTGAAACAGTTTCTGCCACCATATCTGATCAGGTTTACAGACAAATTCATGGAAGACAAGCAGGAGAGCCACGCCACACACCTAAAGCACATGACTTCCCCCAGAGAATCCTGAGAATTGTAGCTTCCTTCTCGCAGATCTACAGTTCCCAACACCTTTAACGAACCACAGCAATGTGTGCTGCACAGGAATTTAAAGTGACACAGGCTGTACTCAAAGGCTTGTGATCTAAAGATAGATTACAGAAGAATGTAAAAGGATAGCACCACGCATCATCTCTCCTGTTCCCCAGGCTCCTAAGGGTGTGCTAAGATTGTTTTACCCTAGTTTTTAGCTGATATTTTTACCAAGAAGTTTTAACTGCAGCCTTAAGTGTCGGTTTTGTTTAGATCTGTTGTTGTTTTTTTGTTGCATTTTCCCTATCCTGCTCTGAGAGATTTTAGGTTGAAAGGTAGAATACAAATCCCATAAATAAATAGAAAACGCAGTTAAACAAATAGCTACAGTTAACAAAAAAAGTACGATTTTGCCTTATTCTCCATGAGAAGTGTAATATTTCAGTTTTGCAGCATTCCTGTTTCCTGACAATTTCTTTTCCTTAGGAGGCAAAATTGCAGACTAACCTTCTTTCTTCTATGCATTGATTAAAATTTGGTGGATGCACCAAGGGTTGAACAAAATTGGCCTTCCCTGTCTTGAGCCATTAGTTTCCTACCTTTTTTTTCCATTTCAAGGCCTGATTATCTACTTTGGTGTCTTGCCAGGGATTAGTCAGATGTTCCCAAGGGCTCCCAACAGCAGTGTGCATCTGCACGCTTGATTCTTTCCAAGGCAAGAGAAACTAAGCCTGCCAATAGGAAGGCATTCTGTCCTTTATAGAGTCCTGACTAACAAGCAACTACTTTCTGGTGTGTGGGAGTCGATGTGTTGTTTTTAAAATCCCTCCTACACAGTCATGAAAGCTGAACTCGGCCATTTCCTGCAGGGGCGAAGACAGAGACCGTAGAGAGAGCACCTTTATGGAAGCCAGCATTTTTATAGACCAAGGGTTCAGAGCCGTTGATTTTAAGTGGCTGGTGCTCAGCTCTCAAACCCTGTGCTAGACATATCTCTTTGTCATTCTACAATAGCATTTGTGAGATCCGGGTGCAATCCTGTGGTTTGCTGGGAAAGGGCCATAGCTCAGTGGTCGAGCATCTGCCTTGCAAGCTAAAGGTGCTAGCTTTCATCCCTGGCATCTCCAGGTAGGGTTGAGAAAGGCTCCTGCTCATAATCCTGACAGCCATTGCCAGTCAGTGTAGGCCAGGGGTCCCCAAACTAAGGCCCAGGGGCCAGATGCGGCCCAATTGCCTTCTAAATGTGGCCCGCAGACAGTCTGGGAATCAGCGTGTTTTTACATGAGTAGAATGTGTCCTTTTATTTAAAATGCATCTCTGGGTTATTTGTGGGGCCTGCCTGGTGTTTTTACATGAGTAGAATGTGTGCTTTTATTTAAAATGCATCTCTGGGTTATTTGTGGGGCATAGGAATTCGTTCATTTTTTTCCCAAAATATAGTCCGGCCCCCCACAAGGTCTGAGGGACAGTGGACCGGCCCCCTGCTGAAAAAGTTTGCTGACCCCTGGTGTAGGCGATACTGAGCTAGATTGACCAATGGTCTGACTTCCTAGATTGAGCAATAGGCAGCTTCCTGTATTCCTATGTTGGGAGTCACAACGGCGATCTAAAGGCCCTTTGCACAAATTGAAGCCACTTTATTTCCACTTTACTGAAGCCACTTTATTTCCACTTTATTGTATGCTACCTTTCCATGTTGCAATCAAACTTAAAGGCGGCTTACAAATAAAAACAGAAATCACAGCAAAAGAATCCCAACAGTAAAACAAAATAGCAGTGCAAGTAGCATTAGCAGCAGTATCAATCATAATTTTGCGTTTTATCCTGGGTTTTCTTCCCTGCCAAATACACTTAAGATTGATCTTTCTGCCATTCCTTAAAATTTCGAATATCATTAACTATGGGTTTTGTCTGAAATAGAAATAGCATCTTTGGCAGTATATTCTTTTTTATAGCAGAAATTTTGCCCAACAGTGACAATTGCATTCTGCTCCAAATTTGCAGATCTTTTTTGATTTCTTTCCATACCTTTACATAGTTAGCATTAAAGATATTATTATTATTTGCCGTTAACCAAATCTCCAGGTATTTCACTTTCTTTTCACTCTTTATACCACTGACCCAGTATTATCTCTCTTGGCTCTTGAAAGAGATTTAAATCCCACCATTGTTCCCAAGGAGCTGTTAGCTCTGCTGCTTGCTGCAGCCAGACTCAAAATTACCTTACGTTGGACATCTGCATCAATTCCCTCTAGGCCGGGTGGATTGTTTGGGAGAGTATGGGACACAACCTTGGCTGAGCATTTAAACCACCACAGGAGGGTTTTTTAAAACAAGACCATTTTGATGTGAGATGGTGACCATTCATATGCTTTATAAATAAAAAATAGTGCACTGCATAGGCCCACAACAATACACATCTCTACATAGCAAGCATACCTTACCAGTATGTGGCTCTTACTTCCAAACTGTACCATTGCAGAATCTTATTTTATCATGTTGTCTGCAAAAGTATGCTGAGATTTCTGTTTATTTTATTCCAGCTGCAGTAATGTGCTCCACACATTTTTTTTGTTTCCTTGTTTTTGAAAACTTAAAAAAGCACCTTTTTAAAAGAAGAAGAAAAACAGCAACAACTAAGTAAAAAGTAAATAAATGCTCACCTGAATCAAGCAATCTTAAGAGCTTGCTTAAAAGTGAGAGAAACGATTTTCCAGCCCTACAGGACGGAAGGGGAGGAGAGGTCTTCAGTTTTTGCCAGTTCCTCCCAGCTGCTGCCCGTCACATGACAGTGCACACCATTCGGGAGGGTCCCCCCAGGCTGTTGAGAGCAGATGGGGTGAGGGAGGGAGCAGGAAAGCTCTCTTTTTCTCAGCAGAACTTTGCCTGAGGTTTTTGAGGTTCAGAGCCTAAGAATTTTATTTTTGGCATGAGCAAGATCTAAAACAGGCCTACCCATCAGTCCAAATGTACAGGAAGCTGCCTTGAACCAGGTTAGATGACACAGCTGCTTTCACGGTCCCTGACTCCTCGGGTGCTCAGGCAGAGTTCCCTGCTGCCACCTCCTGCTCCCTGGTCCCCTATCTGGGGATACCAGGGATTGACCTGGGAAGAAGAAGAAGAGTTTGGATTTGATATCCCGCTTTGTCACTACCCGAAGGAGTCTCAAAGCAGCTAACATTCTCCTTTCCCTTCCTCCCCCACAACAAACACTCTGTGAGGTGAGTGGGGCTGAGAGACTTCAGAGAAGTGTGACTAGCCCAAGGTCACCCAGCAGCTGCATGTGGAGGAGCGGAGACGCGAACCCAGTTCACCAGATTACAAGTCTACCGCTCTTAACCACTACACCACACTGGCTTCCACCGCCCTTCTTCATGCAAAACAGGTGCCCTGCCACCGAGTGTCGGTCTCTGGGTTGGCTCCACCTCCACCATTGCTCAGTGCTCATATGGAACAAAGGATTGTATCAAGTGCTCAGAATAGGTCCGTCGAAATGAATGTGTGTAACTAGCGTAGGTTCATTAATTTAGCGCAGGCATGTCCAACAGGTAGATCGTGATCTACCAGTAGATCACTGGACGTCTGTGGTAGATCACCAGTAGATCAGTGGCTCCCCCCAAAGAAGCTAAAAAACTTTGGCTCCCCTAAAAAAAATCTCAACATCTTTGCCCTGCACCCCTAAAATGACCTGAACCACCAAAAACAGGGCTTTCCTCCCTAAAAAAGCTCAGCATCGCTTTCCTCTTCCCTAAAGAAGCTCAACAACTTTTACGTGAACCCCCAAAACAGGGCTTTCCTTCCTAAAAAAAAAAGCTCAACAACTTTGACCTGAACCCCCCAAAAGGGGGTAGATCACTGCCAGTTTTTAACTCTGTGAGTAGATCACAGTCTCTTGGAAGTTGGCCACCCCTGATTTAGCGCATCTGTTATTGCATGGAATGTAGTTAGATGTAGTCTTAAGTTCTGTGTACTGCAGGTAGATAAATTGACAGGCTGGAAAAGGTTCAGAGAAGATGGTTCAGAGGGTATGGAAGGTGCATCCTGTAAGGAATGGTCCAATGGATCATTCAGGCTTGAAGAAGACAAGGCCAAGTGAGGCCATCCACAGGTACTACCAAACCGGGATAACTCGGAGCATGAGACTCTTAATCTTACATCTGAAGGAGCGTCTCCATCCCTATCATTCAGCCCGGACACAGATTCAGCATGGAGGGCCTTCTGGCTGTTACCTCACTGCGAGAATTGAAGCTACAGGGAACCAGGCACAGGGCCTTTTCAGTAGTAGGAAGAAGAAGAAGAAGAAGAAGAAGAAGTTGTTATTTCTACCCCGCTCATCTGGCTGCTTCCAACAAAAGATTAAAAACACATTAAAGCATCAGTCATTAAAAACTTCCCTAAACTGAGCTGCCTTCAGTTGTCTTCTAAATGTCAGATAGTTGTTTATTTCTTTGACATCTGATGGGAGGGCATTCCACAGGGCAGGCGCCACTACCTGGGTCCCTGTAACTTTGCTTCTTGCAGTGAGGGAACCGCCAGAAGGCCCTTGGTGCTGGACCTCAGTGTCCGGGAGATAGAACCTTTAGAAGACATCTGAAGGCAGCCCTGTATAGGAAAGCTTTCAATGTGTAATGTTTTGTTATGTTTTTATATATGTTGGAAGCCACCCAGAATAGCTGGAACAACCCAGTCAGATGGGCGGGGTACAAATAACAAAATTATTATTATTATTATTATTATTATTATTATTATTATTATTATTATTAATAATAATTAAGCCCCATGTTGGGCAAGGATTCCTTCATTGGAGGTGGTTGGACTAACTGATCCTCATGGTCCCTTCCAACTCTACGGTTCTATGATTCTACAGTACCTGTAGGGCTGTCACACAGAGGGCAAAGACTGGTGGTAGAGCAACTGCTTTTATTGTGGAAGGTCCCAGGATAGCATCTCCTGGTTGGGCTGGGAGGGAGACATCTGTCTGTGACCTGGAGAGACACTGCCAGTCAACAGTGCTGAGCTAGATGGACCAGTGGTTTAAGGCAGTTTCCTGTGCTCCCCGGGCAGGGCTAGATTTAATGGGTAAAACGTTAGAGAAACATCTTAACGGTAAGAGCAGTTCAACAGTGGAACCAATTGCCATAGACTCTCCTGCACTGGAGGTTTTGTAAGCAGATGTTGGGCAGCCATCTGTTAGGGTTTCTCTCTCTCTGCATTTTCCTGCGTCAAGCATGTGGTTAGATTAGATAGCTTGCAAGACACACACACACACAGAGCAGCTGTGTGATTCTTCTGTTGGCCTTGTTGATTATATGTTGGGCTGCAGGTAATGGGCCGGATTCAGCTTAGTGGGTTGAGAAGTTGTGCAGAATTAGACTTAAGCCATTTTTTAAAGTGAATGGATTTATTTTCTGCCTTTCAAGACCATTTTGGATACATTTCAATGTAGTTCTTCCATGTGTACTTGAGAGAGATTTTGGGGAAGGGTGTGTGTGTAGCAGCATCAGCAGCAGTGGATGACCTTTAAACTTCCGTAACTGCTCTCAAATCTGAAGCATCCCATTGCATGCTCAGTCTTCTGCCCCTGTCGTGGTTTCAGTGACAGTAATACGGAAATCAGAACCCAATCTACACCAAGCGACTTGCTTTTGTTGTTGCTGTCTATTAAAAAAAAACAAACCCATTTCTCAGTCAATTTGGAGAAGACAAAAGATGCTGGAAGCTTTTCATACAAAATACCAGTCTTGGCTGAGCCGCGTAATAGCTGCATCATTATAAAAACTCATAATGAGAATGTTAGTTTTACAAAAACTCAGCTGCTAATATGCTTCATTTTGTTAGCTTTAAGTATGGCATTTAAGGGTCTTTTCCCCTCCCCCCTTTTAAAATCTTAGCTTTCATCTTAGAGGAAAGAAATGAAGGACTTGCTTTTATCTCTTTTCTCTCTCTCTCTCTTCCCCACCCCCTTGATAGGTTTATGCCCAGAGTGGAGATAGTACAAAAGCATAACACTGCAGCCAGAAGACTCTATATCCGAGGCCATAATGGGAAGATTTACCCGTATCTCGTAATGAACGACGCTTGCCTGACAGAGTCACGCAGAGAGGAACGAGTATTACAGCTCCTTCGCCTCCTCAACCCCTGTTTGGAGAAGAGGAAAGAAACCACAAAGAGGCATCTCTTTTTCACAGGTAGGTATGGGTGCAGCGAGCTGTTCCTAGGATTTCAAACGAAGAGCTCTAAAGGATCATACGTCTTCAAGTGTCTTGAATAACTTTTTGTTATGCACAACCTCAAGATGTGTCGAGAAGACAAATCCTGAGTTCCGAAGGGTCCCCTGGTACGCCAGCTGTCAGTCCTCTGGCTGGAATGATGCAAATAATCCTTTCCCAGACTCTGGTTCACACTGAGGTTTGAATACAAAAAGTAGCAGCGGGAGTTTCTCCTGCTCTTTCTTAAGAGAAGAGAAGACTTCAACATCCCAAGCCCTTTGCACTCATCGGAGGGCTTGCTCAAAGGAGAAGTGGAGTCTTCTTTCACTTGCGCTGCAGTTTGGAGCAGGAAAGAAACAGCAGGAGCCTTTCCTGCTATTTTTCTCCATCCCTCCGTGCAGCTGAAAAGTCTTGCGCTCTCCAAAGCCCTCTGCACCTGTCCACAGACCAGGGTGAGCGTTGCTTGTGAAAACAAGTAAGAGCTGGCTTGTAAGCCAAGCCAACATTTGTTCACCTATTGCAGGACTACAGCTGCTATCATCTCTGACCATTCGCCCATGCTGTCTGAGGCAACCATGCAAAGCCGCAATTGTGTAGCACAGGTGGCAGAGCATGAGACACTTAATCTCTAAGTTGTGGGTTCAAGCCCCACTTTGGACAAAGGATTCCTGCGTTGCAGGGGGTTGGACTAGATGATCCTAGGAGTCCCAACAGTTCTATGATTCTAAGTAAAAGCAGCATAAGATGTGACTTACCTGTACTACTACTACTAATTAATGTAAAAAAAAGGTAAAGGTCCCCTGGACGGATAAGTCCAGTCAGAGGTGACTATGGGTTTGTGGCACTCATCCCGCTTCAGGCAGAGGGAGCCGGTGTTTGTCCGTAGACGGCTTTCCGGGTCATATAGCCAGCATGACTAAACCCCTTCTGGTGCAACAGAACACTGCGAAGGAAATCAGAGCACACAGAAATGCCATTTACCTTCCCACCACAGCGGTACCTGTTTATCAACTTGCACTGGCATGCTTTCGAACTGCTAGGTTGGCAGGAGCTGGGACAGAGCAATGGGAGCTCACCCCGTCGTGGGGATCCGAACTGCCGACCTTTCAGTCGGCAAGCCCAAGAGGCTCAGTGGTTTAGACCACAGCGCCACCCGCGTCCCACTAATTATTGTATCCAACGTTAGTCATACTCGGGAGTCAACCCATTTGACTGAATGGACAGGTTGGTGAACATTGGTCCATTAATTTCAGTGGGTTTTCCTTGAGTACAATTTGGTTGAATATAAGAACAGAATGTAGAGCCTTTGGCTGATGACGCATCAGGTATAAAGCGGAGCTAAAGGCATCCTGGCAGAGCATCAGTGAAGCAGGAATAACCTTGTCGCTGAAGGTCACTTCCTCTCTGCTTGCCAGGCCTTTCCTCTCTAGTTGCTGCCGTTCTCCCGAGCCTCCTATAGTTTTGAGCCAGGGTTGGGCTTTCTTCTTTCGGAACGAAAGATTGTGCTTCACGGCTTAATCGGATAAAGCGAGCGTGTCAGCAGTAGGTGGATTTTTATCTGAGCAGAAATTATCCTTGTCTCTGACATAAAAGTGAGCAGAGTAGCCCACAACTCTCCAGATTTGCAGCTGGCGTGGTGTAGCAATGGGAGGCTTGAAATCCTGTTCAGGGTAATACAGCTCTTCATTCAGAAATGCCTTTGTGGGGCCCGGCGTCTAGTACAAACAAATGGTTCTTTCTTGTGAGTTCTCTTTCATAGCAGAGCTCTTGAGTGTGCCGAGAGTGGACGACGAGTGCCACTTGACACACTTCAGGCAGTGGGAGAACTGGTATCTACATACTTTGCCAGTCCCGATTCTGCTTCGATGTAGAAGGCTTCTTCTTCTTGCAAACCCTTTTCTCCTTGTGCTTGTTGCTCATGAGGCACCATAAGTGAACAGGGTATTTATATAATTAATTAATTAATTAATTAATATTTATACATACATACATACCCCCGAATCTGGCTGGGTTTCAGTCCTGTGGTGGAGCCCAAACTCAGGTATTATTATTATTATTATTATTATTATTATTATTATTGATTTATATACCCCTAGGGCGGAGTACAACATAAAAAACCTATTTTATGGAGCATAATAATAGAAGAACACTCATAAAATAATCATAATAACAGTCGTCCCGTCCCCCACACATTTAACAGGTCATAGATTATTTAAGGGCCAAAGGCCTGGGTAAAGAGGAATGTTTTTGCCTGGCACCCAAAGACATGTAATGATGGCACCAGGCAAGCCTCTCTGGGGAGAGCATTCCACAGTCAGGGAGCCACCACAGAAAAGGCTCCTTCTCATGCCGCCACCCTCCAATCCTCTTGGGAAGGGAGGGCATAGAGGGGGGGTATTGGATGACAGACGCAGGGTCTGGGTCAGTTCGTATGGGGAGAGGCAGTCCTTAAGATATTGAGGTCCTGACCCGTGTAAGGTTGTAACGTCCCCCTTTGTAGAATGGTTTGCAGCAAAGAGAAGTTCTAACACGGATTCCTGTGCCTAGATAGGGCCTGGTGTGCATCTTAATGTATGGCTGGGAAAGACTCGTGTCTGAAACCCTTGAGATAGCCACTGCTAGGCTGCAAAGACAATAGTCGGCTAGATGGATGGATGATTTGACTCTGCATAAGGCAGCTTCCAATAGTCCAACAATGGGTGGGGAACCTTTATGGCCAGACCCTATAACTGGTGGGGAATCCAGCAGGCCAGATATTTATTGTTACCCACCGCCGTTAGCCAATTTTGACAACCCACCTATCAATCCACTGCTGTTATCTGCTGGCGCAAGGCTGGCAAAGCTTCTTTCTCCAGGGATCAGTTCCACAACCGAGCTCCCCGGGGAGATCTCAGTCACATAACCAGTCCAGCAGGCTTGATTGGCCGTGCCTTTAAAACTGCTTTCTGCAGGATTGGCTTCATGTTCAAGTTCCCCACAGGGAACCTGATTGTGCAGTGGATCCAGCCACATCTCTGCTTGGCCCACACCTGACACCATGTATGACATTGGGTGTGGGGCAGCTGCAAGTGGTTTGGGGAAAACAGCTTGTGGGCTAAATTGAGACCTTTGCTGGGCCAGATTTGGCCTGCGAGTGAGAGGTTCCTAACCCCTGTCCTATGGGAAGATTGAGGAACACGTGAGCCAACTCCTACTAGCCCTAGCCAGGAATTTTACCATGGCAGCATCTGGGGGACCATTTGAACATCTGGATTTTTGACCTTGGCAAAGACAACAAAGGACAAACAAGGATAACAGGGGAGTAATGTGAGCAAATGCAGTTATTATATGCAGTTAAGCTTGGGTTTCAGCTAGCCAAAAGGGTTACACAAAGGTTTTACAGGGAAAGTTTAAGTTTTGGGTTAATCTCTTACTCAATGAAATGGTTGATTGGTTGACTATTAAATCTGCAGACGTTTGCATATGAGGAAAAAAGCCCAAAAGTTATTTTAAAAAGGGGTCCCTCCCTCCAAACCTGTAACTCCAGATGATGTTCAACTACAGCACCCGTCATCTATGGCCATTGGGAACGTTGACTGGGACTGATAAGAGTTGGAGTCCAACAACAACTGGAGGGACAGAGGCTTCCCCACCCTTGTGCAAAGCATGCATGCATTGTTGCAGCTTTTGTCCTCCTAGGAGAGGCATCCCTCCCCTTTTTTTCTCACACACAGAAGAGTCTTTTTGTATTAAATCATTTTAAATGCTTTAAACTGCTGACTGATTTTAATGAGGGGAGCTTTTATAGGTCTGTTGAAATGTTTCCAGTCAATTTAATCGAACTGATTAATCAACTTAATATTGCAGCCAAAGTTTTGAGGAGGGACGGTGTCAGTTTCTGCAGTTCAGGAAGGCTTGAAGCTCTGAGGGAGCTTTCGCTGCAGCTGTAAAGCATCTCATCAGCCTTGGGAAGCTTATATAGAAAGTAGAGGCTCCATCCCTTCCAGTCTCTCAATCAAGTCCCAAACCATGTAGGTGCTTGATCTGCTTTACTCTCCTGCAAAGTAGCCTCATGTCCTTCGACAGGAGGTCTTGCTGGCCATTTTCTCTTCTGCTGCAGCTCGGGGGATGATGGGCATGTGTGTGTGAGAGAGAGCTGGCCAGGATCCCAGCCAATTGGTGTGGAGACCCCTGGTCTTACGGTGGGGATGCCTGGATTCAGTGCCACCTCTGCCAATGTAGGTCTCTCTCAAGGGAGGGGTCCTGCTCCCCCCACTTTTCCTCCAAAGAGACACAAGAATCATAGAGTTTTAGAGCTGGAAGGGACCCTGAGGATCGGAACCCCCCCCCCCGCAATGCAGGAATATGCAGCTGTCCCATATGGGGACCAAACATGCAACTTTGGCGTTGGCACCAAGCTGAATGGGTGATATCTTCTAAGAACATAAGAAAAGCCCTGCTGGATCAAGCTAATGGCTGGCCCAGTCCAGCATCCTCTTCTCACAGTAGCCATCCAGGTTCCTCTGGCAGGCTTACATCCAGTACCTGAGTACAGCAGCATGCTCCCGAGGAACAAGCAAGCCTTTGAGAAGCTTAAGGATGGTAGGAAAAGCTAAGAGGTTATGGATTTGCATGTCTTGGGAGAGAAGAGCAGAAATGGAGGCTGGGGAGGCCTCAGGAGAGCTTTAAAAGGAAGGACAAGGCCTGATGGTTATGGCTGTCCTAGAGAAAGGAGGAAAAATAATGTGTTGGGCTTGTTCGCTGTGATCCTTCAGGACATCAAGTTTACATTTCCCCCTTTCTCCTTGTCTCCAGTCCCCCGAGTCGTGGCAGTCTCTCCACAGATGCGCCTGGTCGAAGACAATCCTTCATCTCTCTCTCTCGTGGAGATCTACAAGCAGCGCTGCGCCAAGAAGGGGATTGAGCACGACAGCCCGATTTCTCGCTACTATGACAGACTGGCAACCGTCCAAGCGCGAGGGACCCAGGCCAGCCACCAGGTATTGTAATCTGTGACGAATGCGTTAAGACGCTCTCTGCGCCAGACCTGCTCTTCGCATCCCTTTGCTTCCCTTGCCTCGTATTTGATGCATCCATCTCGTCTTCTCTCTCCCTCTCTCTCTCTCTCTCTCTCTCTCCCACCCCCTTCTTTTTATCGGCAAAACAATCTTTCAAAGTAGATCTGCCAGAGAACTGAGCGGGCACCTGCATCGCATTAATATTGTGGCAAAGCTCCGAAAACATAAACCCTCAAAAGAGCCTCGTTACCTCTCCACCTTGTATGATTAATAGAGCGTAATTATGACCAGAAAAAGACAAGATATGCAACAAAGAAGTTTTGTTAGGCAGCTCTGGGTTGTTGGGTGTTTGGGATGGGTTGTTTTGCTTGTCAGAGCCATGAATCCCACAAGAGGCAGTGATGGCCATCAACTTGGATGGGCTTAAAAGAGGATTAAACATATTTCTGGAAAGATAAGGCTGTCCATGGCTACTAACCATGACGACCGTGTTCCATCCACACGGTCAATGGCATTGTGCTTCCTTATACCAGCTGCTGAAAACCATAGGGGGCGAGTGTGGTTGTGCTCAGGTCCTGCTTGCAGGCTTTCTATGGCCATCTGGCTGACCAATGTGAAAACAAGATGCTGGACTGGATGGGCCATTGGCTTGATCCAGCGTGTTTGAACCAAGGGTACCCGTGGTACTGCAGATGCTGTTAGACTACAGCTCCCATCACTTCTCACCATTGGTCATCCTGACTAGGGGTGATGGGAGCCGGAGTCTTAACAGCATTCAGAGGACCACAGGTTCCCCATCCCTAATCCAAACAGTACTTAAGGAGAAACTTGCTTCATTGAGAAGTTCTTCCATGAACTCACCGTGTCACCTTGGGCCACTGTTCCTCCACTTTGGTTCTGCGATGGAGAGGAATCATAGCTCACTTATAGAGTATATGTGTTGCCCACAGTAGGTCCCAGATTCAATCCTTTATATCTCCCTTTAAAAAAAAAAAAGGTCAGGTAGCAGATGATAGGGAAGCCCCTTTATATGAGACCCTGGGTCACCCCTGCCAATCATTGTAGACAGTCCTGGACCAGCTTCCTGATAATGTGACTTAACAATACAAAGCTGTTAAGGATGACTGTAGTAATGTGTGGTAGTTGCTCCAGACAGCCAGAAAGCCCTGCCCAAATATTCTCACTGTTTTGTGTTTCAGTCCATAGACTGGTCTCTCCACCATTCTCTCTTTTCAAAAACAAAAACAAAAAAGAAGCTTTTTTCCGTTTGGCGTTAAAAAAAACTGTCCGATATCTGCCATTTTATTTTCCTAGGCCAACTAAGACACAGTTTGAATCCCCCTGAAGTGGTATAATTAAGGCTTAGTATTCCATTATCACCCTTGCCCATTTATAATAATAAATAGTTATTTTAAAAGTCTTAACACATATAATTAAGCATAGTGCTGTCCTCTTTCTTCCCACTGAAATTGATGCAGTTCCAGGTGTGTTGTGTCTTGAAAGTTGTGTCTGTAATAAACAACCTTTCATTCCTTGCACAGCATAAAATAAAATTAAGTGACATGGAACATCTGTCTTTCTCTCCCGTTTTCTTTTTTGAGGCTCTTCCCTTCTGGTTGTGGAAATTTAGTCTCTCTCGCTCTGTCTCTGAGTAATTTAATTTAAGCAAGTGTGATTATCATTCTTTTCTAGTGCAGTGGAGCAGGTCCCCACTTTATTTTCTCCTTCTAATTAATTAGGCCAGTCCACGCTGTAAGTAATTAAATATGGAGGTAGTTCGCAGATGTTTACATGGGAGGCACAACTTGGCTGCGGAAAGTGTGGTAACATTAATACTCAGATGCTTGAAGCGGATCTTGATTGCAGCCAGAGCATACCAGGCCCTGTGCAGACTGCGGAAAGATAGTATTGCCTCTCAGTGGTTGAACGTGCATAACGACATCTGTGCCATGCAGGAAGGCGTAAGAGGTTCAGAGGCTGCTTGTGGAAACCACAGCTCAAAGCCCATACTTCAGTGGCTGGGCCTGCGGTTCAGGTTTGGGGAACCTCTGGCCCTTCAGCTGTTTCTCAGCTCCCATCAGCCCCACCCAACATGGCTACCGGTGAGGAATTGTGGAAGTTGCAGCCTGGCAACCTCTGGAAGATCACAGGTTCCTTGCCACTTCTTTAGTTACAAAGCTGGATGTAGCCATGCTAGATGGATAAAAGTTTGGTTTGAAGTGGTTATGTTTGCAGCAGTCTCTTATCATCCTACCCGCTTCTGCTTTTTTGTTTGTTCTTAAATCTTGCCTACCGTATTTTTCGCTCCATAAGACGCACCTTTTTCCTTCTAAAAAGTAAGGGGAAATATCTGTGCGTCTTATGGAGCGAATGGTGGTCCCTGGAGCTGAATTGCCCAGGGGCCAAAAGAGGATCATGCTTTTTATTTTACAAAGAGAAAAGGGGGTGTTGAAAGGACCCCGCTCAGCAGCTGATCAGCAAGAGATCGGGAGAGAGATAAGAGTCCCCGGCTCCCTTTCAGCCCCACCCCTTGCCCAGGCCTCCATTGTTGAATGTGCTGCAGAGGGAGGTTGTTTGTTTCCCCAGCGACATGTGACTGGCTGATTAGATTATCTGTCTGGAAACTGTAGAAAAGGCTCCCTTTCCTTTAGAAGCTGCAGAAATGTGAGTTGAACCCCATAAAAACAGGGCTTTTCCTCTTTGCTTTTCCCCCTTTGCAAAAAAAGCTGCAAAACTTTTAGCTGATCCTCAAAAAAACCAGGGCTTTTCCCTTTGCAAAAAAGCTGCAAAACTTTTAGCTGATCCTCAAAAAAACAGGGCTTTTCCCTTTGCAAAAAAAGCTGCAAAACTTTTAGCTGATCCTCAAAAAAACAGGGCTTTTAGAGGAGGAAAACCAGAAAAAATATTTTTTTTCTTGTTTCCTCCTCTAAAAACGAGGTGCACCCTATGGAGCGAAAAATACGGTACATTGCATGATATAATTCCATCACATGGGTGAGCTATACAGCCCAATTTGAATAAAATGAACAGTAATACAGTATCATTCATTGCCTATTACATCTTCCCTCTGCTTGGATAAAGTGTGTGCAGCCCAGTCTGATATCATGGGTGGTATTTCCTTTCGTCTAGGAACAAGCTAGACCTCCTTGGTTCAGCAAGGTTTCTTCATATTGTTGCCCTGGACAGTGTCCCAGACTCTACAGTTTTAACTGTTGGCTTATTGAGCTCCTACAGTACACATTCCCTCTCCCGAAACCCCATGGCATCTATTGCCACTAATTCAGTATTGCCCAAATGCAGTATTCTGGGTTACTGTTTTATCTTTTCATTTCTATAACAGAAGACCTGCAATATATTTTACCTCCCAAGTACTGTGCATTCTAAAATACATTTCAGTCAGGCTTGCCCCTTCACCACGGGCAGTAAGAATGAGCAGGTTGGCAAGGGAGGGACTCCTTTGATTTCCACGCTGGAAGAAAATCCAGAGGAAGGAAGGGCAGAAGCACAGAGGACTGATAGAGAAGGGATCCTTCCTTCACTTGCTGGAAGACAGGTTTTTGGCATTTTTTAGCAGTTTTGTTTCCACGACAGAGGAGGCAGCCAGCTTAGAATTGCAGGCTGCTGCTGTCAAACCAGGCTAGTTAAAAAGAAAAAAAAGGGGGGGGGGAACCGTGCAGACGATAACTTTTGTGGGCTTACTTAAAAGCCTGATTTTTAAAAAAAGAAAATAATGTGCTAAAATATTCATAAGAATTATCATTTTGCTTTCAGTAAATGAAGGTGTTGCTTTTTAAAAAAATAAAACCCGCCACAAAATGGTTAAAGGGAGCTGCATCTTGTGTAACATGACACAACTCTGAGGATTTAAATTAACCTGGAATAAATAAATGCATAATGTGTTTCTGTTGTCAACCGATGTAAATCTGTCCATCCCAATAGCTGCAGTCTTAAGTGCTTAATTGTAGTGGCAAAAGGCCCCTTTGAAGTTCTTGGAAACCTTATAGAAATACATGATCTTGATGGCTTTCCTCTCCCTCCTGCGTTTTAGGTTCTCCGTGATATTCTGAAAGAGGTGCAGGGCAACATGGTGCCGCGGAGCATGCTGAAAGAGTGGGCTTTGCACACCTTCCCAAACGCCACCGATTACTGGACCTTCCGGAAGATGTTCACCATCCAGTTGGCACTGATCGGGTTTGCAGAATTTGTCTTCCATTTGAACAGACTAAACCCTGAGATGCTGCAGATTGCTCAGGTATGCACTGGGACTAGTCTGCAGGTTGCATATAACCATCACGTGGTGCCCTTCAGCATCCGGGGGCAACTTGCATAATAAATAGGACAACACAAATAGAAGTTTGCTTATAACATTTGTGTCTTTTCATTCGTATGGGTTACTAAGGCACCTCACAATTGTTGTTTTGCTTGTTTGTTTTGTTTAGTAGATTTATACCCCACTTTATATTTATGGCCTTATCTGCACTGTACATTTAAAGCAGTATCATACCACTTTAAGCAACCATGGCTTCCCCCAGAGAATCCTGGGAAGTGTAGTTTGTTAAAGCTGCTGAGAGTTCTTAGGAATCCCCTATTCCCCTCTATTTAATACATTATAGGAACAATATTTGTCGCTGCCCCTGATCCTCTACTAGCCCTTTATTCAAGACGGATATTTTATTGAGGATATTTTTGTCTGTCATATTTATACCCCTGCTAATAAGGAATAGTGTACATGTCTGCAATTCTTGTTAACCGTTGTCTGTGCTCATATTGCCTGAGCAGGAGTCTGCTAACGTAAACATGCCTTTGGAAGAGCCTTTTTTTTAATTCTTTCCTCCATTTACAACTTGAACGCAAGGGAAGTCTTTCCGATTTGCATGGATACAATCAGTTTTGGATAGCTTTTTGTTTTTCTTCTGTTTTCCATACTTATGGGTTATATGCGTGTCTTTAAAAAAATCTCTAGGATACTGGCAAACTGAATGTGGCATACTTCCGTTTTGATATCAATGATGCTACCGGGGATCTTGACGCCAACCGCCCCGTCCCATTCCGACTCACACCAAACATTTCTGAGTTCCTCACTACTATTGGCGTTTCTGGTCCACTCACTGCATCTATGATTGCAGTTGCTCGCTGTTTCGCACAACCAAACTTTAAGGTATGTACAGGTGTGGGTGGGAGTTTGTGTGTTTAATACCAAAAAATTGAATTAGACTCCTTAGCTTTCATCCTCTGTGAAAGCCGTCCGATCTTCCTACCTGGCTCTTCTTCTTTGCTTTCTGTCTCCCCTGCCTCTTTGCAGGGGCGGAGGAAGTGGGGTGCAGGCTGCCCCGGGTGTCACCACTGGGGGGGGTTACAAAATGCTGGGCGTCACTCACTGTGAGAGAGACACTCCTGGGAGAGACACGGTGGCTTGGGCGCACGCAGGGTCTGCGCCACTTAAATGGTCCGCCCGCTGCCTCCCCCCCCCAAGCTGTTGGGCAGCTGAGTGGGAGGAGGCAGGCAGACTCTGGAGGTCCCACAGAGCACCCCGCCCCTATGGGCGCTTCACTCCATTTGCCCAAGTGGCTTCCTCCGCCACTGCCTCTTCAGCATAGGTAAAGGGACCCCTGACCATTAGGTCCAATCGCGGATGACTCTGGGGTTGTGGCGCTCATCTCGCTTTATTGGCCAAGGGAGCCATCGTACAGCTTCCGGGTCATGTGGCCAGCATGACTAAGCCGCTTCTGGTGAACCAGAGCAGCGCACGGAAACGGCGTTTACCTTCCTGCTGGAGTGGTACCTATTTATCTACTTGCATTTTGACGTGCTTTCGAACTGCTAGGTTGGCAGGAGCAGGGACTGAGCAATGGGAGCTCACCCCGTCACGGGGATTTGAACCGCCGACCTTCTGATCGGCAAGCCCTAGGCTCTGTGCTTTAACCCACAGTGCCAACCACGTCCCACCCTTTGGCATAGAAACCATAAATAAACCTATCAAAGGGAGGGGGATGTATGAGGGATGGGGAGAACTTACTGGTGGGGAAAGAGTTTATCACCCACTGCCACTGCTCTTGTGATAATGCTCTCCCATAGGCAGGTTTCCTTTTCACTGAGAAACAAAAGTATTCTCTAGTTTAACATGTAGCTCCACGCTGGCCTCTCCTCCTTCGGGCAGAAATCTCATATAAGCATAATATGAGCTTTTTATAAATAAATAATAGCCCCGGCTTTGCAGTCCTCTATGGAATTGGCCCCACTTCTGTGGCAGTACATTATAGCGAAAATGCCTGCGCTCCTAGTAACTAACTGTTCCCCCCTCTTTTTATAGAGTAGCTACTTACGATCGGTTTGAAAATGTTACATGCAGATATATGAGCTTGATCCTACAATGTCCCTTAGAATTCGGCTATCCTGCATCCCACAGACGGTGTGGTGTGTCCGCCCCCCCCCCAGTAGATTGTACACTGAGCTGAAGCACATCTGAAAAGAGATTCTCTGGTTTGACCCTATTCCGGGGGGGGGGGGGGATTTTCCAGACAATTAGAGAATGAATTAACTTTCCCACGTCTCACAGCAGATCCGTAAAAAGTCTAGCTGATGCCTGTGCAGTCCTGTTTCTTGGGCAGAACGCTGCAAAGCAGACAGTAATTCTTCTGCTCTCAGCTTGGCCTGTTGGGTTGAAATTAACGTGCCTCAGCAGTTGCCATAGCATTCCAGCAACAATGCTGGTGTCTGCAAGCCTGAGAACGGTGGCGCGGGTTGCAAATCAGCAGCATCGTTTAGGTTTCCCCCCCCGAATAATGTCGCAAATAGGAATCTGTCTTGGCAGCTTGTTAAGTGGGAAAGGAAGCTCATGATACATAGTGGGCTTATTTCCTTTGTAAATTCTGAAGCTTCATCAAGGACGAAGCATCTCCTCGCAGCTGGGTGGCAAATTTGCAGTTGCCATGTTACACCAAACACGGCATGTGACACAAAGAACGCAGGTGGTATGCCTGTGCGATTTTCTTAATTAGGCATCTAAAGACTCAACCTGCAGTTGTGCTAAATCCTCTCTTAACTTCTCAAATGCAAGGGGTCAGGGGGCAAACAGCGAAAAACAAAAGTGGGGAGGATCAAAATTATAGAAGCATTGGGTTTTTCTGAAGTCGAAGGCTCGGGTTTTTCAAATCGATCGGAGCATTTATATCCTGCCTCTTCTGTTCAGGGTTCGCTTACAAAACCCAGAAATTGCAGTTTTGCGGAAAGAGTAGGAAACAACTACAAAAGAGACAAGGGACAGAAGTGGGGGGGGGGGGGTAGGTAAAAATATTGTCTGCCTGATAAATAAAATAAAAAGCTGCCTGAGTTGAAAAGGGCTTCAATAAACAGGAGTGAAATACAATGGGGGAGAAAGATAGCCATGCGTCACGGGGCAAAGGAGTTCCATAAGGTGGGCACAGCCAAAAGTAAACTGTCACAAATGGTTCTAGAAGGAAACATCAAATGCATATTTCTTTCCAGTAGCACCTTAGAGACCAACTAAGTTTGTTCTTGGTATGAGCTTTCGTGTGCATGCACACTTCTTCAGATACACTGAAACAGAAGTCACCAGATCCTTAAATATAGAGTGGGGAGGGGTATTACTCAGAAGGGTGGTGGGAATGGGTGATAAGCTGATAGGTGTGGGAAACCTGTTGACGACTCTTAATGGCTGCAATATATTTAAGGGTCTGGTGACTTCTGTTTCAGTGTATCTGAAGAAGTGTGCATGCACACGAAAGCTCATACCAAGAACAAACTTAGTTGGTCTCTAAGGTGCTACTGGAAAGAATTTTTATTTTGTTTTGACTATGGCAGACCAACACGGCTACCCACCTGTAATCAAATGCATAGTCTTTAATAACACGGCTCACTCTAGGCTGCAGTTGTCTGAACGTGCCACCATAAAGAGTTTTGTCCTTGTTGCTAAGGTTTATTGCAGGAACGCCAAAGCGCCACGGTGCGTTTTCCTTGCGGCTCGGCTGAGTCCCTTGACAGCCCCTCCTAGTTAAACATAATTTTTTCCCCTTCCCCGCTCCTCATAGGTTGATGGGATCCTGAAGACTGTGTTGCGGGACGAAATAATTGCTTGGCACAAGAAGACCCAAGAGGATACTTCCTCCCCGCTCTCGGCAGCAGGGCAGCCGGAGAACATGGACAGCCAGCAGCTGGTTTCGCTGGTTCAGAAAGCCGTGACCGCCATCATGACGCGCCTGCACAACCTGGCTCAGTTCGAAGGGGGGGAGAGCAAAGTCAACACCCTGGTTGCTGCGGCAAACAGCCTGGACAACCTCTGCCGCATGGACCCCGCCTGGCACCCCTGGCTCTGACTCGGCATCGCGAAGTTCTTGTGGCCTGCAGTTGCGCCGGTGAGAAGGGTGGGGAAATGTGAACACTTCTTTGCGGACCTTGCCTTGCCTTGCCGCTACATCTCCACCCGCCCTGACCCCGCCTTTTCATCAGTCTTCGGTGTGATCATGTTTACAGAAGTACTGCCGCCTCTTCGCTCCTCGAAGTCACTTTTGCATGCTTATTGTCCAAGGATCGCTCCTTTGAAGTGGCTCGGGGAGAGGAGACTCGGAACAGCACAGTGAACCATCTCTTGCTCCGTGCTGCCGCGAGGATGTGCTTGTGGCTTGGAAGCTGCAGGCCTACTCGTTCAAACTTTTTGTTTCATTTCAAGAACGCTTTTAAGGAATTCGTATTCCCCACGTTGTGGGTCTTCCTGCGTGAAGTTCCTGTTTTTCATTTTATAAAAAAAAAAGTGTTTTCTTCGTTGTTTACCTTCCGATTGGTGCAAAGGCTGCTGGAACGAATGCCATTTTAATCCAGTCAGAAATATGTGTGCATCACAGTGGGTTTGTACAGTGGTTTTGTAACAAAATGTATAGAGAAGGGGGGGGGATTGCTCTTTTGGGGTCACTATGGGGTGAGAAATGATGAAATTGTGCTAGTTTTCTCCCTTACTGTTGCATTGTACAGATGGACCCATTTCTGAAACCTAGTTTAGAGGCTCACTTCTGTGTAGGAGGAGCACTGTACAAGTGAATTCGTCATCCATTAAGTTGCATATTTTGATGGAACCAGTGCAACACAAGTCAGAAAGTATATGATAAGCTGGTTATTTCCTGAGCTTTGCCATCTTTAAGTGTGTATCATTAAGTAGCTTCTCGAGGAAACGTTTTTAGTTTTTACCTTTGTAATTTAAAAGAAAGGGGGAGGGAGAGAAATGGCTTTTATTTGGGTCCATGTTAGCATTTTTTATAAAACTTGCAGTGTTGAAAATGTTACAGTTCAAATTTGTACAGAGCGAACTTTTTCAAAATAAATATTTTCTAAAATGTTTTAACGGTGCTCGTTTTCCTGAAGTGGGCTCAGTGGCAGTGAGTTAAAATAAGCAGTGGCAACACGAGGTTTCCGAAGTAGAGAGGTAATGATGGCATTAAAAAAGTGTTCCCAACCCAAATACACAGTGTGCAGATAATAATGTCACTTCTTGGTAATGCAGATACTAAATCAGCCCAAGAACAAGACCCCTACATAACAAGAGCCTGGTGCAGTAATGAATTTGCTAGCCATTTGTGCCATTTTAAACAGGGCCTAGGACACCCAGCGGCTACTTGAATAATTAGTCCAGAGAGGTTGGCAGCAATCCTTCCTGTGGCTACATTTTTTAGTATGGCATTAGGTGAGTTCTTGTTTCTCGTTGAATGGAGAACAGCTCTTGGTTCATAATGGCGTGTTCCAAGAACCTGCATCCTGCTCCTAAAAAATTTAAAACTCCTGGCTTGGTACAAGCTTATGAGGAAGTATGTTTGGTTTGGGACCAGCAGCAGTATCTCTGCTGAGAAGGCTCTTTTGTTTGGTGTGTTGCAGCAGTAGCAGCTCAAGACAGCTTTTCCTTCCATATATATTGCTGATTGTATTACCAAAAATGCAGGACACAGTACATTATCTATATTTAAGCACACATATTGTAAACATAAATGCTAAACATGGAGAGGGGACTCTTATAAACATTAATTTAGCACCTATTCTTAGTCAAACGATTATATAGAAATAAATAAAAAATTGTCCAGTAGCACCTTAGAGACCAACTCATGCACACTTCTTCAGATACCAGATATTTATTTTGACCGCGCCAGACCAACACAGCTACCTACCTGAATGATATATAAATACACCTTTCCATTAAATTACTTCGACCACCACAGTACATTAGATTTAGAAAGCTTGAACAGGTAGCAATAAGAGAACGACATGATAAATATTCTGTCATGGGTCGCCAGCTTTCACATAATTGTTTATATTAGACCTTTTGAAAAATAGTCCCATCTGTCAAACGACCTTAAAATTGCAAACCTTAATAACCCTAGGTGATCTCCAAAAAAAGAGTCATATGCAAGAGTAGAACTATTGGGTTGTAGCCAGCTAAGTTCTACTCAAGAGCAGGCCAATTGAAATTAATGCACCTAAGTCAGTCATGTCCATCGATTTCAATTGGTCAGCTCTTGAGTAGGACCAACATGGATACCAGAGTGGTCACTTTGGTGCTGCTAACACAGGGGTTTGGCTTCACCCCCCAAGGTACACTCCATTGTCTCTAGAGAGAGACACAGTTGCAAACAATTTTTCGCTCCAGACTAGAGGAGGAAAGGGGGAAACGTTCCGTGTCAAAGGGAAAACTTTTTTGAGGATGCAGGCTGCAAAGAGGAAAAGCTTTTTGGTCCAACTCACAGGGACTCTTTCTGAATTGCCGCGAAACAAACAGCCTCCCTCTATAATGGGCAAGGGGGCGGGGCTGGAAAGGGAGCCTTAGTCACTTGCTCATGAGCTTCCTTTCAAACCCCCTTCTCTCTTTGTAAAAAAAAGAGCACATCTGCTTTTGGCCCCTAGGCAATTCGGCTCCGCCCTTTCCATAAGATGCACAGACATTTCCCCTTACTTTTTAAGAAAAAAGAGTGTCTTATGGAGTGAAAAATACGGTATGTTTTATTCTTTAAAAATCATGCTAAAAAATGGTGGGTCATCTTATACATGGGCAGTGCATAGGGCGAACGTTTGATTGGTTGCTGCCAGACCATAAAGAAGGCCGATCGCCGAAGAATTGATGCTTTGAATTATGGTGCTGGAGGAGACTCTTGAGAGTCCCATGGACTGCAAGAAGATCAAACCTATCCATTCTTAAGGAAATCAGCCCTGAGTGCTCACTGGAAGGACAGATCCTGAAGCTGAGGCTCCAATACTTTGGCCACCTCATGAGAAGAGAAGACTCCCTGGAAAAGACCCTGATGTTGGGAAAGATGGAGGGCACAAGGAGAAGGGGACGACAGAGGACAAGATGGTTGGACAGTGTTCTCGAAGCTACCAACATGAGTCTGACCAAACTGGGAGGCAGTGGAAGACAGGAGTGCCTGGCGTGCTCTGGTCTATGGGGTCACGAAGAGTCGGACACAACTAAACAACAAGTGCATGTTACTGGTTGCTGCGTCAATGGTGTCGATTTGTTGACCCTGGGTAATCACCCCCCCCCCAAAAAAAGCTCAACAACTCTGTGCCATCTCCCCCCATTGTTATAAATTTCAGTCCCCCAAAATAGAGGGCGCCTTATACATGGGGGCATCTTATACACAGAAAAGTACGGCAATTGATACAGTGCATTGTTAAAATCTGGAACTCGCTGCCACAGGAGACAGTGATGGCCACCAACCCAGATGGCTTTAAGAGAGAATTAAATTCCTGGAGGAGAGGGGCCATCAATGGCTACTAGCTGTTAATGGCTATGCTCTGCCTCCACGGTGGAGGCAGAAATGATTCCGAATACCAGTTGCTGGAAACCAAAGATGGCGGGAAGAGTACTCCTGTGCTCAAATCCTGCTTGCAGGTTTCCCAGAAGTGGCATCTGAACGGCCACTGTGAGAACACGTTACTGGACTAATGGACCTTTGGCTTGATCCAGCAGGCTGTTCTTACTGTGTTCTTACCCACCCCTGGTTTAAAAGCAGCGCTTCTGAAGTGTGCAAAACATTCCCCAAAGCTTTGTTTTTCTATCACCCTACACAATTTAGCCTGTACATGCATTTATGAGAGAGAGAGAGAGAGAGAGTTAACAGAGAACATGCCTGATGGAAAGTACTTTCAATTTTATCATCCTGCATTTCTGGTCCACGCCCATCCTAAAACGGGTTAAGTAACGGCACATTAAAAACATAACGTATCATTTAAATCCCATCTTCTTGTTAACAAGCTATTTCTCTCCCCCCCCCACGCTATTCCTGCTAATGAGTCTTAATTCTTCGTAAGCCCCACTTCAAATACTTTCAAGTTCCTTTCTTGTTAAGACATCTCTTGGAGGATTTCTTCATTGCTGTTCATATATTTATTTACAACGAGCCATTTCTTGAAACATCCCTTTTGTTGCCTGCCTCGGGAATGGCGTCTTACGGCTGAAGGCAGCCAGCCATCCTGTGCACAGTTACTTCGGAGTAAGCCCTATTGAGTACAGCGCCCAATACTTCCGTGCTATAATAAACCTCTGGCTAAGTTTTTCTCAAGAGTAGACTCACTAGAACTAATAGACCTAATTAGTTTCTATCAGTTTCAGTGGGTATACTCTTGAGTATGTCTAACATTTGGGTACAGCCCTTTCTGGTTATCCAAGCCCCCATGCAACCATTTTTAATAAGCCAATCCCAAGCATAGATAGCAGAATCCGTAAGGGCACATATTTCAAACATACAATCTAGGGGCCAATCTAGACCTGATTCCTGATTCTTTGAAGTCTCTTGAGTCCTGCTCTTTGACCCATCATTATTTAAGATAAGATTGGTTGCAATTCTGTAATTATTTGCCTGGAGCTGCATGTAGGGCTACAGGAGAAAATGGATTTTGCTATTATTTTAATCAGAAAGTACCTAATTCGCCCTTCTCCAACCAATATGCACACCAAAACACGGCTAACCTTTGAAACGATCACTTCTCTGAATTTTGCAATGCAGTTTTCCAACCATCCAATATGTACTAAAAATAAATAAATATGCATCTGTTGTGGGGGGGGAAATGCATATGAGAGTGGAAATGATATCCAAAACTGCAATGCATTAAGGGAAATTGCAAAAATGTGAGTCAAAAAAAGAATACAAGAAGAATGTGTTTGTTAGGGGAAAGTCACACTCCCTGCTGGTGAGTTTTTGTACAGATTATTATCATTATTTAATGCAAATTGTTATGTAAATGTGGAAAACTAAAGGAAAAACGAGAAATTTGTGGAACCCAAGCTGGAAGATTTGTCTACAATGCAGGCATGGGTGAGGGAGACCAACCTTTGGAGGGAATGGAAAGGATCAGATCCTCACTTCTCAGACATCACAGTTGGCAAATAGAAGACTTTGCAAAACAACACATTTTCGGGTAGGGGTAAAGTAATATTGGGGTGGGGTGGGGGAGCTAAAATGCTGCTCTCATTCAGAGAACAGCCTTTTGGATTAAATAGCATTGTCCCCCAAGTGAAATCGTGTGGCACTATCTGAGTGTTTTCAGTCGTCTTCGTAGACGGGTGCCTTGCTCTCCGTTTGCCACCCCTCCCCCTCCCCCCGGTAATTGGGCTCTTTGTGAATTGTCAGATATAAAGAGAGAGAGAGAGAGAAATTAGTCGGTAGGTACTGGGGGAAGATGACTCAGAATCTGTCTGTAGCAATGAAAGATTTGTTTTTCTGATGGCAGCAAAGCGGGAGGGTGTTGCTCTCAAAACTATAATTGTTTCAACCCGATGGATGATGTGTGTATGTTTTAAAAAGGAACAGCAGCTTAATTCTCTGGTAGTCCTGATGGAGACAGGGCTGTCTCGAGATATTTTACTGCTCCGGGAGAAAATAAATGTGTCCTGCACAGACCAAACTGAGAAAGGGCCAGCTCTACCCATTTAGATACCAGTTCCTGCCATCATCTTTTCCTGATGCAACCCTCTCTGTCTCCCAAATTTACCTTAGTGGGGTAGATGTGGGGAGGGAGACAGGACTGGCTACTGGTGGTGGTGCTTGAGTAATTCACCCCTTGCAAATTCAGATAGGGACTGACTGATCAGGTCTGGCCCTACCATTTGCCAGAGTGACGCAGCTGCCTCAGGCAGCACATGCTGGTGACACCATGGAGCTGGAAGTCAGTGAGGTGTATGTCTGGCAGCCTACTCTACACCCCCTCAGCAGCTCTGCTGCCCTCAGATACAGTGGAGGCTTTCGACCCATCGTCCGTGTTGAAGGAAAAGTCAGCTGCCAGTCTGGCCAGCTTTTATATGGAATTTGGGGAGAAGGCGAGATTCTTGTCCTTAGACTCAGGCGGAAAAATGACTTGGGCGAGTTCATAGAATCATAGAGTTGGAAGAGACCACAAGGGCCATCCAGTCCAACCCCCTGCCAAGCAGGAAACACCATCAAAGCATTCCTGACAGATGGCTGTCAAGCCTCTGCTTAAAGACCTCCAAAGAAGGAGACTCCACCACACTCCTTGGTAGCAAATTCCACTGCCGAACAGCTCTCACTGTCAGGAAGTTCTTCCTAATGTTTAGGTGGAATCTTCTTTCTTGTAGTTTGAATCCATTGCCCCGTGTCCACTTCTCTGGAGCAGCAGAAAACAACCTTTCACCCTCCTCCATATGACATCCTTGTTGTCATGCTTGGCAACACTGAGTCCTCAGAGGATGAACCAAATACCCTAAAGCAGTGTTTTTCAACCTTTTTTGGGCAAAGGCACACTTGTTTCATGAAAAAAATCACGAGGCACACCACCATTAGAAAATGTTAAAAAAATTAACTCTGTGCCTATATTGACTATATATAAAGTAATTTTCCCACGGCACACCAGGCAACATCTCGCGGCACACTAGTGTGCCGCGGAACAGTGGTTGAAAAACACTGCCCTAAAGGACCCAGGCCCTTGAGGAACAGGCAGGGCCACCTAGATGCAATGCTGAGGATCTCCTTGGGAGGTCCTCAACCTGATGAAGAACCCCTGGAACTGTTCGAGGAGGGAGCCAGAACCATTCAGTCCTGAAGATTGTTGGTGCCAAAAGCTTCAGGTCCAAGCTGAAAAACAATGGCACTATACTTATCTACGGACCCATTCTCATTGGCCTACTCCTAAATAAGAGGTCTATGTGTGAGTAAGAAATTCCCGATACTCTTTCACTGTCTGCAGTTGTGGTTAGGGTGTGGTTTAAGCGGACATTTTTTAATAAGGCCTCCCTCTTAGGAGTAGTACCTTTTGGCAGTAGGCACATGGGGGGCTCTGTGGTCTAAACCGCTGAGCCTCGTGGGCTTGCTGATCAAAAGGTTGGCGGTTCAATTCCCCGCGACGGGGTGAGCTCCCATTGCTCTGTCCCGTCCCAGCTTCTGCCAACCTAGTAGTTCAAAAGCATGCCAGTGCAAGTAGATAAATAGGTACCGCTCCGGCAGGAAGGTAAATGGCATTTCCGTGCACTCTGGCACTTTCACGGTCCTCCATGCACAAGTAGCGGTTTAGTCATGCTGGCCACATGACCCGGAAAGCTGTCTGTGGACAAATGCCGGCTCCCTCAGCCTGAAAAGTGAATGCCACACCCCATAGTCAACTGGACTTAGCCGTTCAGGGGTCCTTTACCTTTTACCTAGTAAACATGAGAAGGGTTTACTAGGTAAAGGGGTTGTATTTGTTCACAAGCTGAACGTGAGCAGGTAGCACAATACAGCTACAAAAAAGGCTAATGCAATTTTAGAATCACAGTTTCCCAGTCGTAGGAAGGAGAGAAGGCTGAGAGCGGCATTCAATAGCATGGCTCCGATCCCAAAATGCCTCTCCTTTGAAAAAGGGAGCAGAAACTTGGCTTTCTGTTGCTCCAGAGGGCAGGACTACCTCTTTACCAATGGGCATCAGTTGACAGGGAATTAGGTTTCAGTTGAACATTGGGAGAAAGCGCTTGATAGCAAGAGCGGCTTGAAGATAGGAGAATCGCCTAGAGGGGTGGTGGGTTCTTCCTAGCCAGAGGTCTCCATGAAGAGTGTGGACGGCCATCTGTTGAGCTTGGGTCATAGCATATGTTTCATGCAGAAGGTCCCCATTTTAATCTCCAGGTGTTGTTGTTCAGACGTTCAGTCGTGTCCGACTCTCCGTGACCCCATGGACCAGAGTACGCCAGGCACGCCTATCTTTCACGGCCTCCCGCAGTTTGGCCAAACTCATGCTAGTCGCAATCTCCAGGTAGAGCGGGTCCAATTCCCACCCGTGATCATGAAAAACTGCTGCCAGTCAATGTACACAGCACCGGGCTAGTTGGTCCAAATAGTCCTATGCCCTGGTTCTGGATTTCCTGCTTTGAGTAAGGAGGAGGTTAGGCTATGTCATGGGTCGGCAAAGTAAGGCCCAATTGCATTCTGGGTCCGGCCCGCGGACGGTCTGGGAATCGCTGCATGGATCACCAGCGCATACATTCTTTCCCTCTTCCTCCCTCTCCCTCACATGGCAGCGGCGCCTCCTCCTCCCTCCCTCCTCCTGGCTTCTCTCTGCCCTGCCTAGAGGAGGAAGTGGGCTGGGCTTTGTTGGTGCCAGCAGCGCTCGAGCAGCCATCATTTTAAGCAGCCCCTCTCTAGAGCCCTTTCACGCGCCGCTCATCGTCCCTCTGCCGCTGCCTCCAGCCCCTGCCGCTCGCAAGACACAGGTAAGCAGCCACCGGGGCCCGTGGTGCTCTTGCATCACCGCCCCCCTCAAAATATAGTCCGGCCCCCCACAAGGTCTGAGGGACAATGGACCAGCCCACTGCTGGAAAAGTTTGCTATGTGGTCTCCAAAGCCTCCTTGATCCCTGTGATTCTGACTCTATATACATAAATTAAGAGGAGGGCACAAGCCCTAACCCCACCTGCTATTTGAGTTTCTTGTTAGAATCCCCACCGGAGCAGTCCATTTAACCCGGGGTTAGGTGATCTGCTATCATAAGCAGCTGGCAAGGAAACTAGGTCTGTACACTCCTTCCCCGGAGAGGGGGGCAGGCGGTGCGGAGCCCGCATTTATTATTTTTAGAGGTGACATTAGCTTTATACAGCCAGCAAGGCAAGGGCTCGAACAATCAAGCCATGCTTCATGGCGGCTTTTCCAGAGAGAGATGATATTTATCCGCAGCTGCAAAGGCGCTCTGTCAGGATCTGTCTGTCATCAATCAATCAAGGCCTACCCTTGTTCCAGCCCCAATCTGCTTAGTCTTTGTGGGTTATATTATTATTGTTATTATTAAGGGAAAGCTTCAGTCTGTTATCTCGGAAGGGCAGGGGGCCTTGGCGAGTGTTCTGCTTCTCTAAGGCACATTAATTCCTGTCTCCCTACGCTGCCCAGTGGTATTTATAAGACTTTGGCATTAATGGATCAAATCGCCTCGTTCAGCAAGATCTTTTGATCAGTTGTAGTTGCTCAATCGGGAACTTGAGGGTAGGGTCAAGATCACACGGAAAACCTTGGTGTCTCTCAACATCCCGCTGCAGCTGGTTTTTAAATTGAGGTCTGCTTGTGTCACAGAAGTTGCCGGCCTCTTTTAATATCGAAGCAAGACCCCTTTCCCATCTGCGTTCCTTTCAACAAAGGAGAGCAATTATTCCATAAAACAGAGCCGGGAGATGATAGATGTATTATTTAAAAGGCATAAGCTGTGTGGGTGTGTATGCTTTTATTTTTTTTTAAGGTAACTGTAATGTGTATTACTATATAGTCTTTAAAGCAATCATCTCATTTTCTTCATTTCAGAAAAGCAGCTTGTGAAATAATGACGCACACACACACACACACACACCAAATTCCAAAACGAAACAGTAAGTTATCAGTCATGGTCTCCTGGCAGGGCTCAAGCTGAGTGAATATTTATATGGGTATTGTGTTTCTGTCCCATCATTTTACTCAAAAGGACCTCAAAGTGGTGTAAGTGGTTTTGTTGTTGTTGTTCAGTCATTCAGTCGTGTCCGACTCTTCGTGACCCCATGGACCAGAGCACGCCAGGCACGCCTATCCTTCACTGCCTCCCGCAGTTTGGCCAAACTCATGCCAGTCGCTTCGAGAACACTGTCCAACCATCTCATCCTCTGTCGTCCCCTTCTCCTTGTGCCCTCCATCTTTCCCAACATCAGGGTCTTTTCCAGGAGTCTTCTCTTCTCATGAGGTGGCCAAAGTACTGGAGCCTCAACTTCAGGATCTGTCCTTCCAGTGGTTACCCTCCACTCATTTATTCCCCACACCAATCCTACAAAGTAGACTAGGCTGAGAGGCAGGGACCGGCCCAAGGTCACCCAGTGAGCCTCATGGCTGAGTGGGAATTTGAGCCATGGTTTCCCAGGTCCTATTCTGACACCCTGGCTCTTGGGGATATTCGAGGCCCTGCCTGGAATGTTCTGATTGCTTGAGTTGCTAGTCTTTTGGTTTCTAGAGAAAGAAGGGAAAGTGTGGAGGCAAGATTTTGTCCAGTTGCTCAGGAAAAAACCATAAGCTTGATCTCTGGTTCCAACCCACTCCTGGACAGTAAGTGTAAAAGCACTGATATAATACACACCAACTCTTACTTTAAAATGTTTATAATACACGTGGGGACTTCTGAGTTGCCTACCTCCTCTATGATTCGGGGGTCACCAATGTAGTGCCTGTGTATATTATTATTTGTATCTGAATGTTTTGGTTGCCCCTTTCTGAACCTCCCCCCCCCCCCCGCAATCCTACAGCATCCTTTTGGAAGTGAGGCGACCAGAACTGCACACAGTATTGAACTGACTAGGATGAAATTTGCATAAAATGGCATAGAAGAGCACGCAAGGGTTGTGTGCATTAGGTAAAATGTGCATCTTAGGGAGGGGGGAAATCATACTGAAATGCTGATGAGTGTTCAAGTCAGCTTTCTAAAATAAATCACACGTGGTTGTGGAACGCTGGAGAAACAGAAACATTTATTTATTTATTCCCTCGCTTTCCCCGAGAACTGGGATTCAAACCTGTTCACACAAATTGAAACAAACACCGGTAAAACACAGATATCCAAAAAAAAAAAAAAAACCTATTACAGAAAACAGCCAACAAGTAATTAAACTATAATGGAAGTAAAATGATGCAAAAACAGATCTATTAAAATGCAGGTAGTAAAAACAGCACAGGGCTATTAAAAGCCCTTTCCTTAAAAGTAATCTGTTCCCAAAAGGCTGTCGGAATAAGCCAGCCATCACCTGCTTGGCTGAAGGACAACGAGGAGAGAGACAGTCTAGCCCCTCTAAGGAAAGGAGTTCCAAAGCCTGGGGGCAGATGCCAAGAAGGTCTTCTCCAGCATCCCCACCAAACTTGCCTGTTAGGATGGTGTGACTGAGAAGAGGGTCTCTCCCAAAGAACCCACAGCTCTGGCAGGTTCTTATGGGAGAATCTGGTCCTTCTGATAGCCTGGGCTTAAGCCATTGAACATTGAACTCAATGGGACCCCTGAGTCGAAATGTACCTTAAGTCTAGATCCAATCCCTGGTTTGGCTGGAGTGGATTTTTGGACATCCACGCACCGAATAAATGTGTAATTCCAGAGCTGGATAAATGAAGGAATGATCCTGCAATACCTGGAGACAATGTAAGGGTTTTTATTATTATTTTTAGGAAGAAGAACCCCTCTGTTGAAGGATATGGAATTGGATTTCAGGAACATTGAAAGAAATTCTACTCGTAATGGCAAAGATGAGCTGAGAGGGATCCAGGAAGGGAAGATCACCCGGGGGGGGGGACACACACCTGTGCTTGAGCTTTGTTTTGAAAGGACGTGGATTTGAAGAAGGCATGGGGGAGAGACACCTGTCAAGGAGAAAGTAGCCTAGCTGCCTACCATGTCAGCAAGAGATGGATTAAGGGAGGCAAATATTGTGCAATGGGCACAGTTTATTGGACAAATCTCCCACAGGCGAGACTGAAATCAGTTAGTGCACAAACACACATGTTCTTTAAATAAAAGCTTGAATGCAAAACAAGGTTATACGCCATTTGCTGCATTGGAGGGGGGAACCGTCTTTCTGTTGGGAGGGAATGGGACAAAACTAGGGGCGGGGGGGGGAGAGATGAAAAATTAGAGCATTGTGTCAATCACCAAATATGAAGCTGCCTTACACTAAGTCTCTTCATTCTTCTGTCAAACCCAGCAAACATCTCTTGCAACAGGCACTCTTAACAGAGATCTCCCACTGGTGCTTTCTAAAAACCTTTCAGCCAAAGACACTAGGGGTTGAATTTTTGACCTTTTTACTAATTATTCAGCTACTGCATTTGTACCCCACCTTTTCCTCCAAGGGGCTCAATGTGGTATATATGTTTGTCCACCTCCTCCTCACAACAACCCTGTGAGGCAGGGGAGGCTGAGAGGCAGTGACTAGCCCAAGGTTGCCCATGGACGAGTGGGGATTTGAACCCTGGTCTCCCAGGTCCTGGTCCGACTTTCTAACCACGACACACACACCGCCCCGGCTTTATGGACTTCACAGGTCACTTTCATAACTCATTTTCCCGCCACGTCTCCCTTGTTAGCTACCATCAGATTGCCAAACAGTTTGACTCCATCCCCTCGCCCAGCCAGGGGTGCAGTAGCTAGTAGCCACCAGCCACCAAGCGCCATTAGTAAGCACATTCAGCTTGCAAGGTGCCCTAAAGGTCATTTTGCAATCTTTCAAACAGGAGGAGTTGCTTAAGGAGAGCTCCCTGGATTCTTGGGCTTAGCAAGCTATTTTTTTTTTTAATTTTTTTTTATGTCGGAGCCAAACTTACTGAGAATTAACACTTGCTGACAGGCTCCGCTAACCCTGTCCATTTGTTTTGCTCAATGATGCATTTTATGTTTTGATCTGGATAAAAATGAAAAAAAGAAAGAAGAGAAAACCACATTGACAACATGCGTGCGCGCGCGCACACACACACACACACACACACACATCTCCGTCCCAGCCAAGAAAATTTCTTCCTTTTATATTATTGTAAATTTGAAGTATACCCTACCCCCTCCAGCTTCTTTCACCCCATCCCACCCTTCACCTCCCAATTATATGGAACTACTTAGGTAGAAACATCTAATGCCTTCCTGAAACGGGGGGGGGGGGAGAACCGATGCGGTGAATATCTGAAGTAGCCCATTGATACGGGCATAATTAGATTTTTATCAGTTTCAGCTAGCTGTAACTGTTTCATTACCATTGACCCGGATTACTTTCCAGCGTGTCTCCCTCATTAAAATCTACAGCACCTATGCTAATAGGTTTTGTTTCCATCAAGATATAATGAGGGCTGGCAGATCTGCATATTCTCCAAGCGAACCCAGAAGAGAGACAAATACTCCGTTTTATTACCACCTGACAGAGACATAATGATTTCTGGGAATCTCATTACCATCATATTATGCAATGATTTAACTGGAAAACTCTTCGCCTTGCCGCAGCCTGGCAGCAGTAGACTTCTTTCGCAAAGCGACTGGGCAAAAAGAGAGGTGGTCCAGGCCTCTGCGTGGGGGCTTTGTTTCCTCTTTCTAAATGACGTTCATGTTTCTGCCTTTACATTTGCAGACAGCTCTTTGGGAAGGCCGGAGTGTGTGTCACAACACAGAGGCATGATTTAGGGAACTGCCTCCACGCAGCATGATTTAATCTCTGCACACCTTGTCCAGTGCTTGGGAAACAGGGAGTAGTCGGGGGGGGAGGGGAATCTGAACCTGCTGTCAGAGACTCCAGTGACGGAACTGAGAATTTCAGGGTCAGAGAAGAGGCCTTAGCCTTGTTTAGTGGTCATCAACCGCCTCGGCTAAAGTTTTTCTTCTGACACGGAAGCAGTGCCACGGTTAGATAATTTTAGACCCTGGCTGTTCCATTAGGACAAATGGGATACTGGCCAACCAACTTGTATCTCCTCTCAGCCCATCCTTACCTGCTCCAGTTTCTTAGAGCACTTTCCCCTTCTGCTGTTTCCAGCAACTGGTATTGCCGATCGGGAGGTTGGCGGTTCGAATCCCCCATGACGGAGTGAGCTCCCGTTGCTCCGTCCCTGCTCCTGCCAACCTAGCAGTTCGAAAGCATGTCAAAGTGCAAGTAGATAAATAGGTACCGCTCTGGCGGGAAGGTAAACAGCGTTTCCGTGCGCTGCTCTGGTTCGCCAGAAGCAGCTTAGTCATGCTGGCCACATGACCCGGAAGCTGTACGCCGGCTCCCTCGGCCAATAAAGCGAGATGAGCGCCGCAACCCAGAGTCGTCTGCGACTGGACCTAACGGCCAGGGGTCCCTTTACCTTTACCAGGGTTAGCAGTCACTGATAGCCTTTTCGTCCATGAAATAGGGAGTCTCCTAATATCTCTCAGCACCTTAGGAAACTGCAGCCTCAGGAATTCCTGTGGGGAAGTCACGACTGTTTAAAGTGGTAACCTAAGGGCAGATGGGGGCAACTCAATCTGGGAAGGAAGGAAAACTCTGATCTGAAATCTCTGCTGCCTTGTGGAATACCTTTGAGGGAAGAAAGGGCTAAGGAGTAAGCCTTACTGCACAAATCCAGAGTGGAGTCCCTAGGACGGTTGGGTGGTGCCTTGTACGCCTCCTTCCGGCAACTGCTACAGCCAAGCTGGTGCCAAACATATTGCTCTGCTTTCCTGTGGACCACACCAGTGAGGCCGAGAGGGAGGGGGGTCTTGTTATCTGGGCAGCCCAGGATCCCCAGACACACTGCCCAGGCTTGCGCCTCGTGGAGGTCACTTGGGTGCTGCTAACTTAGTGGTTTGGCTTCGCCCCCGGAGATGCACTCCATTCTGCCTCGAGACAGACAGATGCCAACACCAAGTGCTTTTAAATGCATGGTGTGGGCGCCACCTCTTTGTATGATGGAGGTATGAACGCCACGGAATTATTGTTAGCATTTGGTGGGGTCAAAATTGATTGAAGGAACATGATACACCCGTAAGAGAATGCCCACCGCCACCCTCAATCCCTGCACTCCAAATCATTTACTGTTTGTTAGTTGGCTGGCATGCAATTTCCTCTGATTATGTCACCAAATAGTAAACACAGTATTTCACCTGGGAGTGCTATTGTTCGTTTTATGGAGCATGCTTCCCAGTTGGAAAATGAACCATATGGTCTGTATGTCAAGAGACAAGGGGAAGGGAGTGAACCTCTCTCCACATGGAGAGTTAACAGATTGGCTCCTAATTAAGATCAGATGGCCTTAACAATGAATCAGGCACTCTGTAAACCTTGTTTGTTTAGCTTTACATCTGAAATGAAGGTATCTTTGGAGACCACACACAGGGAGCTGTGCTGCTGGGAGCAGGGAAGTGTGAATTGGACAATAAGAGTTGTTTCACAGGAGAAAGGACTCCTTCAGAAGGTGGTGGACTCTCCTTCCATATGATTTTAATCATATTTTAATATTTTGAATAGTTGTTTTTTATAGATTAAAAAAACCCTGATAGTTGTATTGTTCTATTCAGCTTGTAAACTGCTTTTAGGCTTTATTACAATCAAGCAGTATACAAATCTTGTGAAATAAATAAATAAAAAAGCAGGTTCCCTCGGGTTATGCCCCACTCCAGGCCAATTCCCTCACTTGTACCATTCTCAAGCGCTTTTGCCTGGTAGCATAGGCACCAACTCCCAGGGGCCTCCTGCAGCCCCCCAATCAAACATTTGAGGGGGCTGGGGGACCCCCCCCCCAAAGTTGATGGCCATTGCTGCCTTTCTTTCTTTTCCACATCTGAACTTCGTTTCCCAACTAGTCCTGTAAAGGAACTTGTAAAAGGGTTGCTGGGTGGCAAGGGAGCTGGGATTGGGCGAGAACCTCTGACGTCGTTTCTTACAGCCCTTGTGATTGGAGCCAGAAGGGGTATGTACGTAGGCGGACAGGACGGGGGCGGAGCAAGCCGAGGAAAACCCAGCACCTTAGCTTCAAAACAAGAAGAGGAAACTGAGATCCTCCGTCCCATATTACCATTCTTCTCTGGGCCACCTCAATGTTTTTCTTCAAGCTGGCACTTCTGCCCCGTAGGAGTGTGTCCTTGATGTATCAGAATGCCTCTTGCTTGCCTGGAAGAAGAAGAAGAAGAAGAAGAAGAAGAAGAAGAAGAAGAAGAAGAAGAAGAAGAAGAAGAAGAGAGTGCGAATTTATGTGTGGGAAAGTAGTTTCTGTGTGACTGGAATGCGGCTTACTGAAGAAAGGTTAAGGTTAACAAAGGCTGCTCCACCCATCTGTTGCCTCTGGCCTCACCCACCACTGGCTTGAGGCCCCCAGAAGACCACTTAAGAGCGAATGTGGCCCTCAGGCTTTAATTCCCGCCCCCCCCGCGCCAATTTTATTTCCTGGTAAAACAACCACCTTTCTCCTTCCTTTCTGCATATATTTAAGATGATGGTATATTGGGGGGGGGGGCGTTCTGTTGAAGCAGGGAGAAGCTTACACACTAATAGTTTATCTGAGTAATGAGGCAGTAAATGCTATGGAACTCAAATGCCATCCCATAAACTATGAGGTTGCTATTGCAATGCTCATCTCCGGGATGCAAATATCATCTGCTAGAGGTTGGGTTTCTTCGCCGCCGCCCCCCCCCGCCTTCCTCTTTCATAATTCTTGCATATAAAAGGAACATTATGTTGATTGTATTGACTAGGAAGAAATAAGGTCACTGCACAACGATGCTTTGAAGTGGAACTCGATTACGGATGCTGCAAAGGATTGTGTTTTAAATAAACTCAGGGAAACCTTATGGCGAGAAATATTCAATCCCATTTGTTTCCAAGCAGACTGTCAGTTGTGTAACTTAGTTAAAAGACACAAAGGATCTCTCTCTGTCTCTCTCTCAAATTGGAGGTATTGTCAGGCTGCAGCAATGACCAGGTTCTAAGTAGGGAACTTGTGGCCCACCTCATGTCTTTGGACTCCAAATCCCATCAGTTCCAACTGGCATGGCCAGTGTTCAGGCATGATGGGAATTGGAGTCCAAAAACAACCACTGCAGTCAGGTTTGGGCATCAAGGGGAACAGACTTGCATTGCATGTGGAGCCAAACCAAAGGTCCAAAACAGACAGGGGTTGAGGTCCAGAGCAGCATTTTTTAAATCTGGTATTACTACTACTACTACTACTACTACTACTCTAAGCCACTTTTAATAACAAGACCAGTGCCGGATTTACGTATAAGCTAAACATGCTATAGCTTAGGGCCCCACTCTCTTGCCCCTTCCCCCCAAATACACTTCTTCTTAATTATATTTCACTATTAATATACTTCTTCTTAATTGTATTTCAGTTCAACAATTACTTTGATAAAATACATATTTTGTTATGTGCAAATGGCTTTAGATACCTATTAGGTCCATAAATTACCATATAGCGTATGGTATCTGAAGAAGTGTGCATGCCCACGAAAGCTCATACCAAGAACAAACTTAGTGGGTTTCTAAGGTGCTACTGGAAGGATTTTTTTATTTTTTTATTTTGTTTTGACATATAGCATATATTCAATACAAAAAAACAGCAAGAATTTGTTGTTGACAAAGGACAGCTGGACATATAAAGGGCCCCATTACCTTCAGTAGCTGAGGGCCTCATCAAACCTAAATCCGGCCCTGAACAAGACTTATTGATCACTTTAAGCATGCCTTAACTGTGGCTCCCTAAGCTTTACTCACGGTCCACCCAGCTTCACCAGTAAGTCCTGATTTTAAAATGCACTGGCTCTCGTTTCTTATGGCGAATCTCATCTGCTCTCCATCCTGTTTCCACCGCAGCCAAGCTAAAAAGGACCCTGTGAAATCTGTGCGCCCAGGCAACGACTCATGCACCCTCAGCTGTCTGTAATGCATGGACTACTCATGGTAGCAATAAATGTTGGAACATCTGTTCATTGCTTCTTAACTCTTCAGCAACTGTTTTCTAGACGCAAAATTGCCCAGATTCTCTGCAGTTTCTGCCTCGGCATTAGTGAAGGGCATAAGAGGATGTTGCGATCATGGGGAAACCAGGAAGGAACAGTGATCCAGGGAGGGAATGTGATGTGATGTGAGGGAATGTGATGGATGTGATGGTCTTAATGTGATCGCCCCCCACTTTCTTTAGTAATGTGCATTATTACCTCAAAATGTGGTAAGAATTTTGTGTTTGCTCCCATTCTGCTGACTGAGGCCTTGCACTTCCGCTCGCCCCTCAAAGGCCTGGCTCGATGGCAGCACTAGGGAGGAAGAAGAAGAAGAAGAAGAAGAGTTTGGATTTGATATCCCGCTTTATCACTACCCGAAGGAGTCTCAAAGCGGCTAACATTCTCCTTTCCCTTCCTCCCCCACAACAAACACTCTGTGAGGTGAGTGGGGCTGAGAGACTTCAGAGAAGTGTGACTAGCCCAAGGTCACCCAGCAGCTGCATGTGGAGGAGCGGAGACGCGAACCCGGTTCACCAGATTACGAGTCTACCGCTCTTAACCACTACACCACACTGGCTCTCAGTGAACAGAATGGGTGGGCTGCAGCGATTGGACTTTATGTGCACACCTGAACTAGACAAACCTGTAGTCAGGGGTGTAGGAAGGCGGGTGCGGGGGGTGCGGTCCGCCCTCGGTGTCATCCCTGAGGGGGTGACAAAATGGCATACTACGGGGCAGTGGCACTTACCGCGGGGCCTGGCCTGCAGTGCGCCTGAGCCATGCCTCTCTCCTGGGAGTGACGCCGTGGCTCGGGCCCTGTGTTGTCCGAAACGGCAGTGAAAGATACTCGGAGTCCAGTGTGACTTTCATGCTCTTTATTCAGCTCATAGTAGTGAGGAATGTAGTTCCCCCAAAACGTTTGCTTTATATACACTATTTACACAATGGGCCCCACGTGATTGGCTAATTCCGGGATACTCCTGTATGCCAATCAGAGTGCGGATTCAACTTCCACCTGGAGCTGGATTGGGTGGCTCCTGCAGACCAATCAGACTGCTGCAATCTCAATCCTATTGTTCTGGGACCAATCAGACTGCTGCAGTTTGGATCCTATTCAACTCAGTACATAACAGGCAGTGTGGGGCTTGCGCCCGCCAGGTGGACTCCATTGGCAGTTCGCCGTGGCGCCCCCATGCGCAGATCGCTGCCCCGCCCCCGTGGGTGGATCACCCCGCCCCCGCCGTTCTGGGTGCTGGAGTGGCTAGCCATGCCCCTGCCTGTAGTCTGGCTTAATATAAATAAAGCAGATTGTGATGCTTCTGTGACAAAAACAGAATGTTATTCTTCACAGCTCTGTGCCCCCCTCACACCACACCTTCAGCCATACTTTTGGCTGTTAAATTGAAACTGCAGTCCACCGCCCTTAAGAAACAGGGTGCAAGCACTCTTGGAAAATAGCTCTTTTGATTTGTTTTCTTTTTTTAAAAGGCAACGGGCTGCAGAATTGCTTCTTCTTTTTTCCTTTATTAAAGCCCCACCACCACCACCACCACCAGTCAATGTTTGTGAGGAGCTGCCTCACCCCCCCCCTAAATAAAACACTCGCTTGTTCTCGCCTTGGCTTGGTGGCGGCAATTAACAATCAAACAGCCGTCTTCAAAGCTCTCCCAGCACCTCTGATAATGGTGTGCAAACAAGGCAGCGCATACAAAAGCCCAAGTTCATTTCGAGCTCCATGAGGAGCATGAGGGAAAAGGCTTGCCAGCTGGGTGAATAAGGAGGGAAAAAAAGCATGAAAGGGAAAAAGGTTTGCTTCCATTATTTATTTATTTTTTTAAAAAGGCTATTCCAAAGGAAATAAAAAAAGAGGAAGCAATGAATTGTAATAGATTAATGGGCGCGGGTGGCGCTGTGGTCCAAACCACTGAGCCTAGGGCTTGCCGATCGGAAGGTCGGCGGTTCGAATCCCCGCGACGGGGTGAGCTCCCGTTGCTCGGTCCCAGCTCCTGCCAACCTAGCAGTTCAAAAGCACGTCAAAGTGCAAGTAGATAAATAGGTACCGCTCTGGCAGGAAGGTAAACGGCGTTTCCGTGCTCTGCTCTGGTTTCGGCTTAGTCATGCTGGCCACATGATCCGGAAAAACTCTCTGCGGACAAATGCCGGCTCCCTCGGCCTATTGAGCGAGATGAGCGCCACAACCCCAGAGTCGTTCGCGACTGGACTTAACTGTCAGGGGTCCTTTACCTTTACCTTTTTTTTAAGGAGAAACTTTAAAGCCACACACACACACACACACACACATACACACACCCCACCGAACTGTGGAGAACCAGCCTATATTCCTGTTACAGCAACATTCCCTCACTTGCTCCCCCCCTGAACATGGAAGCTGGGGTCCACCAACATGGTGTTGATTTGCATTTATATCCCACCCATTTTCTCTGAGGAGCTCAAAGTTGCGTACATAGTTCTTCCCCTCCTCCTTTAACACCCCCCCCAAAAAAAACCCTGTGATGTGGGGTGGGCTGAGCAGCAGTGATTGGCCGAAGGTCGCTTCATGGCCAAGCAGGGATTCGAACCCTGCTCTCTCAAGTTCCCATCAACATTCCATGCCTGGCCCTTCCCCCTCAACATGGCCTTGTGGCATTTAGATCAATGGCAAACAATTGCCCCACTGCACGTTTTTGCAATTTCCGGCAGCGGATGCCGCTATCTGCTAGGTAAAATATGCAGGGTTATTTGTTTGTTTGTTTGTTGTGCAGTAACACTCACCAAGCCTATAAAACAGCTCTTTTGCCACAGGAAACTGTAATAAGCGGAATAAAAACACGCAAATATTTTAATTAACTTCATGTCAGAGTGAAGTGGGAGATACAGGCGGCGTTAAATTAACTCTGCCACATGGCCCAGCCGATTTGAGGGGGAACCTATTATATAGTTCAGGCTTCTAAGACAACTACTTTTGGAACAAAAAGTCTTCTTTCCTTAATCCATCCAAAGAGTAGAGAAAATATTGTGCCACAAAGGGTGGGGAAGGGGGAGTCATTGTAGAGGAAGAATTCATGATTTATTTCTACTAAACTGCCCCTCTTCTTGTCCGCTCCCCAACAAGGAAGGTATTCTGCTCTAAGAGCTCCTCAAACCTGAGGAGAATGGATTCATTGTTTTTATTTCTATCCCAGCCTTCATTCAAGGAATTCATAAGCCCCTCCCCTATTTTATCCTCACAACAACCCTGTGAGGCAGGTTAGGCCAAGAGTGCCCATTTGCCCCAAAGTCACCAAGTGAGCTTTTCTGGATGAATTAGGACTTGAGCCCAGTCTTCTGATTCCTTGTCGAACAAAATAACCAAGTGCCAGGTGTAGGCAGATGTGGAAACATAGGCTTGTTGAGCTGGAAGGAACTCAAATATAATTTAGTCCATCCAACAGGTTAATAATAATAATAATAATTTATTATTTATACCCCGAGCATTTGGCTGGGTTTCCCCAGCCACTCTAGGCAGCTCCCAACAGATAAAAATCAAACATTAAAAACAGGGCTGCCTTCGATGTCTTCTAAAACAGTGGTGCCTCGCAAGACAAAGTCGTTTCATTAATTCGTCTTGCGAAACTTCCATAGGAATGCATTGAAATTTATATTCCCAGGAATGCTGAAATTTTCCTGCGAAGCATCAGATGTCACCTAAAAAATCGCAAAACCCTTCTAAGTTTTTCGTTGTGCGAAGTCAGATAGTTGTTTATTTCCTTGACATCTGATGGGAGTGTTCCACAGGGCAGTGACAGAGCTTCATGCTCCGGCAACGGGGGTGTGAAGCAGGTGGGGGTGGGGCTAGCGCGCGTCTTGGGGGCGTGGCGCACAGTGCAGGTGGGGGTGCAGCCGAGATGGAACCCTACCGGGATCGTGCTGCCCGGGACGCCCCGCCCCTTACGCACTGCCCTTCCTACACCAGTGCCACAGGGTGGGCGCCACTACCCAGAAGGCCCTCTGTCTGGTTCCCTGTAACCTCACTTCTCGCAATGAAGGAACCACCAGAAGGACCTTGGTGCTGGATCTCAGTGTCCGGGCTGAAAGATGGGGGTGGAGACGCTCCTTCAGGTAGACTGGGCTGAGGCCGATGCAGGAAATCCATTGATGTGGCCATTCAGCCATTGTTCCAGAATCTCTGATCGGAACCCACTACCTTCTGAGATGTCTATTCCACCATCAGATAGCTTCTACCACCAAGGAGTTCTTCCTAACAACTTCCTAAGTTGAAATCCACCCCCTTTTTTGTCCTTTAACTCGACTGGTCTAGGTCTAGTCCTGTAGAGCTGTCATGGGACCCATGGTTCCATCAAGATCTGGCATGGTTCGGCAGCCCAAGGTGGAAGAGAAGTGGTAGGAAGCGTCAGCAGCACTGGAAGGCTGTTTGCCCAGGGATGGAAGATGGAGGGCCTCTCCTTTTGACTCCAGGTGTCAGAGAGGAGGAAGCTGATCTGTTGGGTCTCTCAAACACCCTCTCTTGCAAAAGGCAGAACCTCATAAAATTGTCCAACAGGGAAACTAAATACATCTAAACCTTACTTATGGAACTGAAAAGATCCAAATGCAGGGGAGAGGCCAGTGTCTCTGCAGAGAGTGTTGTATAACCAGGGTGCCACCACCCAGAAGTCTGTCTCTCAAGTTACCACCCATCTTCCCTTCACTGGGTGGGGGAACCTGCAGAAGGGCCTCTGGTCAGATCTTAAGGTCTAGCTGCAGTTGGACTACAACTCCCAACAGCCTCACCCAACCAAGGGTATGGAACTTATAGTCCAGAAACAGCAAGAGGGCCACAGGTTTGCCCTCCCTGCTTTAAAGCCTGTCTCAGGCAAGATTTGAATGGTTCCACTTTCTGGTGGGAGGACCAGGCTGCAGGCCTAACTGTGTCTCCAGAGAAGTAAGTCCCATGGAATTCAGTAGGGCTTACTTCCAAGTAAGTGGCATTAGACTTGCGGCCTCCGTCTTTCCCTTAATAACTCCAAGAGAGAGCAAGTAGCGTTCCTCCTATTCAGTGCAGTGAGAAGCAAAATGAAGAGGGGGAGACGGCATTGGAGTCTTCCACTCTCTGTTCCTCTTGCCTTCCTGTGAGCGAATTACTATAAAGCGTCTCCATGGAGACAAGCATTATGATAATGAGCACTGTCGAGGGCTTCCCGTTGAGGGAATAATTACCAACCCCTGCAAAGAATACGAAGCTCTAAGGGAGAAGGCAACCCTTTCACAATGGTGAGCTGAAAACAATAGTGGCAAAAGGGGAGGTCTTTATGCAGCGAGGCGAGAAAACAACAGGGTCAGGGATGCTGGGAACATGCCAAGACCCACACCCTTGAAGGGACTGCAGTGTCAACCTCCTGGACCCTCGTAGGACCTCCTCTTCCAATTTCCTGCCGCTACCAGTTGTTGTTGTTGTTGCTGTATTCCTATTTCACCTTTCCTTCAAGGAGCTGAAGGTGCCGTACATGCTTCTGCTCCCCATTTCACCCTCACGACAACCCTGCAAGGCAGCTTAGTCACTGACGGATGGTGACTGGCCCATGGTCACCCAGAAAGCTTCATGACTGGAGGCATGGTCTCCCAGCTCCTGGTTTGACCCTCCAACTCAGAACTGCCAACTGTCCCACGCTGAGTGAGATATCCTGGATCTACAGAAGCCGCCCTGGCTTCTGATTTAAATCCTAGATGTCCCACTTCCTCCGATGCCACTGCGCGAGGCCAAGGCTTCCTCCGCAGCCACTGCGGCAAGGACTCCTCCACCACAATTGCTTCAGCCAAGGCCTGGTGAGACTGCTGACGCACTTCAGGAAGCCAGGCCAAACTTCCGGAAGCGAGTCACCGGCTTCTGGAAGTACATCAGCAGCCACAACAGGCTTCAGCTGAGGCCTTGTGGCGGAGATGTCCTTGTGGCAGTGGCAGCAGTGGTGGAGGGGTTGAGAGAGCCCAGCCAGTGAGGTAAGGTGGGGGGGTTGCGGCGCAGATGGTGCGACGAACCTCCCTGCCAACTACCCCTCTGTTACCAAGTGTATTACTTCTGAGGTGTTCAGGGTCACTTTTTCCATACACCCCACCTCGATCCTTGAGGTCCGTCTGTGAGGATAATCCCCTTTTATTATAACTAGGGATAACTTAGTAACGGGGTTCTCTTGTCCAGCTGTCGTGGCCTGTTATATATATATATATATATATATATATATATATATATATATATATATATATATATATTGCTCTGGGCTCCTGGGTTAAGAATACCTCTCAGCTGTCAGTTCCAGGTCTCTCTCTCATTAGATCCCTCACTGCGTCAGTTAGCTAAACCCTTTTAGCAACTGTGTAGCCTTACCAAGGTTTCTGCCCTTTTGCCCCTCCTGAGGGAAACTCCAAGACACAAACTATCACCCTGCAGGTCAGTTTTGTCTTTTCCCTGAGTTCACCTCCTCATGAGCATCCATATATCGCTGGACCAAATAAATGCCTCTTTTCTCTTGGCTCAACAAAAACAAATCTTTATTTATTTCAGAACATCGTGCTTCACGTATTTCGATAGTTCATCAGCTTAGTTACATCTAAAATATTAACTCTTTCAGTATAACTGACTAATCTTCATCCTATCCTAGCCTAACCACCACTATCCTGGCCCCACACCCCTCTTCTTCCAGTCACCACTCACACCCTCCCTCTTCTCCAACTGCCAAAACGGCCGTTCCCTCCTTTTAAACCGGGGATCGCCCCGCCCCCAAAGGATGAACTGTCCGTCAAAAATGAAGGTGGCTTAACTCTTTCGGCGCTGGGCTGTTATACCTCCTCCATCTTAGGGCCAATCCGTCACAGATGGCGGGCCGAAGTGGCCTGAGTGGGGGGTGAGCAGCAAGGTCACATGTCGCAGTGGCGAGAACTTTTGGCCCTCCAGATGTTGCTGGACTACAACTTCCATCAGCACAAGCTAGCATGGATAATGGGCCAGGGATGATGGGAGTTGTAGTTCAGCAGCACTGAATGGCTTTCCAGGCTAAACCTTGAATAAGTGCGGATTGGCAGTCCAGCAAAGCCATGTATTCCTCCAAATATCTGAAATATCTGAAATGCCTTTTTAATTAAAAAAAAAATTATGTGATTAAAAATGTAAAGCAGGCATTATTGCCAACTCTGTAATGAATGGGGGAAAGTGGTTGATAAGGGGGAATATGCACTCTCTATTACTTTAGATTTTCCTTCTGAAAAAGATACTCTGGTTTCACTGATTAAAATTCCTCTTTATTTCATCCCCCCCCCCCGGTCAATTAAACTTTGCTAACATGAAGCGAACATGGGGAGAGGAGCAAAGCAACAATGCAAAAAATTAATTACCTAGTCGAGGAACAAGATAATGATTAGCCACGAAATTTTTTTAGCTGGTACAAAATAATTTGGAATGAAGGTGCATTTGGATTGGCTCTTACAGCATTTTGCAGCTTCATGTTAGACTACATTAATTTAGGCTTAGTTCCCCATGCTGGTGAATGATGTTTTAATCATATTTCTCAAGGAATGTCTCGACTGTCATCTATCATCAGCCATTTCATCTGGCTGGAGCAGAGGGAGAGAAAAGAAACAGGGCCCCTCCACAGACTCAGATGGTGATGGCGATGATTCGCTTTCTACACACACTTGTCAAGGCAAAGCACAAAATGCAACACAAACACTTGAAAACAACACAGAAAACAACAACAGATAAATTTACAAACGGTACCAAGTATAAACCTATGGCAGAGATCAATTCATCCAGCTGGGAAGGACTGTTGGCACAGAAATGACTTCTGTTGTTTCCTGGACAATGCAGATTGTGGCTGCCAACGATACATTATTCCACAGCCACACTAAAAGCCCTGCTCCAAATTACTGCAGAGCAGGCTTCTGGGATATTTGGGACTTGAAGGAGAAGCTCTCACACAAACTGCAGTGACATACCCTCCAACACTTCAAAGCCAAAAACCGGGACGGCATCTTCCCATTTTTCCCTCACTGGAAAGGGATGGCAGGACCCCATGATCTCGTATGATTTTGTGCCACAATTTTCCATTTCAAAAAGGCTCCTTTTGGGGGCACAGCATTGCTGCACGAGACCATGCCTCCCCCAAAAGTGCTTTTTTTTACAGGGGGAATTGTGTCACCAAATTGCACATGATCACCAAAATGGCCGCCATCCTCTCATGAGGGGGGAAAAAACGAGATGTCCCTGTTTTTCCAGGACACTTGCAGGGTATGCAGTGACCTACTGGGTATTATAAGGAATATACCCATTTCCCCCATCTTAAATTTAGTTCTGCAGCAATTTGCAATTCCACCGTTTAAAAAAAATCACGAAAATTCTTCAGCATTTTATTGTGAATTTCACCTGATAAACACAGTTTTCCTTGATGTCCATAGGGTTATTGTTGTTGTTGTTGTTTTGGTCAGCAATTTTTCCTAATATAATGTGTTTTGGTATGCTGTTTGGTATGTTATTTTCACTTTTATATAACATATGACATATACTTTTTTGTAAACCAGTGTTTGGTTGGAGAACTGCACTGTAAAATTCAGAGGAGTGTGCATTTTGAAGGATGGATGTGTTTGGGTTTTCATATCCCCACCACCACCTCCGAAGTGAGGAATCCCTTATTTTTAAATGCAAACTGAATGGTAGTCCCCCTCAACTCAGTTTCTCAAGTAACGTGGTTTAGCGTTTAGAGACTGGCAACTTTCAAACTTGGACCAGAATGAACTCCTTTTTCAAATGAACTCTCCAAGCCCAGCCTTCTGTATATAGGATATACAGGGCTGACACTGCTGTCCTGCTGCTCTCAAAACACAATAGGTAATAGCTTGGGAACTCATCTTGCCAGATGGTTTCTCTAAGCTTTGCCCCTGATTCTGAAATGACGAATATGTCCTTGTGTCTTTTTTTGCTCACCCAGCAGGCAAAGGAGAACGCAGGAGGCAACCGCACAGAGAGAGAGAGAGAGAGCGCTATACAGAGAAGACATATTTACAGTTCCACATAATTATATTTTATGATAACCCAATGCTAATGCGTACACCAAATTGAACATAAGGAACTAATTGTATATTTCCTGTTGAATAATGCATGGCAATAACAGTCATTAGCCTTGTACTGTCTGGGAGTTTTAGAATCGCTTCATCATTTAAAGCCCATAAATGCTTAGCGGATAAAAGCAGGGCGTGGAGGTTGGGGGCAGGGGAGGGCGGAAATCAGCACACAAAGATTGTCGTTGTCTTGCTCCCAAATCCAAACGGAGGACGAAAGGACTTGCAGTGCTGAAAGAGAGCAAACTCTCTCATGTTTCAGTAACAGGTAGGTAGCCGTGTTTATTAAAAAATAAAAAAAATCCCTTCCAGTAGCACCTAAGAGACCAACTAAGTTTGTTCTTGGTATGAGCTTTCGTGTGCATGCACACTTCTCATGTTTGATAGCGCAGGGATGGAGGGTTTTGTTTGTGTGATCAGCAAGCCCAGCATCAGCCCTCAGCATGCTGGGCTGGGGCCACTGCGAAGCCTCATTGTCCGCTAATGCTGACACCAGCCCTGGGCCCTCCACATCATGCGGGTGGTGCTGTGGTCTAAACCACTGAGCCTCTTGGGCTTGCCAATCAGAAAGTCGGCAGTTCGAAGCCCTGCAATGGGGTGAGCTCCCGTTGCTCTGTCCCAGCTCCTGCAATGGGAGCTCACTCCATTACAAGCATTCAAACTGCCAGTGCAGGTAGATAAATAGGTACCGCTGCGGCGGGAAGGTAAACGGCATTTCCGTGCGCTCTGGTTTCCGTCACGGTGTTCCATTGTGCCAGAAGCGGTTTAGTCATGCTGGCCACATGACCCGGAAAGCTGTCTGTGGACAAACGGCAGCTCCCTCTGCCTGAAAGCGAGATGAGCGCTGCAACCCCCTAGTCGCCTTTGACTGGACTTAACCGTCCAGGGGTCCTTTACTTTACTGACACCAGGCAACTGGGTCTGAGATCCTCCATTTTAATTTCCCACAATGACCCAGTGATACTGTGGGTAAGGTTGAGTGAATCTGTCCGTTTTGGTTCCCTTCGGTTCCTCATTTTCCCAGTTTTAAGTTCAATTTCCCACGTTTGTATCATCCCTTTTAAGTCTTCGTGAAAATTCATCAAAAAAACAAACAAACCCATTTTAGGATGCGCTTTTGCCTCAAGTGATGCATCCCTGTATGTTATTTTCAGAAATATATGCATTTATATGAACTTTCCCCTAATAGATGCATTCTTGTACATTTCATACATTTTCATTTCCAAAATTCAGAGACGTGCAAATTTCAAAGGACTGTTCTATTTTCAGTTCATGTATCATTTTGGGAAGTATGGATTAGGCAGCTTTGCATTAAAATGCAGACCAAATCAAATATCTCTCACATTCCCACCCACGGTTTGGGGGAGCCATGTGTCCTGTTTCATAGGGGACAGTCCTGAAAGCATCCTTTATTTCAGTGGTACATTTCTGAGCACAATTCAAAGTGTTGGTGTTGACCTTTAAAGCCCTATACGGTCTCGGCCCAATATACATGAAGGAGCGTTTCCACACCCATCGTTTAGCCCGGACACTGAGGTCCAGCTCTGAGGGCCTTCTGGCGGTTCCCTCAGTTACAGGGAACCAGGCAGAGGGCCTTCTCGGTAGTGGCACCCACCCTGTGCAACGCCCTCCCATCAGATGTCAAGGAAATAAACAACTATCTGACTACCGAGACAACATAACACCAGTCCTGAAAGACCTACATTGGCTCCCAGTACATTTTCGAGCACAATTCAAAGTGTTGGTGCTGACATTTTATGCCCTAAATGGCCTCAGCTCCGTATACCTGAAGGAGCGTCTCCACCCCCGTCGCTCAGCCCGGACACTGAGGTCCAGTTCTGAGGGCCTTCTGGCGGTTCCCTCACTGCAAGAAGTGAGGTTACAGGGAACCAGGCAGAGGGCCTTCTTGGTAGTGGCACCCACCCTGTGGAACACCCTCCCATCAGATGTCAAGGAAATAAACAACTATCTGACTTTTAGAAGACATCTGAAGGCAGCCCTGTTTAGGGAAGTTTTTAATGTTTGATGTTTTATCATGTTTTCTGTTGGGAGCCGCCCAGAGTGTCTGGGAAAATGGGCGGGGTATAAATAAATAAATAAATAAATAAATAAATAAATAAATAAATAATAAAAATTACCCAAACACCACCCCCCTGGACCACTTGAAAATTGATGGTGGTCTTGGAGGACCACTTAATGATTTCTCTGCCTGTTGCTGTGTTACAGGCTATCTGACTTTTTTAAATGCATTTTTATTGCTTCTTTAATTTCCAATATATGGCATTTTATTGCATTCAATGTGAATCCGGAATTCAAATTGCAATACAATAAAAATACAGCCTAATAAGCAATGAAAAAATCAGTGTGAACATTAAATGTGATGGATGTGCCATCTCCCATCTATAGACTGCCTAAATTAAGCGTCAACAGCCTCAGGACTAAGAGTGAAACCGATGAAAGCTTCAAGCAGGTAAAGGATCCGGTGGCACTTGCCCAGCTGCCAAAGGTCCAGGGTGTGTCATGATTCCTCCCTCTCCCTCTCTATGGATAGCAGTAGAATCTGGCCGCCGATATAACAGGGCACTCTTGTTTTCCCACGCCTGCCAAATACAATATTTGCAATCAGTCCTGGGAGGCTAATTATGATGAGGAAGTGCTACTTGTGCTACTTCATTGCACGCTGGCAATGCGTGTGGGCTGCTGTTGTGGAACATGGAAAACCTTTTGCCCTTCTTGTCTTTGTGGTTGGTGGGTTATCTCCCTCGGAATGGATGGGAGAGAAACAAATCTCTCTCAAACACATGAACACACATTCTCTTTTCTGTTGCACACATGTACACACTCAGACTCTTTCTGTCTCTCACACATTTGCTCTCTCTCTCAAACACACACACACACAAATAAATACACACACACACATGCACTTCCTTGGTGTTGTTTGGCTACCTCCTGTCAAAGGAAAAAGCCACGCAAGATGCAGGCCTTGCACTCCAGCTGAAGGAAAAACAAGAAGCAGTCCTCCTCCTCTCTCTGCAACTCCTCCTCCTCTCTCTGCTTCCTCACTTAGAGGGGGCAGGCAAATATCTGCAACAGCAGCTGTGCTTGAAAACTACCCCCCAATCCAGCCATGTTACCTCACTCCCACCTGACCCCGGAGGTAGACCACAGCCTTCGTAGCTAGTAGCCCTTGATAGCTTTGTCCTCCACAAAGAGAGCCAGTGTGGTGTAGTGGTTAAGAGCGGTAGACTCGTAATCTGGTGAACCGGGTTCACTTCCCCGCTCCTCCACATGCAGCTGCTGGGTGACCTTGGGCTAGTCACACTTCTCTGAAGTCTCTCAGCCCCACTCACCTCACAGAGTGTTTGTTGTGAGGGGAGGAAGGGAAAGGAGAATGTTAGCAGCTTTGAGACTCCTTCGGGTAATGATAAAGCAGGATATCAAATACAAACTATTCTTCTTCTCTTTTAAAGCCATCTAAATCAGATGGGTCCCAACACTGATCCTTGCGGGGTGTGTGTGTGTCTGTGTCCATTGCATCCCTCCATTGGGAGAACTCATTTATTTTTACTTCCTGTTATCTAACCAGTTCCCGAGCCTCTCCTCTTATTCCACAATTGCTAAGCTTAGTCTTAGGAGACGTACTTTGTAAAAAGCTTTTTGATCAGCTGGATCACCTGTATCATTATGATTTTTGACACTTTAATAGGTAACTTGCCACATCCCTAATAACTGCAGTGGTTCTTCCTTGGCAATCAAAGAGTGCATTTAATAATATACAACAACCACCAAAGTGGTGTCCTTTGGGGGTTTTTTGGACTACGGCTCCCATCAGCCTCAGTCAGTATGGCCAATGGTCAGGGATTATGGGAGCTGTAGTTCAACAACATTTGGAGGGCTCAATTTTGGGAAAGACTGATTTATAGCCAGTCTGCATTGCAGGGGGTTGGGCTAGATGACCCTTGGGGTCCCTTCCAACTCTTCAGTTCTATGATTCTATTATTCCAGGATATACTTGATGGTTTTAACTGGCTATCCACTTTCTTGTGTGCCGGTTTCATCCTCCCTGATCCTCAGACCTCCCAGGTACCAAGGGTTTGGTTCTGAATGAGAGGCTCTTCGCCAAGAGAAACTGTAGGTTGAAACAAGACCCCACTGTCTATGACCTTTTGCAGCCTTCAGTATGAATTAACAGACTGTTCTTTTCACGAGGACCAGGTTGAAAAGGAATGCATGAACCAGCCTTTGATCTTGGTACGTGTCACATATAATCTTAGTCTTGCTGGGGCTTCAAGGGAACTGAAGATGACCTCCTCTGTTGCCTTGAGCTGAAGCACAATCAACTCCAGACAAGTTCTTCTAGGGTTAACATCATGGAGGAAGAGAATTGATCTCTCTCTCTCTCTCTCTCTCTCTCTCTCTCTCTCTCTCTCTCTCTCTCTCTCTTTCATATAGACATCCAATGAAGCTAAATGTTGCAAGGTTCAGGAGAGATTTAAAAAAACTCCTTCACGCAGTGCAGTGGTGTAATGTTTAGAGTGTTTGACTAGGACCTTGGGAGAGCAGGGTTCGAATCCCCACTCAGCCATGGGCCAGTCACCATCTCCTACCCTAACCTGCTTCACAGGGTTGTTGTGAAGATGAAATGGGGAGGGGGAAGACCCACGTATACCACCCTGAGATCCTTGGGAGGTAAATATATATAAATGTAATGAATGAATAAAATAAATAATAAACAAAATAAGTAAAATTAACTATGGAACTCACCTTCACAGGTGGCGGCGATGGCCACCAACTTGGATGGATTTAAAAGACAAATTCGTGGAGAATACGTCTCTCCTCGGCTACTAGTCATGATTGCTGTGCATAGCCTCTAAAGTTGGACGCAGTGATGCTTCTGAATAATGGGAAAACGCAGGAGGGGAGAGGGCTCCTGTGCTCGGGTCCTGCTTCCTGCAAGCACCACTATGACAGCAGGATGTATTAAGTAGTGGGTGGAAATAGCAGACGACACAGTGATTCTCCAAGCAGCTCTCTTTATTCTCAGGCTGGAACAGAACTGAACTGAAGGGCTCAGCCAGCCTGCTTATATAGTACTCAGTAACATGCAACAGTAACAACTCTCTCTAGCTACCCAATCCGTGAACGGCACTCTCAATCCTTCATTTGCATGTTGGGGACCTGAGTGAGAACTGCAGCCACGGTGGGCAGAGTGAAACTATATACACAACTAAAGACTTTTGGGGGGTTCACCGAGCCGACAGGCTATCGAGTACTCACGACTTGGGTCCGTTCGCTTCCACATTTGGCACTTAATTAGCAGTCTTAGCAGAGCAACACAGCTTCGTCCCTGGAACGTGAGTCTTAATAAGGCTTCCGGAGTCAGTAGCTTTCTTCTAAAAACTAGTTTATTGCAAAATATATACAGATTAGCCTGGAGCACATTCTTCCTGCATTGTGCTCTGAGCTCGCACAAAAAGAACTGCGACACAGAGAAAAGCAACAGCAATACAACAATGTCAACATCCAGCTGTAGGGACGTCACATCCTCTTCAGGTTTAACCCTGTGTTAACCTGTTACTCCAACAACAACACCCCTAGTGGCCTAGGGTAAGAACTTCAATACATAACAGGATGGTTGCCCAGTTTGGCCTTTAGCCTGATCCACCAGGCTCGTACAGTCTTATCCTAGGAACGCAGGGAGCTACCATGTACCCAGGCCAGACTATTAGGCAGGGGGGAGCCCATCTGATGCTCTCCGGAAATTGTTGGATTCCAGTGCCCACCAGTCCCTGGTGTTCCTTGGTAATGGTGTAACATGTGTAGTTCCTGTCAATTATGATGGCTCTGTGCTCTGTTCCAAATTTAGAGGATTGCTGTTGAGACTGAGGCTTGTTAAATATAAGCAGAGAAACACCACCATGTATCGTAGAAGCCCATGTCCCCATTGAGACCCTTCGTACGTTTTAGCTGATACGTCTGCCGTCAGAATAATTCACATTCTGGAATGCCATCTGTCCATCGCTAAACGTTCCCACATTCCTTTTGCTTACAGATATGCCATTTTTTTGTGGTTGTGTGTGTGTGTGTGTGGCTTTTGAAAATATGTTTGCATTGATGGCAGTATCGTTTTTAATCTGTTAATGCTTAGTTATGTATGTGAGAAAGTATGGATAAGGCAGTTTGGCACTCGGGTGCAGTTCCCAAAACAGGGTTCTCCTCCACCCCCCCACCCCCCAATATGCATGAAATAAGGTACCACAGAATAAGTTTTGTGGGAACTCAAAAGGGGAAAACAGAACTCTTTAGGACTCCAGGGATTCTTATAGATTGGGGCTGGGGGGAAAACCCTCACTCATCAATTGTAGCTCCGATGTCACTAATAAGCTAAAAACACTAAAAGGCAGGAGTAGCCGGGCTGACTCACGTCACAGAAATCACTTAGAAGAGTGCCTGAACATTTTGCTTCATAGCTTTCCCTCTGGGAAGGCTACATAGTTGCTTTTTAAAATGAGATTCTGACTCCTCTTGCAGGTATGAACTCTGGTGCAATTGAATTGTTATAACCCAGCCATGGTGGTAAGCTGCCTTTGATCTTAACGTTAAAGTTGGAAGAACCCCAACTGCTCCTGCTGAGGCCAGGGGCGTACGAAGTGGGGGGGCGGAGGGGGCGGGCTGCCCCGTGTGCCACTCTGGGGTGTGTGTGACAAGTTGGCCCCTGCCTCCCCCCAGCTGTAGAGCGGCCGTGGGCATACACAGTCAGTATGGGCGCTGCTTGTGCGGCGTCCATACGGGCGTCCGTATGGACTACCTCTCGCACGGCAATTGTACGGGATGCTGCACATACGCAGTCCGTATGGGATCCCGTCCATGCGCAGTCTGTATGGACATCACACGTGCGCCACTGGGCAGTTTGCCACGCCCCTCAGTGTCCCGCCCCGGGTGCCGGAGAGGGTTCCTCTGCCACTGGCTGCGGCATTGGATGGACTCTGTCAGGAGCTGTCAGGACTACAACGGAGACCTGGAGTGACTACCCATTCAGGCTGGCCACTGGCTATATGCAATGCAATAGCTTCCCACATCCAACTGGGTTCTGCAGAGGTGGCAGGCCTGGGGCTCTCCAGACGTTGCTGGACTATCAGCCCAAGCCAGCATGGCCAATGGTGAGGGATGATGGAGACCAGAGATGAAAAATATTTTCCAGCCCGATAGCCACGTTTCTTCAAGGGCAACCTTCCAGAGGCCACATGTCAGTGATGGGAGTTGACAGAGGCAAAAGTGGGCATGGAAGAACAGGTGTGACTCTTACCTTTGGAAGAGGGGGTGTGTCATGGGAAGGAGTGAGGGCTGGGAAGAGTCCCCAGGGCCAGAGAAAGAGACTTTGAGGGCCAGATTCCGCCCTCAGCTTTCAACTCCTGCTGTACGCCAACAAAATCTAGAGAGTCACAGGTCCCCCCACCTCTTGTGGTAGTCTCTCTCTCTCTCTCTCTCTCTCTCTCTCTCTCTCTCTCTCACACACACACACACACACACACACACACACACACACACACTTGTAAGACATATCTGGGAGTACCTGAAGGAGATATTTATGAAACAAGAGGGAGGGGGGAAAGGGCTTAAATTTTCAATAAGAGAAACAACGATGTGAAAGAATGGATTCAGCAGAGCACGACTCAATGTGCCCGAGAAAAATAGGGTTGGCGCGATGTCGCCTCATTGCAACGCTCTCTAATCCCCTCTTAATCCCCTGCAAAGCAACAAGAGGAACCGGCGCTTTCCAGCTTCCACCCTCCCCCACCCTTCTTACGGTTTGGTGACTTCGACCACAATAAATTCAAATTCAGGTCTCAAGAAAATATTCTTGGAAAGGGAGTCTGTCGGAACGGGAATCCTCGTCAAAAGCCACGGAGCGGGGCCTTGGGAGCAACGTTCAGCTGGGGCACCATTTCTGAAGGGTTACTGCTAATAGGGCTGAAGCTCGGGGTGGAGCATCTGCTTGGCAGGCAGATTAAAATCTCTGGCATCCCCAGGTAGAGCAGGGAAAGACCCACGGCTGATACCTTGAAGAGCCACTTCTACCAATCAGTGTGGAGAACATTGAGTTACATGAACCAATGGTCGGACTCAGCAGAAGATAGCTCTCTGTGTTTATTGTTTATTTGTATATTGCATTCATATCCCACCTTTCCCCCTAAGGAGCTGAAGGTAGTGTACATGGTTCTCCCTCTCCTCATTTAATCCCCACAATGACCCTGTGAGGTAGGTTGGGCTGAGAGCCTCTGACTGGCCCATGTTCTCAGGATTCTTTGAGGGGTATGTGTGTGTCACACACTGTTTTACAATTTAAAATACTCATTTTACATCCTTAACATATCAATGACTTCCCTTCTTCTCTTTCCATGGTTCAGTGTGAGAGCCAGTGTGGTGTAGTGGTTAAGAGTGGTAGACATGTAATCTGGTGAACTGGGCTTGCGTCTCCTCCACATGCAGCTGCTGGGTGACCTTGGGCTAGTCACACTTCTTTGAAGTCTCTCAGCCCCACTCACCTCACAGAGTGTTTGTTGTGGGGGAGGAAGGGAAAGGAGAATGTTAGCTGCTTTGAGACTCCTTCGGGTAGTGATAAAGCAGGATATCAAATCCAAACTCCTCCTCCTCCTCCTCCTCTTCTTCTTCTTCTTCTTCATTTTACATACCATAAACCCCTGCATATTTTACAAAAGCTATACCATTCAGTATTCCATTATTGCATCCATCAAAACTTATTTACACTGTTGAATTTATCTTAATGCTGCCAGTGTTTTCAGCTGTACACAGTTATTTCCCATATATTCAATAAACATTTTCCAATCTTCTTTAAAGGTATGTTCTTGTTGTTCTCTTGTTCTATATGTTACGTCTGCAAGTTGTGCATATTCTGTCAACTTAAGTTGCCATTCTTCTTTGGTTGGGACCTCGCTCATTTTCCATTTTTGGGCTAACAAGACACTGGCTGCAGTAGTAGCATACATAAATAACCTTATATTCAGGTAGGTAGCCGTGTTGGCCTGATGCAGTCGAAAAAAATAAAAAAATAAAAAAATTTGTCCAGTAGCACCTTAGAAACCAACTAAGTATGTTCTGGGTATAAAGTATCTGAAGAGATGTGCATACACACGAAAGCTTATACCCAGAACAAACTTAGTTGGTCTCTAAGGTGCTACTGGACAATTTTTTTAAAAAAATAAAAATAAATAAATAACCTTTTTTGACACCTGGGAAATTCAGTCTGAATTATCCCTAACAGAAAGGACACTTTTTTTGGGGTGGGGGGGGGGAAGTACTTTTAAACATTTTCCCCCCAATTCATTATGGATCATTTCCCAATACTCTTTTACCTTTTTACAGGTCCACCACAAATGAAAGAACATATGTGTGTCTTTTAAATGCACATATATGCAGTAAGTGTTGACTGCATCATAATTCTTTCTGTGCCATATTTTACAATACAAATGCACACTTTCAAAATTAAGTGAGCCTTCTCTGCCTCTTTTGCTTGGGCCTCTCCCAGTCTCCCTCCCTCCCTGTGCTGTTGTACTTTTTTTTTTTATTTGCATCTCTGAGTTATCCCTTCTCTCTCTCTCTCTCTCTCTCTCTCTCTCTCTCTCTCTCTCTCTCTCTCTCTCTCTCTCTCAAGTCACTCCACTAAATGCACACACTAAAAAAAGGCAACAATTAAAATGTCTTCAAATATCTTTATTCTTCCTCTCTATTTTGCACTAAACTTTAATCTGTGCTCTTCTGTGATCAGGAGAGCTCTTCTGTGATCAGGAGATTCCGTGAGTCTTGTAAGTCTCATTGGGCAGATGGGATAAAGAGCCTCTGGCGGCACTGGCATGCCCTCAGGCAGTTGGTGACAGGTCAGCTTCCCTGCCAAGTGGCCTTCTGACCAATAACGCAATTGCATCTAAATTCGCATGCGTCCTTAGCAGTATTTATATACGGCTTCATCGACAAAAATCTCAAGTGCTTGACATAAAATAATACAAAACACGTATAAGAAATAGGCAAATATGAATTAGCACATGCAAATCTGTGCCTTCTTGTGTCCTCTTTTGGGGCAATGCCTAAATGGTCCCTCTACGCTCCTGTGGCCCAGGAAACAAGACCGACTGCCAATTTCGGTTGCTGGCAGGAATAATGAAGAAGAAAGGAGGGGGGACACCACACCATTGCCCTCACAATGATTCATGGTGGCGTCATGTGATGTGGCATAATCGTGAAGCCAATTTCAGGTGAGGCCCAATCTTTCTGCTCTTGCTCTGATGCCTTCTGGGAAATAAGGAAGGTGTCCATCAGCAATAGGGAGTGTGGTTGAGTGCCAAATACCTGCTGGCTTTCCTTCATTTGTATGTAAAGTAAAAGGTAAAGGACCCCTGGGCGGTTAAGTCCAGTCAAAGGCAACTATGGGGTTGTGGGCACTCATCTTGCTTTCAGGCCAAGGGAGCCGGCGTTTGTTTCAGGTGTCCATCAGACTCAACTGGGTCAGGGCTCAGCATGTGACGGAAACCACTTCTGAGCGCACGGACGAGTGCCAGTGGTGACCGGATGTACCTGCACTGGCTGGCAAACTGCTAGGTTTCCTTCATGAGCAGTGTATGTATCAAGTAAAACCTTCTGTAAAGGTTTCAAACCCAGGCTGGGCGGTTGCCGGCGAAGTCCAGTCAAAGGCAACTAGCCGGGGGGGCGCCCCGCTACCGGGGGCACTGATGGCCGCACTCCCATCTTGCTTTCAGGCCAAGGGAGCCGCCAGCTGATGAGCACGGCCATGTGGCCAGCATGACTTGCAACGGGACTCGTGACGGAAACCAGAGCGCACGGAACCTGTTTACCTTCCTGCCGCAGTGGTACCTATTTATCTACTTGCACTGGTGTGTTTTCAAACTGCTAGGTTGGCTGGGACAGAGCAACGGGAGCTCACCCCATCATGGGGATTCAAAACACCAACCTTCTGGACTTCCGGCGAGGACGCCATCGCGGGCGGTCGTGGGTCGCTTCGCGAAGAAGCGACCCAGGCCGGCCGGGGGCTAGGAGCCCCGCTACCGCAAAGCGGGTTCGCTCCGATAAGCCGCAAAGGGAAAAAAGAGCGTCCCGCGGCTTGGGCGTGAGTCCGGCGAGCCCGCTATGGCTCCGAACCCTTCCCATCGTTTGGCGCTCCTGTAAAGGGCTATTAGCGGGGGAAAGGAAGGCCCGACCACGGAGCCTTTGGGCTGTGGAGTGCATGCCCCAAGTAACCGGTCCGACGAAGCTGCGGCCGCCGCTCGCGGTGAGCGAGTTGCTGGTTCTACCTGTTTCAAAGGGAAAACAAGAAGAAGCCCTGTTGGCCGTGAGTACGTTTAAATTGGATTTATCATCGGCATTTGGCGCTCCGGGAGCTATTACGGAAAGGAAGCCCGTTTATCTCCCTTTGTGTGGAGTGAAAGTAACTGTTTCTGATGGCTGCTGTTGCAGTGCTGGATATAATGTTTCGAATTTTGACAAGTGAGACTGATTAGATCCCTTTTGAGGGATTCAAGTTGGTGGAAATATTTCTTCCTAAAGTGGAAAGAATGCAATCTTTTCGCCCTGACTCCAGGGAAAATGGCTGCGGAAATCTGTGGTTGAGATGGAAAAATACTGTGTCTAAGATGGGGAAACAATGAAATCTGTGATACCTTATACCCACTTCTACCATGTTGGGTTTCGCTTTCAAGTTGGCCTTGGACTCTGGATTAACCCACGAACAAAGGACTATTCTTTTGAATTTATACTGCTTATACCCACTTAACTACCATGTTGGGTTTCGCTTTCAAGTTGATGCCTTGGACTCTGGATTAATCCCACGAACAAAGGACTATTCTTTTGAATTTAGAACTGCTGAACCAGAAATTAACTTTGCTGACCCAGGATGACAATTTATACATCACAAGAAAGACTATTGGCAGAATATTGCTAAAATGGAACAAAACCTTGGCAGGGAACTCAAGGGAATTATTGAAGTACATAGTACAATGCTCTGGCAACTCCGAGAAGATGAAAAATCCTGTTGGGTTGGACCCAGGGTAGGAGACGGGGACCCAGGATTCCTGGGGAGAGAGTCCGGTTTATGGGGAAAAGATTCAATATATCCTGGGGTGAGAGTCCAGGAATGATGGGGAAAAGATTCATATATCTACAATTAGAAGACGAACGGAATTTTGAGATGCGGCAGATGCTGCAATGATTTGTGACCCTGATGCTCCCTGCAAGGATTGTCATAGACCCTGTTTGGAACTGTGGCCTTACTAAGGAAAGAGGACACTTTGAAAAAGGGTTTTGGATTGTCATAGACTCTGTTGGGGAGACCCAGAACTGTGGCCTTACAAGGAAAGAGGACACTTTGAAAAAGGGTTTTGGCGCAAGATGGAGGAATGTTTGTGGGGAGACCCAGAGAAGGCGCAGGAAAATGGTCAGAAAAGGGATAGGGTGAACCCTGATAGCCGCATAAGTGTGTTAAAGATTAGGATTCATTATGGTACCCTGAAGCCGAGTGTGTTAAGATTTTAAGTTTTTGAAATTAGAGAAGAGATATTTGAATTTTTTGTTATTAACAGCAGTTTAAGTGAAAGAAGATGTATGATCTGAAATAAGAAGTAATTTGTTATGTTATGAAGTTATATTATTAATTAATATGAAGTTATAATTGGAATAGGTTGGATTTAAGCTAAGAAGTGATTAGTATTCATTTTTGAATGATTTAATTTTTGAGAAGAGAAGTTACTAAAGTAAATTAGAATTGGAACCAAAGGAGGGAAAACGGGGGAAGTCACCTAGTAAAGATTCGAACTAGAAAAGTTTTTTTTTGTATAAACAAGAAGAAGAATTGTTGGTGTGTTTTATATTTGTTTTATTATGTTTTGATTGTGGGGTTGGGTTTTGGTCTGGGTTAGTGTATGTGTCGTGTTGTTTTTTGCTTTGAAAAAACCAATAAATTCTTTATTAAAAAAAAAAAAAAAAAAAAACACCAACCTTCTGATCGGCAAGCCCAAGAGGCTCAGTGGTTTAGACCACAGCGCCACCCACGTCCCTTATATGTATCCCCCTCACAGAGCTTCATATCCCAGAGTTCCCGGAAACAGGGCTTGATGCAGTGAGAATCGTAGCTCTGCGAGGGGAGTCAGAGGGTCTCCAACCCTACAGCTCCCAGAATCCTTTGCAGCATGCCACAGTTGCAGAGGTGGCATCATAGCACTTGAAATGTATGTTGCGGCCTGGTGGGGCCTTAATCAGAGAAATGTTTCCAACATAACTTTTGATCGCCTACTCGAGGAGGTACCCCATAATAGCGAGCAATTTTCATCTCCGGTTCCACCTGGTGTAGAGACTTAACAGACAGGAGAACATTCCCTTTCATTAGCTGTTATATAAAATGACACTCAGGCGTGCTGACAGACATGGGGAATGTCTCTCGGAGGAATTCACTATTGTGATTTCTGCCAAGGGATTACCCACCTTCTTCTCACCGCATCTGCCTCAACTGTTAATGTGCCATTTTGAGGGTGGGTTTTATTTTGCTTTAAAAGAAAAGAAAAGAAAATCAGTGCTTTTATTTTCCTCATGTTGCTTGTTTCTCCACATCAGTAGCTCCCTGGTATATTATCCCTGTAATAGAAATTTTTGTTCTCCCCCCCCCCGAATCAAATAGCCGTGTAGGAGGTAGAATTACCTGTTGCATTTCCTATGAGACAAGCTTGCTCTCCCGTAAAACTCAATGGGGAAAATATGCAGAGGCTTCCATTGCTTTTCTGGAGTAGCAATGAGGTTGCACCTCCCTTTGGAGTTGTCTTTAGAGTTGTCTTCTTTTTGGTAATATATTGCACACCACCATATATATATGTGGGTGGCGCTGTGGGTTAAACCACAGAGCCTAGGGCTTGCCGATTGGAAGGTCAGTGGTTCGAATCCCTGCCACGGGGTGAGCTCCCGTTGCTCGGTCCCTGCTCCTGCCAACCTAGCAGTTCGAAAGCATGTCAAGTGCAAGTAGATAAATAGGTACCGCTCCGGCGGGAAGGTAAACGGCGTTTCCGTGCGCTGCTCTGGTTTGCCAGAAGCAGCTTAGTCATGCTGGCCACATGACCCAGAAGCTGTACGCCACAACCCCAGAGTCATCCGCGACTGGACCTAGTGGTCAGAGGTCCCTTTACCTTTATATATTTCCAAGCACGCCAAGTTCTGTGTTGCTCTGAGTTAGGAAGGGCCTATGATCACAGGCTACCTTTCTTGTAGCATTAAGAAAGTGGTGGTGCCTCCGTTTGCTTGCTTTCCTCTTTCCTCCCCATCCCTTTTCCCTTTCGTGTCGAGCCTTTTAAAGACTGAAAACCAAAGAGTGGGATGTGGTGTTTGTTTCTTTGTTTCTTTGTCATTTTCCAAGCTGCTCCGGGAGCTTTCTGGCCAAAAAGAAGGGTATAAATACTTTGAGAAAATATATACAGTGCTACCTCAGTTTAAGAACAGTCCGGTTTAAGAACAATTTGGTTTACAAACTCTGCAAAACTGGAAAGTGTCCTGGTTTGATAACTTTACCTTGGTCTAAGAACAGAAGCCGAACGGTGGAAGGGCACTGGTGGTGAGAGGCCTCATTAGGGAAAGCACTCCTCAGTTTAAAAACGGACTTCCGGAATGGATTAAGTTCGTAAACCGAGGTACCACTGTATTTTTAGAGTATAAAGCAGTGGCATGCTACAATTCTTAGTCTTGAGGGCTGAGCTAGACAAGTGATGGAATTCCCACATCTTTAGTTCAAATTATCTCTCTGTGTGAGGGCAGGGGGAGTGGTGCCAAATTATTATAAATTATTGCTGCTAGAGAGTGGTGTCCAACCTTTCTGCGCAAGGCATTTACACCATCTAAATCAACTTCTCTTCCCAAACAATTGCTTATCAGCCTTATTGCTGAAAATATATAGATCCTTTCTCCAGCTTAATTCCTTCAATGTTATCCCCTACCCTCAACCCATGACTATTTTGAACATTATTATTATTATTATTATTATTATTATTATTATTATTATTATTATTATTATTAAATTGCCAGATCTCCCATTATGTATCTCACTTATTCTGGAATACTGATTGGAGGGCCCCCATGCAACCTGAGTCAGTTATAATACTCCGAGTGAGTGTTTTAGGGGGTGCAGGTATGGAAAAGCAGCTTAGGTGGGCACCTATTGGCTAGCACCCATGACCATTACCATGACACCCATTCCCAATTTCCAGACAGTGTAAGTCATTGATGAGACAAAGCATAACTGTGTTTTAAGATGCACACATGCCATATAAGGATATGTACATGTTGGGAAAATGGACAGCCGGTCTGAGCCTCAGAGCTGACTCAGCCTTTGACTCTCAAGACAAGCACACCCGCAGGGCAAGTTGTGAAATCATGGCTTTGCGTAGCAGGGGAGGAACCCACTGTGACCGAAGTGAAGAGTACAGCACCTGTCTTTACACTATGGTGGGAGTGGGGAACATTTGCTCCTTCAGATGTTGCTGAACTACAAACTCTTATCAGGCAAAGCACACAGCGCTAATGACCAGGGATGACAGGAATTGCAGTTCGGCAACATCTGCAGAGCCAAAGGTTCCTTGCCCCAATCTATGGGCTTTCTTTGAACACACCTGGTGCCTCCCCCTCAGAGCAAGCTGAAATGTGGATCAGACTGTCCAGGCTACGAGCTAAATCATACCAGGCTTTCAAAGTCGCCTTGTTGGCAGGAATGCCGTATTCTAATCAAACTCTCTAAAAGCAACCAAGGCGAATTTTTCTGCCATCCCTCCTTCTGGGAGATGTAGCTACCAGTGCCTTTATTGCTATATGCAAGCTCTAAGTTCAGAGGCAGTATTACCAGCTTCTTGGGGTCACAAGTGGAAGAGGGCTATTTTGCTTATGTCTTCCTCATGGGCTTCCCAGGGGGCATCTGGTTGGCCATCGTGGGAAAGAGGATGCTGAAATAGCCAGGCCTTTGGTCTGATCCAGCATGACTCTCCTTATGTTGACGTTCTTCTTGGGTGCAAAGGGCTCTGAAACTCTATCCCCATCTCTCTCTCTCTCCTGAAAACTTTCCCAGGAGGTTCTTTGTGGGACAACAGTGATTTGAAAACACAACCATGCGAAGCCCATTCCACATGGAACTTGGGAAGTTTTGCCACCTCCTAGTGAATACCAGCTTGTGTGGACACAGAGATTGGCTTTGCCACTGAGGGCACCACTGTAGTGGAATGCACTTCTTGCTTAAATGCCAGAGATTTCATCTGTATTAGCATTCTGCCAGCTTCTGAAGATGTGCTGTTTTTGCACAGGGGTTCCCTTGGTCTCTTAACCTGATGTCAGGGACTGTACTGAGGAAGGCTGAACTGAAGAAGAGTCTTGGGAGCCACCCCCTCCCCCTGATTCTGAATCTTCCCAGGAGGAGGAGGACAGTCACTTGCAGAGGAAGAGGGTGGGTGGGGAGCATACCGCATCTGGCACCACGATCCCAGTGGGGTGCCATTGCAGCTGCCCCCCCACCCGCGCTGGGTGCCACGCCCCCGCAGGCGGTGCACCTTGCCCCCAGGACGTGCACCACGCCCCCGGGATGCGCGCATGAAGCTCCGCCACTGAGGACAGTATAGATTTGGAACAGTGGTTTGCAGAGGTGCATAGTTCAGAAGGCAGAAGCTGGGAAATACTGGATGGGGAACAGCTGCTAGGAGAAGAAACACTGGGAGAGAGCGAGAGTTAACAGATTCGCAATCTCTAGACAGCATTCACCCCCCTTCCCCAAAGACACGGAGAACTCAGAAAGTGTGAGAACAAACAGCGCAGAGGGTAGAAGCTCAGATTACAAGAAGCAGGAGTGACATAGATTAATAGGGACGGAGAGGGGGGTAGTGAGCCTTAATTGGGAGCACTGCTATTTATAGGGAGACTTGTTCTTTCTCTCTCTAACTGTGATTATTAAAGAATCTAACTGGTAAGACGTTCCTTTCATTTGATCTTCTTATTTACTGCCATGGGGGAGGAAGCTGATTCCCCGAAGCGTGACACCTGAGTCCCCTGTTTTAATGACTGTGCTGGTTTAATGGGATTGCTTTATTGCATATTGAACCTTGGAATGGTTATATTTTTAATGTTTTAAACAGTGTTGTAAGAATTTCCTTCTACACCACTTGTTCTTCCCCAAGTGTTTAGTGTGTATAGAACCATGGAACTGCAGAGTTGGAAGGCACCCCAAGGGCCATCTAGTCCAACCCTCTGCAATGCAGGAATCGCAGCTAAATAAGTCCCTGTCAGATGGCCACCCGACCTCTGTTCAAAAGCCCCTCCAGCTTCCGAGGTACTCTGCTGCATTGCCAAACAACTCTTACCACCAGAAAGTTCTTCCTAATGTCGAGGTGAACTTGATTATACGTACTGAAATAGGAGCAGAAACACCATACGAAAATCATGACAGCAAGAAAAGCATTTCAGACATGGAAATTTAAAGTCAGTGCCACATCATTGTATTTTAAATGTGCATACAACTAGTTCTTATGCTTGAAAATTCCTTCGAATCCTATTTTACATTATAAACTAAATAATAATGAATTGCAATAATTATTAATAATTGTTGTTGTTGTTCAGTCGTTCAGTCGTGTCCGACTCTTCGTGACTCCATGGACCAGAGCACGCCAGGCACGCCTATCTTTCACTGCCTCCGCAGTTTGGCCAAACTCATGCTAGTCGCTTCGAGAACACTGTCCAACCATCTCATCCTCTGTCGTCCCCTTCTCCTTGTGCCCTCCATCTTTCCCAACATCAGGGTCTTTTCTAGGGAGTCTTCTCTTCTCATGAGGTGGCCAAAGTACTGGAGCCTCAGCTTCAGGATCTGTCCTTCCAGTGAGCACTCAGGGCTGATTTCTTTAAGGATGGATAAGTTTGATCTTTTTGCAGTCCATGGGACTCTCAAGAGTCTCCTCCAGCACCATAATTCAAAAGCATCAATTCTTCGGCGATCAGTCTTCTTTATGGTCCAGCTCTCACTTCCATACATTACTACTGGGAAAACCATAGCTTTAACTATACGGACCTTTGTCGGCAAGGTGATGTCTCTGCTTTTTAAGATGCTGTCTAGGTTTGTCATTGCTTTCCTCCCAAGAAGCAGGCGTCTTTTAATTTCGTGACTGCTGTCACCATCTGCAGTGATCATGGAGCCCAAGAAAGTGAAATCTCTCACTTCCTCTAATAGTGATTAACAACAACAACATTCAGCCCTTCTACGTCTGATCACTCCCCACGTGGTTCCAAGCAAGATCTTCTAAATTTGCCTTCACTTTAGGATGCACATTGATGGTGCTCTAAATTACAAGCTGTGCCGGCAATACAGTTTCTGGCTGAAGTTTGTTTCCAAGAATATGCTAGGAGGGAAAACGTGTGGTAGAGGAAAAGGGAGCCCGTGACACAGTGGACAGCCCGGTCTCTGTAGTTCTTGTTTTCGCCTCTCCTTCATCTTAGCCAGACATGTTCTGACCTGTGGTTTTTCTTTTCTTCCAGAGATGATTAAGCTGCAGAACTCGCTGTTCCCCGCACACCTACTCACACAGCTGCTGCTGCCTGTGCCCGCTCCTTTCATTTTATTTCCTCTTCCTGCAGTACCTATAGCCGTGCACGGCAGCCGACGGTATTGCCTGAGGTTTCTTTTTAATCATAAAGGCAGGGCTGCTCCACGGAGGTTAATTTCCTTGTTTCTCTTTATAAATCTTCTCCTAAAATGTCAGGCTCTTTCAGCGCCGGGGAACAGATGGAAAGTACAGGGCGTACGTTGCGGTGAAACACCTCGAGGGCCCTGGCCGGCTTTCCTGTTGAACTCTGCACAGTGCCCTGATTTGCAAACTAGGCCAGTGGAAGAGAGGAGGTGATGGCTTCGATTCGAGGGGCAGGCTTTGTCAGAGATGGATGAGGCTGGGGAAGGGATGGAGCTCATCGGTAGAGCATCAGCGCTGAATGCAGAAGGTCTCAGGTTCAATCTCTGGCACTTCCAGGTAGGGCTGAAGGAAACTCCCTGTGGTTGAGGCCCTGGAGAGCCCCTGCCAGTCAGTGCTGGCAGTACAGAAGTTAATAATAATAATAATAATAATAATAATAATAATAATAATAATTTATTTACCCCTGCCCATCTGGCTGGGTTTCCCCAGCCACTCTGGGCGGCTCCCAACAGAATATTAAAAACACATAAAACATCAAACATTAAAAACTTCCCTAAACAGGGCTGCCTTCAGATGTCTTCTAAAAGTCAGATAGTTGTTTATTTCCTTGACATCTGATGGGAGGGTGTTCCACAGGGCGGGCGCCACTACCGAGAAGGCCCTCTGCCTGGTTCCCTGTAACCTCACTTCTCACAGTGAGGGAACTGCCAGAAGGCCCTCAGCGCTGGACCTCAGTGTCCGGGCTGAACGATGGGGGTGGAGACACTCCTTCAGGTATACTGGGCTGAGGCCATTTAGGGCTTTAAAGGTCAGCACCAACACTTTGAATTGTGCTCGGAAATGTACTGGGAGCCAATGTAGGTCTTTCAAGACCGGTGTTATGTCGTCTCGCCGGCCACATGGTCCGATAAGCTTGAGCCTCTATAGGGCAACTTCCTTTGTTGTTGTTGTTGTTGTTGTTAAGCAAGATGGACAAATTCAATTAGGGATGACAGAGCAATTTAATTCAGGTCACATTTACAGGTCAATCTCTCTCATGTACACTTTCTGAAACAATACAAGAACCAAAACACAGCCATCCTTCGAAATTCGCACTTCTCTGAGTTTTGCATTGCTGTTCTAATGCATACAAAACTGCATTTATTGGGGTAAATGGTCCAGAATGATGCACATATTAGTGTGAATAACATATAAAATGCATTACATCAGGGGGGAAATAAATATTAGGGAAAATGCGGTTTGTAAAAATGTGCATATTAGGCAGTTGCTTACAAGGGTATGTATATTAGGAGATGTTCACAACAAAAAAACTAGTGTGGTTTCATGGCAGCTTTTAGTCTTTAAAAGTTGCAAACTGATGCAGAAATGCACTTGAGACCTTGGAGTGGGGGGAAAATGGAAAAACAGAGAGGAACTGAAAATGACAGAGTCACCTACCCCTATATCCCTATGTCCTTATGTCAGTCCAAATGAAGTGCTGGGTTTTGATCTATCCGAGTTCCATGGGCACCTACAATGAAGTGCCTCATACCTGGATGGGGGAAGTGGACACCTGCTTGGCATGCAGAAGGTCCCAGGTTCAACCCCTGCCCAGCTCCGCTTCAAAGGATCAGGCAAAAGTTGCACTGTTGCACCATTTATGTATTTCCTGCAAATGCTCCGTTTTACTTTATAGCGAATGAATCATGGCGTGTAGAATTCCAGACGACCCTCTGAGGATGATTTTGGGATGGTTTAAAGGGGTGTATAGATCAAACTGGTGCTGCGATGTCGGTTTAGTAACATCTGCTGAAAACAATTGTGCGGAGTCTTATTGGAAAATAATAGAGTTTCTCTTTTGACTGATGTGACATTGGGAAGCTCCTAGATTATATATGTATCTGGGAAACTCCTCTAGATGATACCCAATTTGCAAAGAATTGTTTAGGGAAGTTTTTAATGTTTGATGTTTTATCGTGTTTTTAATATTCTGTTGGGAGCCGCCAGAGTGGCTGGGGAAACCCAGCCAGATGGGTGGGGTATAAACTAATAATAATAATAATAATAATAATAATAATAATAATAATGGTCTCCTGATCTCCAGCAGTAGAGCCCAGAACCTTGTCCATCTCTTTATCTGGGGACCTTGCACCCTCTGATTCTGTGTCTTGCTGGACTCTGGGGCCATGGCACCTCACAGGAAATTATCCTTCAGCACCTTAAGTCCCTAAAAGTTTGTTTGTGGCTTCCCTTCACAGAGAATACATGATATATCCCTAGATGGTGTTGAGGAAATCTTCTGTGGCACTGAACCACAGGACAGGATTGATGAAAGTGGACTTTTTATAAATGAATGAATGAATGAATGAATTTCAAAGCAAGAAAGTCTAGTGATAGCCAGTACAGCAAATAAGGCACAACGAGCACTAAGTGTTTTATAATATGAAAAAGTCAACAGGATTAAAGGATCAAGAGAGAGCATTTTTAAAAAAACAAATGCTCAAGTGCTCAAGAGTTTAGGCTTGACAGCAGATATCCTGATGTGAACTCATTAAGCAGGAGCATAGAGGATTTTGTAGGTTCAGATAAACATGCAAATTACTGACTTGTGTGTGGAGATTGCAAGGAAATAAATAAACTATCCCAGCTGGCTACCTGGGTCAGGCTGAAAGGATGCAGAGATACTGAACATTATTTTCTTTTAAAATGAGTACAAATTTGTACCAATGTTTTTCAGGTTGCAATTTTCGTAACAGGATTGCTTTGAGAAGCGATTGGGAGAATAGCAACTCCCCCTCACACCTTTAATCCCTTCCATCTAAGACTGAACGTGGCTCAGCCTGTCCCAACATCTGTGATATGATCATAAGGGACCATGAGGGTCATCTAGTCCAACCCCTTTCCATGCAGGATCTTTTGCCCAACGTGGGGCTCGAACCCACAACCCTGAGATTACTGTAAGAGGCTCATGCTGTACCGACTGAGCTACCCCAGCTGTACGTGATTTCATTGTTTCAGGGGAAATGTGGCCCACTGACATGTATATACATATGAGAAAAGGCACCAGCTGCGATGCTTGTGGGCTTAGCAGAGGCATCTAACTGAGAATGGGATGCTGGACTAGATACGACTTGGCCAGATCAAGCTCTTCTTACAGGGGTGGGGGAACTGCAGTCCCAAGAGCAGGATCTGACCCAGCAAACCTCTCTGTCTGACCTTCAAAACCCTCCCCAGTTCACCCCTTCTCTCCCGAAACACAAAGCCTCACTGGCTTTCTTTGCACCCCAAATGTTTTTGCTTATCTGAGCTATGTCCTCGAATTCTGATAATGCCATTTGGGGCTGTATAGACACACCAGCAAGAGCACCAGTTTGGATCCACCCAACCACAACTTCCCATCTGCTTTTCCTCTCCTGTATGCAGCAGTGATGCTGCTGCTGATCGGCTGTTATTTGGGATCCCTCCACCATGCTTTTAAATTTCCCTCTGTTTTCTGATTCAAACCACGCTGGTTTCTTATTTTGTATGGGTTAGTTTTGAATTGTCCCATCCAGTTTTAAACCATATGTCTGTATTGCTGCAACCCACCCTGGGACCTTAATGGTAATAAATAAAGTAGCAATGGGATGACATAAGCATGGAGGCATGAGGCTCGTGCATCTCTCAATAAGCCAAGATACCTTCGTACAGCTGAACTGGGCCTTTGTCTCAGGCTAGAAAGCTTGTTTGCTCTCATCACTAGGGTTGCCGATCCTCCAGGTCTGCCTGCACTCTCCAAGTGGCAGGTAGAGGGCTTGAGTCCCAGGTGGGTGAGAGTCCTAATAATAATGTTAATAATAATAATAATAATAATAAATTTTAAAAAATTGTGCATGCAGCTTGCAAGCTTCAGCTGAGCAAGGGACGGTTGCAAAATATAGCACAGATATTTGGAAGTGGGGGGGGGGCTGTCTGCCCTCCTCAGTCCTCCTCTCCCAATTAACCTCCATCTCCAGGGCCTACTCTATGATACCACCAGGGGGAGCTCCTGGGTCTCAGGTTTGGGCCCTGAGATCTCAGGGTCTGGGATGCTCCTGACCTGGCAACCCTACTCATCACTTTAGAACCATCTTGCAGCCCTGCAGTTCATAGTTGTGTTTTGTTTTGTTTTGCTTTTTGGAGCAACAATGCAGCCACGGAGCTACAATGAACTTATTGTGGTAGGGTCTTATTTTAGAAGCTAAGAGGGAGCGTCCCTTTCCTGTTTTCGCACGCCTTTTTATTTTGGCGCTTCCTCCCTCCTCTTCTCAGTCCTTACTTAGACATTTTACCCAAACAAGGCACTCTGGGAAGAAAGGAGCCTTGGCAGCAATCCTACCCGCACTTCCTCACCCCGCAATGTGAAGTGTCTATCTGTCTTCCCTCGCCTACAGTGTCAGAGAGCCACGACCCTCAAAATCCATCTGCCAGCAGAGACTGTTTCTCTTTCTAAAGTCTGCCCGACTGAAGGACTTTTGAAGTACTACCTCTTAGCACCAGGGAACTGACACTCTACCGCTATACACTGTCAAAGAGTGCTAACATTATTCATGCTACAGCATGGCGTTCGGATTTATATATATTCCAATCTCCCCGTTCATTCTTTTACCAAGCCAGATATAAAACTGTCCCCGTTTTCTGGTTTCTGACCTACTCTATAGAGGACATTCCTCTATTTGCAGCGCTGTTAAGATGACAGTCCCCTGAAACCATCTTCTGCTTGAAGAACTGTCTGGTCCAAATCTGATTTATAGGCAAAGGACTTTAAAACATGAGAGCAGGAGGGGCTTTGAAGAGCTCCTCTGGATGACCTCTCCATCAACATACCCTCCAACATTCCTCAGATGAAAATAGGGACATTTCTCACTCCCCCACAACTGACCCTCCTCGACCCCCATTTTTTGTCCCCGGGCATTTCCTATCAGAAGAAGGGCAAGTGCCACCACCACTGCAATAATGGGACACAGCACACACACCCTCCACTGTCCTGAGAAAACCCCTATTTCCCCATTTTCTTCTTTTTCTTTGGTAGATTTACAAAAAGCAACACACACACACCAATAAATAAATTTTAGAAAGGAGCAAGAATAGCTGCAGATGCACAAAGCAATTATTTTTTTAAAGTCAAGACTCCTTGTGCTCTCCGTTTCCTCCCACCCAAGGTGGCCCTGCCCTCTGCCTGCCCCTCAGAGCTGGCATGCCACATGGGGCTGGGCCCTGGCAGTAGCAGCCTCTCCCCTTCCTCACCTGCTCTCCAGCAGCCCCTACGAGCTGCCCAAGGGAGGAGGCCAGCAGCAACAGCCATGCTCCCTTGCAGCCACCACTGCCACCGCCGCTGCTCAAGACAAGTGCTGGCTCATCTTCCTCCTCGAGATCAGTTGTGGCACTCGTGGAGAAAACAGGGACATTCTGGAATCAAATCAGAAGCGAGGATGGCTTGTGTAATTTTGAGACTGTCCCTGGAAAATAGGGACACTTAGAGGGTATGCACCAAGCGCTCACCCAGATTTGCTTGTGTAAGCCAATGGCGTAGCATAGGTTGCTGGCACCCGGGGCAGGGTCAGTGTTTTGCCCTCCAGGTAGACCGGACAACTGGGGTGGGTGCGCGCATGGGGAGCCTGTGTGGATGAACAGAACCCGCCTCCAACAAACTCCTCGCCCGCTGCCTTGATCCACCCGCCTGCTAGACCAACACACCTGCTGCCAGGGCTCAGCTGCCAGGGCTCCAGGCCTGCCATGGGGGCACTTGATTGCATCCTCTCAAAAAGGTGCACCCGGGGCCATGGTCCCCCCCCCCCCAGCTACGCTCCCTTGCAAGCCACTACTGTATATTCCTTTATGAAGTCTGCACATGCCCAGTGGGAGAGTTGAGGCATGGAGCAGCCACAATTGTGAGCAACTAGCTCATTACCTCAGAACAGCTCAGTCGATGGCCCCTGTCTCTTTTCTGCAAAGGCCCTGAAACCTTAAGAAACCTTAGAAGGAAGGTTTCCCTAAAGTTTTTAAAATGAGTTTGTTCCTTCTAATCTAAAGCATGATTGCCACCATTCATTAATTTCGCCTGCTTTTGGGGGGGTTGGTGGGCAAGTTCTCTGATTTACAAGCCTTAACTTCTTGCCAAACTATAGCATTTCCCCACTGAAAGAGGACAGATCAGAGGTCACCTCTGTTGCCCAATCTCTACTCATTTATTTAATGGCATTGCGGACTGTTCTTTATGACATATAATCCATTGGATGTCTAGGATAGCAGACTACAAAATAGATAGACTCTATCTATGGGGATGTTCTGTGTGGTGGCAGATTGTAATCTAGTTGAGAAAGCAGAACCATCTAATCTGATCTTTATTAATGTTCTGGCCTGGATACATCCAGTAAATCTTATTTGCCCGCGGGAAAAAGAAAAACACCAAACCCACATACACACACACCCTGTTCATCAAAGACTGTGTTCATAAATCAACAATTATCAGACTGACGACCTCTGGAGCAGTTGGCCTCTGTGTCTGGTGTATAAAATTTTGAAGATTAATGAAATAATTTCAGCCCAGAAATCCAATGAGACATCTCTTGCTGTGCTGAAATCTATTTTTTTATATATAAAAAAGTCATTTCATACTTATTGACTCTGATCTTCTTTTGCCAAAGGAACTCTCATTCTCCTAACCTTTCTGCAATCAAATTACCCGGCCCTAAGTTTTGTTTTCTCCAGGGGTGGGGGAATGTGGCTATTCCCCCAGGGCCAGCCCTACCATTGGACAGAATGGGGTGGCCATCTCAGGTGGCAGATATTCTTGGCTTTGCCTTTGAGGAAATATCTATGTATACTTTTTGTATGATATTGTCAGTTTAGTTCCATAATTAATACATTTCTATCCAGAGATATACACGGTTTTGTATTTTATCTAAAACTCAATGGTGGCTGATGCCCTTTGACCACAAAACACTCAATTAAGCACCATGCCTTCCAGAAAGGTCCCTTTGCAATGTCCATTTCCATTGCGCTGGTGTTCTTTTTCAAAGACACCCCTTTTTGCATTAACTTGATTTTTATTTTTATTTTTAGTATGCTGCTGCTTCTCCCTCAATGCTTTATTGCAGTACTTTGTGCATTGGATGGATATATATATATATATATATTGCATTAAGAAAAAGAACCCTTTATTGAGCTGACATTTATTGTTGCTCTGAGCCAAACATCCCTCATAAATCTGGTCTCTCCTAACTTTTATCTGAACAAAATGTTGTAAATTTTATTAAACATTTTATCATTGCACTCTCCGAGCCACTTTCTTTCAAAAGACATCCAAGTCTCACCTGACCAGCAAGGGGGAAAAAATCATTGGATAGAAAAACCAAGTGTTTCTTTTTAAAAAAATAAAATAATGCAGGACATATCACCTAAATATTTAATAATGTTTGGGGATTAAATGACAAGGAGGTGTCGTTGTTTTTATTACATGGGCTACAAGAATGAGAGGTTAACGAGATAAAATCGAACATTTGGATAACTGAAGAACAAATCGTTTTTTGTAGACTAGGGCAGGGGTGCTGAACTTCAGGTCCAGGGGCCAAATGTGGCCTGTGGGTCTCTATGTTTGGCCCTCAGGATTCTCCCCAGCCACACATGAGCTCATTGCCCTTGCTGTGCCATCTGAGTGCTCTTACCTGGCTGGAATGTGCCGTTGAAACCTAGTAATACCTCTTGCTTGTCTTGGTGTAGGGCAGAGAATGATGTGTGTAGAAACGGCTCCACCCACTTTTGCCTCTGGCCCCACCCACCACTGGTGTGTGGTGTTGAAGACGAAGAAGAAGAAGAAGAAGAAGAAGAAGAAGAAGAAGAAGAAGAAGAAGAAGAGCTTGGATTTGATATCCCGCTTTATCACTACCCGAAGGAGTCTCAAAGCGGCTAACATTCTCCTTTCCCTTCCTCCCCCACAACAAACACTCTGTGAGGTGAAACAAAATAAAAATTCTTTCCAGTAGCACCTTAGAGACCAACTGAGTTTGTTCTTGGTATGAGCTTTCGTGTGCATGCACACTTCTTCAGATACCAAGCTCATACCAAGAACAAACTCAGTTGGTCTCTAAGGTGCTACTGGAAAGAATTTTTGATTTTGTTTCGACTATGGCAGACCAACACGGCTACCCACCTGTATCTGTGAGGTGAGTGGGGCTGAGAGACTTCAGAGAAGTGTGACCCAGACCAAGGTCACCCAGCAGCTGCATGTGGAGGAGAGGGGAAGCAAACCCGGTTCCCCAGATTACGAGTCTATCACTCTTAACCACTACACCACACTGGCTCTCTCTGAAAAAGACTTTGTATTCCTGCTTTTACTCTTCCCCCTTTCCTTTCATAACAGACAACCTATCCAGCATGTTGCTAGAGGAAATACAGAATTATTATTATTATTATTATTATTATTATTATTGTTGTTGTTGTTGTTGTTGTTGTTGTTGTTTTATTATTATTATTATTGTTGTTGTTGTTGTTGTTGTTGTTGTTGTTGTTATTCACCATTAACCCTAAAGTCCCAGGGCAGGTTTCCACATTAAAACACAACATTACAGCACAATATTAAAAAAAGCAGTTTTAAACAACTTATAATTACAAAAATAAGTTGGATCCTAAAAATATGCACCTCGAGCATCAACAGCCAGGGCAGAGAGGTCACATTTCCCTTGATGAGTTGAGAAGGATGACGATTTTTGAGCCAATCAACCTTTTGCAAGGCACAGGGGCGTGCATCTTTTGAATGCCCTTCTTGTTCACAAATCTTTAGATAACTTAAAAACAACAACCCCACACAAACGTGCAGCTGTTTCTCCCCTTCTTGCAGCCCAAGAACAGCCTTTCAAAAATACATTTGCAAGTCATGACACAAGAGCTCCTGTGATAGGATCGAGGAGGAGGAACGGAGGTTTTCGTTGGCAAGAGGGGGTGCGGGATGGGACGGCCGAGGCAGAGAATATTCCACATCTGCAGAAAGAACTTGTTGTGACCCTCAGGGAGAGCATTAAGACCACTCATTCGAACAGGGAGAGGAGCCTGTAGCCCTCTGGATGTTGGACTCTATTTCCCAGAAGCCAGGGATGAATTGGGGCACATCATTAGAACTGGGGTGGAATTATTAGGTTGTCCTTGTTTTTATGTTTATTATGTATTCTGTGTTTTTATGTTGTGATTCTATGTTGTGAGCTGCCCTGGGACCTGTGGGTATAGGGTGGTATAACAACAACAACAACAACAACAACAACAACAACAACAACAACAACATTGGCTTCAACTGAAGTCTGGTAAGTGAGGCCTGGGCTGTATCCACACCACAAATTTAAAGCACTAATTTTAACTAGTCATGGCTTCCCCCAAAGAATTATGGAGCTGCATTATGTTAAGGGTGCTGAAGGTTGCTAGGAGGCCCCAATCTCCCTCACAGAACTACAATTCCCAGAGTTCCCTGGGATTGATTGCTAAACCACTCTGCCAATTGTAGCACCAGGGGCGTCATCTACAGAGGGCTCCCTGTGGGGGCCAGGCCCCACGCAATATTTTCAAGAAGGGGGCTGGGCCCCCACAAATTTCCACAGCAATCCTCTAAAGGACACACCAGGATGAAGATGCTTGGCACTGCCGCATCCTTTTGAGGGTTGAAGAAGAAGAGGAGGAGGAGGAGGAGGAGGAGGAGGAGGAGGAGTTTGGATTTGATATCCCGCTTTATCACTACCCGAAGGAGTCTCAAAGCGGCTAACATTCTCCTTTCCCTTCCTCCCCCACAACAAACACTCTGTGAGGTGAGTGGGGCTGAGAGACTTCAAAGAAGTGTGACTAGCCCAAGGTCACCCAGCAGCTGCATGTGGAGGAGCGAGGGAAGCAAACCCAGTTCACCAGATTACGAGTCCACCACTCTTAACCACTACACCACACTGCCAGGGACATGGCAGGGCAAAGGGCCTTCGCCCCACACATCCCTTTGATGATCGCCACAGCGCCTTCCCAGAAGGCATTCTGGCGAGCCCTACCAGGGATGTGCGGATACAAGCATCTTTGCCCCGCAGCTTTGTAAGGCAGCTGTGGGGGAGATGATGGGCCGAGTCGGCCTGGCCCAGTTGGGGCGGGGGGCATTGTGCGTGTGACATCATGCACAAGCGACGATGCCCCCCTCCCAGTGTTGGGCACAACTCGGCGCCTCTGCCGCTATGATGTTGCTGCGTGGCGTCATGATGTCACACCGCACTGCCATGACATGGGGTGGGGGGTGCTGGGCACCCACAGTGCGGGGCCCAAGTTGGCACCCCTGTGTAGCACTGTGAGGGGGTTAGGGGCCTCCTAGCAACCCTCAGCACCCTTAACAAAATACAACTCCCAGAATTCTGTTGAAAGTGGTGCCATGATGTTTTAACCTGATCTAAGCCCACCAGAAAACAGCGATTGCCCAGAAGCACCGGGAAAAAGACGCTTCCGACGCACTTGCAAATTGCAGCCATAACGTTTGCTGCGTTACACTTCAGATTTCACCAGGCAGGCCCCTCCCCCCACCTCCACACATACTTCCACCTAGACAGCAATAAGGGTATTAAAATCGACTCATCAAACAGCTTTAGCAATAAAAAAGTTTCCTGCCTTTGTCTAGAGAGACAATGAAGGAAGCAAGGGGTGGCGGGGGGGGGGAGGGAGGACATAATGTCGAAAGCTTTGCAATACGGAGTATTTATGGAAGGTTGTTCTTTTCTGCAAGTCATATCAAAGATAAAGGACTAATTTTCCTACACTTTTTTTTTTTGGATCCTTTAATTTGTTTTGTTTGCTAGGTGATTTAAATGACTTGCAAGTGAGAGATACCTTGGGGACAAAAACGTAGAGTTATGCTGTATATTATGCAGACTGTAAAGCTCAAAGTAATTGAATCTCTGTTCATTGCAATGAAGACTGAGTGTTCTTATTTTAAATTTAAGTGTCTATATAAACATGACGCCTTAGGGCGCTGCTGATTTATAATATATATGCTTGAAATGGCGCCTTAGCGGCTTTGTCTGAACCCTTTTCATTATGTTATTCTTGGAAGGGAGGGGAGGAAACACACCTTACTGCCGATAATTCTTTTGTGCCCCCCCCCGTATTGCTAATGCTCTTTCCCCCTGCCGCGATCCTTTATAATGCTATTAGCAAAGAGCTGCTGTTCTACACCCCAGACGCAGGGCAAACCTCCATAGAATATTTGTTTGCCTACATTGCTAATGAAATGTGGTATACCATGGGTCTCCTTCAACTTCTCCTTCCCCTCATGTCACAACCTGGTGCCAGGCACCGTGAGTCCTCTGAGGACAAAGAAGGCACTCTGCAGGTCTTTGAGGAGCAGGCAGTCCCCTGGGGCAAATGGTGAGGATCCCCTTGAGGGGACTTCTGGTAGGAGACATGCTGGAGAATGTGGGAATGTTCAGGGATGCAGGAGAGGATATATCATTTGATTATATCCTTTCCAACTTGTATTAACAAGTTCTACAGTTTAGCAGAGTAACATTCCCCCTTTTAAACTTGCACAGCGGATGCGTTAGCTCAGGCTCGCTAAAGCCTCTAAAATAAATTTCGTTGATAATTGCCCCTTTAGTCCCTCATAAAAAGATAGACACAACACAGTCTTCTATAAAAGTATAAAAAGAGTTTACTCACACATTCTGTTCACAGATGGATCCCAGAAGCCAGACTTAAGTTACAAAAGTAATATAAACCTGGAAACTATCCCATAAGGAGATAGCGCCTTTGTCCTCTCTTGGCTTCAAGCCAAGAGCATCTTAGGCTAAGCAGATGTTGCTTCTTCGACAAATGTAGTCAGAGAGAGAGAGAGAGAGATGGCTGACCAGTCCTGCTCTTTTGTTACCTGGGCAGGTGAGGTCACGCCCACCTCTAGTCACATGCAGAGGAAGTCTGTCCCAGCCTAGGAGAAACAGGAAGTTCCGACTGGCTGGTCCAGACATCCCCTTTTATGTCCACTCTAGGGATGTTGTACTTGACTGCTCTTGTGTTTCACATCCCACAGATAACCCTTAGAGGAGGTAGGACCACCTCTTGGTCCTTGAGAACGTCAGCACCGAAAGGCTTGGGACCAGGCCAAAGAGTGACATACCATGACTCAGAGTCATCACATGGCTTGTGTGTATATAAGAGCGCAAGCAGAGCTTGCTGCATCAGGTCAATGATCAGTCTAGTCCAGCATCCTGTTCTTGATTCAAGCAGAAGAGCACTTTCTTCTCCTTTGTTTCTCAGCAACTGGTATTCAGAAGCATTACTGCCTCCAGCTGTGGAGGTTAGCATAGACATAATGGATGTTGTTGTTCAGTCGTTCAGTCGTGTCTGACTCTTCGTGACCCCATGGACCAGAGCACGCCAGGCACGCCTATCCTTCACTGCCTCCCGCAGTTTGGCCAAACTCATGTTAGTAGCTTCGAGAACACTGTCCAACCATCTCATCCTCTGTCGTCCCCTTCTCCTTGTGCCCTCCATCTTTCCCAACATCAGGGTCTTTTCCAGGGAGTCTTCTCTTCTCATGAGGTGGCCAAAATACTGGAGCCTCAACTTCAGGATCTGTCCTTCTAGTGAGCACTCAGGGCCATAATGGATAGTAGCCATCAATAGCCCTCTCCTCTATGAACTTGGCTAACCCTTTCTTAGAGCCATCTAAGTTGTTGGCCACCACAACCTCCTGTCAAAGCAAATTCAGCTTCACTGTATTTTCGTAAGTTCCAATGTTATGAGAGATGCCATTGAGGCTGGTGGCCACCACTGCTTCCACATTTAAGTAAGGGATCCACACATGAATAAGCAAGCCCCAGGACTCCTTGAGACCAACAGCAGGTATTAGGTAAAAAGGTAAAGGACGGTTAGGTCCTGTCAAAGGCGACTATGGGGTGTGGAGCTCATCTTCGCTTCAGGCTGAGGGAGCTGGTGTTTGTCTACAGACAGCTTTCCGGGTCATGTGGCCAGCATGACTAAACCACAACAGAACACCTTGCGGGAAACTAGAGTGCATGGAAACACTATTTATCTATCTGCTGCAGAGGTAATAATAATAATGATAATGATAATAATTTTTATTTCTATCCTGCCCTCCCCGGCCGGAGCCGGGCTCAGGGTGGCTAACATCATAAAACTAACACAGTATACAAAGAACATAAGAACAATGCAGTTTATTTATCTACTTCGTGGTTGGCAGAAGCTGGGACAGAGCAACGGGAGCTCGCCTTGTTGCACGGATTTGAACTGCTGACATTCCGATCAGGTATTAGAATTTGGTCTATAAGGTCACCCTCTTGAGCCTCCCCTTTGCTGGAGTCAACACAGTTCTCTTAATCCCAATTAACCCTCCTTGTACCTTGTCTAAACCCTCTGTGCTATTTACCGTGGACTATTGCCTGACCATGCCTCTGGATAACATTTTGGACCTAGGCTGATTTCGCCCGCTTGACCTTAGCCGGTTGAGACTACACAGCAAATTGTACTCTGCTTTCTTGAGTAGGTGCTTTGCTAAAAGGGTTTTTTACCTTCTGGGACTGAGACCCTAGCTCCTGAGCACACACAGAGAGAGCAGGATCCACTCTGCTCCAAAGGAGGGTGTCCGTTGTGTTCTTTAACTTCCTTCTAGTTAAAGGACTGCCTGGTCCACACCGAGGTTAAGGATAAAGAACCCTAAGAAGCAAGAGCAGGAGAAACCTTGAAGTTGCCCATGGGCAGCAGGTTGAGCTGGTTACTTGCTCACACTCTTTCCACCACTATGGTGAAACGCACTGCATTTCTAATAAGGACTGAGGATTGCTTATAAAGACATACATAATGGATAATGGTGGCATGTCCTATTCTAGACATGTTTTTATTCAGGCAAGCCTTCAGGGGGATAGCGATGCTGCCTTTTACTTCTGATTTCAGAGGCCCTTCAGATTTTTTTTTAGTTTTATCATTGCTCCTTTAGACTTTGTGAGCATGGACACACTGGCGGAGGAAGAGGAGTGCCGGGGGAGCACACCGCCCCCAGCAGCACGATCCTGGTGGGGTGCCATCGTGGCTGCCCCTGCCCCTGCTGGGCGCCATGCCCTCAGGATTTGCACCACACCCCTGCGGGTGGCGCGTCATACCCCCTGGGATGTGTGCCTGCCCAGTCCCCGCCTGCTCTCTGCCCCCCAGTGCCGGAGCATGAAGCTCTGCCACTGCATGGACAGTGACTGTAGAGAAGGGTGAGCCTATTGTAAGACTTGGTGGGGAAAGGTTCACCACTTCTGAGAAGGATTGAACGATACACCACTCTGGAAATTGTACAGTAGCTCTCTGAGGGGCTAGGGGGTCTCCTAACACCTCTCAGCACCGGGGCTTTTTTTGCAGCTGGAACTCACCGGAACTCAATTCCAGCATCTCTCAGGTGGGCGCCATTGCCATTCTAAGAGAACAAGGGAGGAGGTGTTCTTGGTGAGTTCCGACACCTCTTTTTCTAGAAGAATAGCACTGCTCAGCACCCTTTACAAATGACCATTCCCAGGATCCTTGATGGGAAACTGTTTGAAGTGATACAAGAGAACTTTAAATGTATGGTGTCAATGTGGCCCATGTTTCTTTGAAAGCCTGGGTTATTTCTCTTTGAAAGCCTGGCCACCAAGATCAGAACAGGGGCTACTTCTTGCCCTCTCTTTGGCAAATTAAAAGAGAAACCTGTTGAACAGTGGGTAATCCTAGCTGAGAGAGAGAGAGAGAGAGAGAGAAGACATCTTTTGTGTAGAAGACTCTGGACAGCATTTCATTCTGTACGTGACTCAAAAATTGGTCTCAAAATTGCTCATTATGAGTAGATGATGACTGTATCTCTGGGTTTTGGATATCACTGTGAAAAGAACCTCAAAGAGGTGAGGTAGGAATGGAGAAGCTGGAGATGGAGGGGTATTAGGGCTTCTGTTGTCCCTAGAATCATAGAATCATAGAGTTGGAAGAGACCACAAGGGCCATCCAGTCCAACCCCCTGCCAAGCAGGAAACACCATCAAAGCATTCCTGACAGATGGCTGTCAAGCCTCTGCTTAAAGACCTCCAAAGAAGGAGACTCCACCACACTCCTTGGTAGCAAATTCCATTGCCGAACAGCTCTCACTGTCAGGAAGTTCTTCCTGGTAATGATAAAGGTTTAAAACCTCTTACATTCAAAGCGCCGTTTCTGGGGGACATGCATTTCTGGAGCCAGTTTGCATTCTTATTCTCCATGTTTGTTTCACCTGCATAGGTTATTCTGCCTACGCTTTGCAGGTGCAAGTCTGACCTCTCCTTCTCCAGGCTAACTGGGGACAAATAATCATCACAAGGTTTAAGAAGCTGATATTAACCCGCAGAGGCAGGAATAGCAAGGCCAAAGATAGGTTTCAGAATGATTGTATTTATATTTCTAATCCCACCCTTTCCTCTAAGGAGCTCAGAGGGGGGCGTGTATGTTGATCTTATTTCAGTTCTGTGTTGGAAATGCCCTCCTTGTTTTTCCTCAACCATTTCCCCAAAGAAATGGTTGAAAGAAATGGCAATTGAAAACAATCCAAGGAGAAGGGAAACTTTGACCAACTCCTCAAGGGTGCAGTGTAGGTTTCAGGGAGGATTCGGAGGAGCAATGGACAGAGGAGGTGGGACAGGGGCTCAGGGATGCTGAAGAGCCTTGCATCCACCCAGAGGCTCGGGAAGGAAGCTCAGACTCAGGAAGGGAGGGGGCTTTCATATCTGCACAGACAAGGAGGGAAATGAAACGTAAGGATCAAAGACGTCTTGCGTGATTCCCATGCCTTTTTTGTTGGCACGGGAACCGTAGGAAGCCACTCCCCGAATCGGACTCAACGGGTTTGGATGCATAATTCTGAACTGTAGCTGTTTCTTGGATATATGTAATAAAGACTGTAAACACCCACGCTGATTGTTCCGGGTGTTACTGCGAAGGGGAAACACCACATTTACAGTAGGGATGGGGGAGAAATCTGGTTTGGTTTGCATTTTAATTAATTAATTAATTTATAGCAATACCAGGAAAGTTCCTAGAACAGATAATTAAGCAGTCAGTCCATGAGCACTTAGAAAAGGATGCTGTGATTACTAACAGCCAGCATGGGTTTCTCAAAAGCAAGTCATGCCAGACAAATCTCATTTCTTTCTTTCTTTTTTATAGCATTACAAGCTTGGTGGATCAGGGGAATGCTGTTGACGTAGTGCATCTTGATTTCAATAAGGCTTTTGACAAAGACTCCCATTATATTCTTGCTGGTAAAATGTGGGCTGGATGAGGTAACTGTTAGGTGGATTTTGTAGCTGGTTGACTGACCAAACCCAAAGAGTGCTCAGTAATTGTTCCTCGTCATCCTGCGGAAAGAAAAAAGATAAGTAGGATGCTGCAGGGTTCTGTCCTGGGCCTGCTGTTGTTTAACCCCTTTATAAATGATTTGCATAGAGGAATTGAGGAGATGCTCCTCAAATTTGCAGATGATACCAAACTGGGAGGGGTGGCTAATGCTGCAGAAGGTAATACTGAGATTCAAAATGACCTTAACAGACCTTAACAGCTGCACATTTATAAGATGTGGGACATCTGGCTTGCCAGTAGTACATATGAAAATAATCTAGGGGTCTTAGTAAACCACAAGCTTAGCATTAGTCATCAGTGTGAACATTCTTTTTCTTTTTTCCAGCCAGAACTCGCTGGAACTCTGTTGCGGCATTTGTCAGGTTGGTGCCATTGCCATTATAAGAGAACAAGGGAGATGTTCATGGTGAGTTCCGGCACCTCTTTTTCTAGAAAAATAGCACTGATTCTATGACCATAGCAGCCAACAATGTATGATTTCACCAGGCTGGCTAAATTTGTGTGCTATTGCGTGCTATTCATGCGCACAAGTATGACTTTGTATTGTGCAATACAGCACAAAAAGAACGATGATGTACTCACACTAAGACCGCCTATTTGCAGCATTTTCTTGAAATAAATAAATAAATAAATATGCATATAAATATGACAAATATCTATGCAAGTATGCATTGAGAGATGCAAATAAACTGAAGGACCTGACAACTGCAAGTAAACTCTCAATGGGCAGTGCTTTGCATAAAATCCAGAAATCCCAACTGTAACGATAAGCAGAGAATTCCAAACACAGAGGTTCTACTTTAGAACTGCACCAAGTAATTCGGAACTCCAAAATCCAAGGAGAAAAATGGACGAGGAACTATGGAGGCACTGAAAGAAGGCAAGTCACACCAACCCATTTGCTGAATCCACTGATGATGGCGAGCTCAGAGCCTTCTCCTGATGGTGTTGGCAATCTTGATGACTTTTAACTGAGGCCATTTTCTAACACTGCTATGTTTTGCTGACTCCCGTGGTGATGCCAAGATGGAAATAGACATGCTGGAATGTGTACTCATTTTCATTCAACATCTGGCCATCCTGTAGAAAACAAGGTAATTACAGAGACATGGGGATTGGTGAACCTTCTGAACTTGGCCGTGTGTTCTGTAAACACTCTGCTGCTGAGAGCTGTCCCACCACATGTCTGGAAACAAGACAGGCCTTTCTGATGCAGCCGAGAAGCAGGGCATATTTCTGTGGCTTGTTTTCTGCTTTTACTTAAGGCAGTGGGACCTAAGGGTCATGGATGACTGGGAGATGCTTGACGCATGAAACCGAGGGTGGCTTTGGACATTATTCAGGAGGGGTGAGAACAGATGTGCAGGTGACTGGCTTTGTAGGGTATGTGTGTCAGACCAAACTGTGATTTTCAGCAGTGCTTTTGAGCTCCTTCTGAACGGAGCCATGTTCTTAGTTCGGGCTCAGTTGGGATGGGGATTACGGTATATGCAGATAAACACTTGCCTGATATGGATTCAGAACTTTGGTCTTGTCAGGACTTGCAGGATCTGTGCGCAGCTCCTCTTGTGTGGTGAGCCTTCAAACTTCAGGATGAAGCCTTCTCAGTGGAGAACCTCCAGAACCTGGTCTGACTTTTCCCACCCAAACCAGCCCTTGCACCCCCAGGACAGGTAGGAGTATGAGAGGACTTCCTGTTCAAGTTGAGCTTCACTGCCAAAGTCTTCCTAACCCCTGCCACATTCTGGCTTCCGGTTTGCTCCTCGACCATGCTCTCCTCACACTGCTGCCCACAGTCCACCCCAGACACTGCCAGTGACTCTCCAACATGATGTGCAAATCAAAGCAAGAATGGGGAGCATCTATGGCCCTCCCTGTTCCCAGAGTTCCCTGATCATTAAACCACTCTGGGAATCATAGCTCTTGGAGTGAAATAGGGGTCTCCTAGCAACTCTCAGCACCCTTAACAAACTACAGCTCCCAGAATTATTTCAGGGAAGCCATGCCTGTTTAAAGTGGAATCATAGTGTTTTGAATATATGTTTTGTTGTAAACAAAATCTGCCCTTATTCCCTTATGGGGTATACAAGAGCCCTTATAGAGTCCTTTGTAGGCTCTCCATCAGTAGGAGAAAATAACAGAGGCCAACCAGAGAATATTGAGAAGCAAAGCAGCTAGTAAGCCTGATCTTTATTAAAGCTGTTGCAACAGGGTGCTCCCCTCACACACAGGAGATTGGAGGAGGACCCAGAACAAAGGTGTGCCTGCCCTTATATAGACATTTAAATTGCCCACCCTGGAGTCCAAGACCACCCCCAGAAACATCATAAACATCATAGAAAAGGCGGTCTACATACATCATAGAAAAGGCGGTCTACAACAGAAATCGGAGTGCATTGTTTATCTCCTGTCTGCCAGGTTATCTGATAATGCCTTATCTGATTGCCTTTCCTGGTAGTCTGGCCATTCCTTTGAGATGGTAATCACTTAATTCCTGAGACAATGGGAAGGTTCTATACCTACCCCCCCCAGAAGACCCAATGTTTATATAACAAGTGAGATTTGAAGGACTGAAAAATTGAATATGGAGGAAAATATATGAAGTATTAATCTATAAATGTGTGTATATGAAAAAGAGACCTACCCCCTGAGTGGAATGTTTTGTTAACATTTGAAAGAGGGAAGAGTTTTTATCTGTAATTTTTGGCAAAAGATGAATTTGGACATTGAAGGACTTTAAGAAAATTTGGGAGTCAGTTAAAATGCCCGGGTGAGAAGTGAGATCGAAGGAGACAAGCCACATTTTCTTTTCTTTTTACGTGATGATTTATAAGTGTCTTCGAAGATTTATAAGCTGTGCTCGGGGCTTTTAAAAGTGGAAAAATTCGAAATATAATAAAGGAGAAGATGGCACCGTGTGGACTTTTGGATTTCAACCAGCAAGGGCGAAAGAAGGAATATACAGACTTAAAATCACACAGCGTACGTGTTTGACTTATCTTACTTGGTACATTTATGAACAATAGTTATGATAATTTATTATATATATATATGACCTTTCTTTTTGTTTTATAATTGGAGAAATAATTTGGAATGTAATTTGGAATGTTTCATATGATATTGTTTTATTGGAAACCACAATAAATATGATTTGTAAAAAAAATAAAAAATTTTATTACAGTTTGGACTTCCAGTTTCCATCAGCCCTAGAAGGCATAGCCAGTAGCCATGGATGATGTATGGTCCAACAAATATCTGGGGAGTCAAGGTTGGGGAAGACAGCACTATAGCCATGGATGGGAGAATGACAGAGTTCTGTAGTAAGGAATGGAAGGAATGAGGCCAGTAGCTTGGGAGCCAAGGTTGACTGCCTTGGTGTATGCATAAAAGGGAAAGGACCCCTGACAGTTAAGTCCAGTCACGAACTACTCTGGAGTTGCGGCGCTCATCTCGCTTTACTGGCAGAGAGAGCCGGCGTTTGTCCGCAGACAGTTTTTCCGGGTCATGTGGCCAGCATGACTAAGCGAAACCAGATACATAGAGACAATTTCCAAAAGTTGCTTTTCCCAACTGGGTCTCCTGTTTCCCTTTGCATGGGGGCTCTGCAAATGGCCTCTGCCACCAGCTCCATAGCACATTCGCAGGGATCCAAGACATTTTCTCTTCAGGTGTATCCAGGAATCATAATCTAATTTAGATAAATGAAGAGAAATGAAAACACACAGCGTTAACCGTGGCCTTAATTGCTTCATTTTGTGCGGGGTGGGGGTGGGGTGCGGAATAACAAAATAAAATAAAACACAAGCAGAAGGCAAGACAGTGGGATATGCAATTAGCTCCATGTTGAGGAGTGGCCGTGGGAGAAAACGCCGTGTAATTTACTCATCACTTTTGTCACTTCTGACTTAAGCGACGTGGTGAGGATGTGAAATGCTCGGTGCAGATCTAAATAGGGGGCAAACATTATCTTCCTGCAGCTGTTTACCGTAGCAATTTGTTTCTCTGAAAAAAAAAAGGAAAGAAAAGAGGAATGCAATAAATTGGTTAGTTTTCTCATGCCTCTGTTTAAAGGATGCCCAACCTACAGAGCCTAGTATTTATAATTTAAGAAGGATTCCATGTTGTGGAGCCAGGAAGAGGAGGAGAGGATCTCATTCCCAGGGGATAAATGCAGCCCTCTACGCCTCTCTATCTGACTCTGCTTTCCTTTGGACCACACCAGCAAGGCCAAGAGGGGGTTCTTGTCATCTGGGCAGCCCAGGACCTCCAGACACACTGTAGGTCACTTCAGTGCTGCTAACACAGCACTTTGACATTATTATTATTATTATCATTATCATTTTGTTTTTTGGGTTTTTTACATTCATCTCTCCTTTTTTACTCATTCTTTTATTTATATTTTATACATTTATTTACATTTTATACATTCTTTTTTTGGGGGGGACAAATAAGAATAAAAATGTGCACCCCGCCATCCAGACCATTTGTAACTATCCAACCTCCCAAAATTTCAACACCTCTTGTGGTGGTTTGACCCCTTTCCGTTTTAACAGTACAAATTCTACAAACACCCTCCATATCTCCTCAAAATCATTCCTCCTGCATATTCCCCATCTTACCTTAATGGCACATGTTAATTTATCATTAATAGCTATACCCCCACACCTCTTTATACCATTCTTCCATTTTATATTCTGCTTGCCCCTTCCACTTCCTAGCTATCATAATCCGTGCAGCATTATTTGTTAAATGTGTATACCCACTTCCTCTGTAGACCTCAGGGTGGTTGGTTCACATCATAAAAATACAAGATAAAAAAACCCCACACACAATATATACTAAAAACAAGAACAAAAACACACCAATACACCCCCTCCAACACATGTTAAAAGGGTAAAGGTAAAGGGACCCCTGACCTAGGTCCAGTCGCAGACGACTCTTGGGTTGCGGTGCTCATCTCACTCTCTAGGCTGAGGGAGCCGGTGTTTGTCTGCAAACAGCTTCCGGGTCATGTGGCCAGCATGACTAAGCTGCTTCTGGTGAATCAGAGCAGTGCATGGAAACGCCATTTACCTTCCTGCCACAGCGGTACCTATTTATCTACTTGCACTTGACATTCTTTCGAACTGCTAGGTGGACAGGAGCAGGGAAGGAGCAACGGGAGCTCACCAAGTCGTGGGGTTTTGAACCGCCGACCTTCTGATCAGCAAGCCCTAGGCTCTGTGTTTTAGACCACAGCGCTGGTACTGGATGTTAATCAGACTTCACCCCTGGAGGTGTGCTCCATTCTCTCTCGAGACACACAGATGCCAACAACAAAAACCAACAGCTTCCATGAGCCTCAACAAGCATGGTCAATGGGCTGGGAGTTGTGGTCCAGCAATATCTGCTGATGTTCTCTGCACCTATTTTAACCAGAGGCAAGATGGCCACCTGTCAAGGATCCTTCTGCGGAAGAGGTCCCACCTTGGCAGTGGATTAAGATTAAATGAACTTTGAGGGACCTCTCAACCCTGTGATTCGGTGGTTTCCCACCACAGGTCCCCTCACAGGATTCATTTATGGCATGGGTAGGCAAACTAAGGCCCGGGTGCTGGATCCGGCCCAATCGCCTTCTAAATCTGGACAGCGGACGGTCCGGGAATCAGCGTGTTTTTACATGAGTAGAATGTGTGCTTTTATTTAAAATGCATCTCTGGGTTATTTGTGGGGCATAGGAATTCGTTCATATTTTTTTTTTCAAAATATAGTCCGGCCCCCCACAAGGTCTGAGGGACAGTGGACCGGCTTCCTGCTGAATTTTTTTGCTGACCCCTGATTTATGGGATTCAGGCCACCTTTTGAAAAATGTTACCCCTGCGCAATGCTTAACAACACAACGAGGAAAGTTTCTCCAGTGTCACAATAAACGAAGCATTTCGGGAGCAGAGAATGCATTCTCATCTCCTTTTCTCCATATGTGCCGGCAACCCATTTCTTTGCTAAAATCCAGCTGGGATAATTATAGCATACCTCAAACCCTTCTTACAAACGTTCTGTTGCTTCTTTTATTTTTTTTCAAATTCCATCAGCTCTTCATTTGTATTAAATCATAGAGTGTGTGTTGGAAAGGGGGGGAGGAAAGTTGCCCCCTCAAGTGTTTCCAGAGGGAAAAAAATCCAATTAAATTGCCTCATAGGCACTGACACTTCCCTTATTGATCTTATAACCTTCTCAAACAAGTTTAAAAAGATACTCAAACACATCTCTTATAGCTACATTTGTATACTGATGGCGAGCAATGACAGTTAGCTTCAAAGATCTTTACAGACACAGCAAGGACTTTCTCCGAGATTTACTTGAAATCAATGGGGATCTTTGCACGGACTTCAAAGGGACATGGATTCAGTTCCCTAGAGGTTCTTATAATGAATCGCTGGCTGCTGTTGTGGAACTCGGAAACTTCTGCCATTCCTATGGTTCAGTCTTCTCCAATCTGTTGCTCTCTAGATGGTTTGGAATACAACTCCCATCAGCCCCTGACACATGGCTAATGGTCAGGGACAACGGGAGTTGAAGTCCCTACCATCTGGAGTCTGCCACATGAGGGTGATTATCACGGGGGAAGAGGTATTCCTAAATGTCTATGGAGTCGTTGTCATCATTGCTGCTACCCTTCTCATTTACACGCTTGCCCTTCCGTTTGAAGGAGCTCATCATCACCAAAAGAGAGAGAGAAAACACCACTTTGCAGATGCTAACTGTGTTATAAACAAAATCTGCCCTTATTTCCTTATGGGGTACACAAGAGCCCTTACAGAGTCCTTTGTAGGTTCTCCAATGGTAGGAGAAAATAACAGAGGCCAACCAGAGAATATTGAGAAGCAAAGCAGCTAGTAAGCCTGATCTTTATTAAAGCTGTTGCAACAGGGTGCTCCCCTCACACACAGGAGATTGGAGGAGGACCCAGAACAAAGGTGTGCCTGCCCTTATATAGAAATTTTGAAATTCCCTGCCCTGGAGCTCAAGACCACCCCTCCATACATCATACATACATCACAGAATGGGTATAGGCCAATACCACCCCCCAGATACATCATACCTACATCATAGAAAAGGTGGTCTACAACAGAAATCTGAGCGCCTTGTTTATCTCCTGTCTGCCAGGTTATCTGATTGCCTTTCCTGGTAGTCTGGCCATTCCTTTGAGATGGTAATCACTTAATTCCTGAGACAATGGGAAGGTTTCTTTCACCTCCTCCCTCCTTGCAGAGAAACACTTGGTCAGCTTGGGAGTCAAAATGGTTTCAGGACTGTCCTCCCGCGCTGCCTCAGACATGTGGCCTATACATTCATGTACGTGTTTGCTTGGTACACTTATGAACATTTATTATATATCTAAGACCTTATAATTCTTATAACAACTGCATGCATAGATAAAAATTTAGGAATCACTGCTACAATGTAATGCAGATTTTAATACTGCACAGCTTGAAGCAATAGGATGCATAAAAACGGACTCCTCTTGGAACAAAAAGTTTTCCAGACACATAATATGATTCAAAAGCTTTACTATTCAGAACTTTCTTCATATGAACTTTCTTCATAACAGGTACAAAAACAGATCAGTGAAACATCCAAAGAGTTCCATAAGACATATGCTTGCCAAAGCACAGGTTCAACTTCTTACATATTTGAAATAATTCCCAACAGACCTAAATCAGAGGCATCTCCCTCTCTCCAGCCTCAATTACCCTGGAGCTCCCCCCCCCACTCCCTTCAGGAGAGAATCATTTATACATCTTTCTCCCACTGTGGCTGATAACAAAAGACCAAAGACAACACCCTTCAAAATGGAGATGTGAAAGTAAATACCTTACTCACATGAGCTAAAGTTAAACATCCCGTGAAGGTGCAGAGAACACCAGCAGTTAGTTAACAACCTAACTAGGTGCTTAGAGAACTTTTCTTAGCTTCAGTATACCCCAGTGGAATTTCCCAATGCCAAACCCTCAGCAAGACACATACAGGCATTTTCCATTTCTGTGTCAATTAAACAATTATACTTAACACAATGTATGTGGAAACCCAACACATCTCACCATAATACATAGATTAGTGAAAATAACAGACAAACATTCATTACATTACAGGTAATTTCAGGAATGTGTATACTGGGCAAGAATTGCCGCAAAAACATGGATATTAGGAGAAATTCACACTAAAATACTGGCATGTATGGCATACTGGTATGGAAATTTAGAGTAATGAGATTGAGATTGGAAAAACAGGAAACAAGCAGAAATTGAAATTGACAGATTTGCCCATCCCTATTCATAAGTGAATTAGACAGAGTCTTCTGTGATCCGCCCGTGCTTTGAAGCTCCCCTTGAAGCTCACACTTGGCAGAGCTAGCCAGTGCTTGCAAGATCCTGCAGGGATGCTGTAATGTAACTCAATGTTCTTCAATGATGTAGTCCAACAACATCTGGGGACCCAACGCCCATCATCCTCAGCCATCCTAGCCAATGGTCAGGGGTGATGGCAGTTGTTGCCCAGCCACACCTGGGAACTCAAGGTTGAAGAACATCGGTGTAACCGACTGACAGCTCCCACCGTGTGAGGCTGCAGCTGCTGGAGGCACCCCCATCATGTCCTGTCTTTGCTCTTCTCGTCCATCAAGCACTGAGCACTTTCCAGGCAGTGAGCAGTTAGCATCCTTGTGCAGCTGCCAAGCTCCTGCCATTGCTGATGTTCTGGATTCCCTCTCCTCTCTCTCTCACTCGGATGAGTGCTGAGTGTAATTGCTCACCATGCACCTGTGGCAGCTCCCTGTGGATTGACATTAGGAAGGTGTCATTGCTGCATTGCCTTAGATGACCACTGAAAACCCACCCTCCCGCCGGAAAGTATACCCAGACATATACTGTAATTTAGTTGCCTATATTCATTTTTACATGTTTTATTGGTTTTTAACTCTGGCTTAAATTAGGATGTTAATATGTCTGGGGTTTTTTTTTTAAATTGTTTTGTGGACTTCAGCTGTGCTTTTCTAGAAGTTTATGTGTTCATTGCTTATGGAGCTATTTGATTAAATGGTTTTTAAATCTTCCAAATAAGAAACACTCCAGAATTGCACAAGAGTACTCGGAGGCGCTGTGGACAATTATAGGGGCAGTTACCACCACTGATGCTCTCCTCCTCCTCCTCCTCCTCTGGCTGGACACGGGGCAGCAGCATGATGTGGAACCAGCCATGGGTGAACACCACATGGTGTAGTTGTTAAGAGCGGTAGACTCGTAATCTGGTGAACTGGGTTCGCGTCCCCGCTCCTCCACATGCAGCTGCTGGGTGACCTTGGGCTAGTCACACTTCTTTGAAGTCTCTCAGCCCCACTCACCTCACAGAGTGTTTGTTGTGGGGGAGGAAGGGAAAGGAGAATGTTAGCTGCTTTGAGACTCCTTCGGGTAGTGATAAAGCGGGATATCAAATCCAAACTCTCCTCCTCCTCCTCCTCCTCCTCCTCCTCCTCCTCCTCCTCTCTCTTCTTCTTCTTCTTCTTCTTCTTCTTCTTCTTCTTCTTCTTCTTCTTCTTCTTCTTCCAAGGATCCATCCTTGAACATCTCACTGCAGGCTTTCAATATGTCTTGAGTTGTTGCAGACAAATGAATGGTGTGTGTTGGGTGGGTGGGTGCTAATAGTGGCTTCCCTTTGGCAACAAGTGAAATCATTGCTTATTTCAGAAATTAATTAGGGATTGAAATAGGGCCATCAATTCGTTTCCTTTCCCGTCTCTGTAAAGATTACTGCCCCCCCTTTACCCGAAACCTTCTCAGCAAAAATTCCATCTAATTATGCTCATCTAATGCCTTTTGACTGCTATAAGTTTGTTACGGCACTCTCTGTCTCATTGATTTTGAAACTTATGCTGGATACTGAGGTATGTATGTACAGCGTTGCAAGTGTCTTCCTGCAGGCAAAGACATTGAGGAGGAATCACTAATTAAGCACTTCATCGATAAACCTGGCATGATCTCATTCTTGATCCCATTGACACCATAAGTTTCAAGCAGTATCAGGCCACTTTAAACAATCACCGCTCCCCCACAAAAGAACCCTGGGAATTGTAGTTGGCTAAGGGTGCTGAGAGTTGTTAGGAGACGGTCCTCCCCCTCTTAGAACAACAATTCCCACAACTCCCTGGGAAGAGAGAGATCAACTGTTAAGCTACCCTGGGAATGGTGATGATGATGATGATGCATTTTCCGAAACGAAACATGAACCAAAACACAGCTGCCCTTTGAAATTTGCACTCCTCCGAATTTTGCACTGCACTTTTCCAGCCAGGTTTTCTGTACAAAATTGAATGTACTGGAAATGCCAGGGAGTGAACATAGAACATGGAGCTCTGCAAAGCAGATTGTCTCCTAGGGAGCTGTAGCTCTTCCCTTTGGGAGAAAGAAAGAGGAGGAGAAAGATATTTGGCACACCTCTCATAAACAGTATCTATGGTTGCTCAAAAATGGAAGAAGTTGGAAGGGGCACTCGCTCTCATTTCTTGGGGGTGCCAGTTGGTTTTAGGGATGCCCCCTTTGCAATTGTCCGACTCAGTTATGGGTGGCTTCCGATCAGCAGGCAGACTGTATATTCAACTCTTGTTCCATTCTGCAAAAGGAAGGAGACTGCAGCTTTATTGATAATATCCAGTGACAATTTTGAAATGAAAGGACTGGCGTGTGGCTAACTCCGAAGATGTATCACGGCCTGATCTGTGTCGAGTTAGCACTGAAATCCTAATAGTAAGATATATGACAAGCGTCTGGTAGCAAGGGGGAGGGAATGAAATAGATAGCGCCACGGTGTGATAAGAGTGACAGGTGAAGATAAAGAGATCCATCTCCTCGGTAATAAACCCGAAACTTCTGAGATAGGAGTTTAGACAGAAGTATTAATGATGGATAAAGCAACTATATTTTGCTATTGATTCAAAGTTAAAAGTATTCGTTTTCAAGCAGTTCTAGAAAGGGGGTGTCAGGGACTATACTGGCCAGGAGGCAAGAGTCAGAGGCTGGGGAAGCTTCAGAGCTGGAGGGTGGAGGACAGGATGGGTTGGAAGAAGAGGAGGAAGAGGCAGGCCATGCAAGTGAAGGTCCAACTGCTTCCCCACCATCTCCTGCACCACTGTCTCCCAGAACCAGGAGGGGATTGAAAAGGGATGAGCACAGGACATTGCCATGCAGGCACAGTCTCTGGCTGCATATGCACAGCCTGCCAGAGGAGTGGTCCCCTGTTGCTGCAGCTGCTCCATAGAACGTGGACCTGTGAATAGCTGCCTAGACACTAGATTGGTTTGTGTAGGTATTCAGAGCCATAGAAGTGATTGTAAATGTTATCTTTGACAATAAATAGTTAGCTACCTGCTGTTTGCAGATAGTTGGGATGCACCCAGCTGGCTATATTGTCTTCCAACACAAAGAGGGCTCTGGTAAGGAAGGCTAGACTGAGAGGCAGAGACTGGCCCAAGGTCAGCCAGCTTCATGGCTGGGTGAAGGTTTGAACCCAGGCCTGCCAGCTCCTAGGGTGCATTCAGGTTGTGCTGGAGGCAAAAGTGGGTGGAACAATCAGAGCACACTTTCCTACCTGCCAGCAGTCCCAATTTGACTGGGAACACCCTGGAATTACAGAAGCCATCCCAGCTTCTGATTGGATGTCCTGTTTTCGGTGCCGAGCTCTCGTGCAAGTCAGCTGGCTTCCGGGGGAGTTCAGCACCAAAAGACATGCGTCTTTCACACGAAAGAAGGTGCCTAAGCTGGAGCCCATGGAGGCGGAGGAGGGGGAGCTGGTGGTGATGCAGGCCAGGCCATCCCCGCCAGGCCAAGAGGCCGTGCTTCCTGTGCCCGATGCTGCCCCTGCTGGTGCCAGGGGCTGGACTGAGGAGGAATGGTGGGGACCGCCCCCCTTCTCCTGAACCTTCCCAAGAACAGGAGGACAGATCTAGATTTAGAACAGTGGTTTGCAGAAGGGCATAGTTCAGAGGCTTCAGAGGGCAGAAGCTGGGAAATATTGGAAGAGGAACAGCAGGAAGAAGAAGAAGCACCAGGGGAGAGGGGAGAGACAGCTGACAGGCTCAGTGTCCTTGGAAAGCATTCTTGACCCTCCCTCCTCTCCCAGGACCAGACGGGCATTGAGGGTAGTAGAGCAGAGAGCTTGGGGCAGAAAACTCAGATTAACCGATGCAGGAGTGACGTCGAATAGGGGAGATGAAGGGAGGGTGGGACTTTACTTGGAACAATGCCATTATATAGAGAGAAACCACATTCCTTTGTCAAACTAATTGGTAACAACTCTTCTTTGTTTTTCTCTGCTTCTTTGCTGCCACTATGGGAGGGATCTGATTCCCCAAAGCCTGGCAGCTGGAGGAGGAGAAGAAGCTGGCAATGCTGAGGATGACGATGGGGAAGAGGAGGAGCTGGAGAAGTAGAAGAAGAGGAGTTTGGATTTGATATCCCGCTTTATCACTACCCGAAGGAGTCTCAAAGCGGCTAACATTCTCCTTTCCCTTCCTCCCCCACAACAAACACTCTGTGAGGTGAGTGGGGCTGAGAGACTTCAGAGAAGTGTGACTAGCCCAAGGTCACCCAGCAGCTGCATGTGGAGGAGCGGAGGCGCGAACCCGGTTCACCAGATTATGAGTCTACTGCTCTTAACCACTACACCACACTGGAGGTGCTGGTATAGCGCTCGTTGAGGGAGCTGCTGCTGCTGGTAATGAAGATGGGGGGGGGGGTAGAGCGGAAAAGTCCTAGGAGGCTTGCATGGAAATGCAGCACAGAAAGATGTGTGTCCCGGTTTCAGTTCAGAGGAATGTTGGAGTGTATGTATCTTATTTGTATACAATAGGCTACTTTCCACACACACCCCTCTGTTCTCTATGCAGACAAGCAAGAGGAGTTGAATGACTTACTCCAGTCTGGCAACAAACAAACAAACAAACAAAATGGGGTGTGAACTAGGGCTAATGAGGGGTGTGGCCTAGAGAGAGGGGTGTGGCCAAGGGACAGTTCCAAAGGCCAGGTAGTGAAGCCTGGAGGCTCCCCAGCCTGAGGTCTCACATTCCTGCCTCAGGACAAGATAATCTCTCTCAGTGAGTGTTCTCCTCCATTCCCAGATTATTAGAGAAAGATATTGTGCAAAGCATTGGGAGTATGAGCTCCTGGGCCACATTCATCATTTTGACAAGTTAAGAAAAAACAAAAAACACCAACCCTTCCTTTTATGATCAAAATATCTGTGCCAATGCAACCTGAATTCTACACCAAGCCAAAGATGAATTCTCTGCTTGACATCTCACTCTGCCCTTGTGCAGTTCTGGGCCTGGTCCAAGGGCACATGATGCAGCAGCACCTCCGATGCTAAGCAGGTCCAGATCTGCTCAGGGCCTGGATCCCATTGTGTGTACCCTGCCTCGAATCCCTTCATAGCAGAACGGTGGGGCTTAAAAATGACTGCGGAGTCCATGCAGACCCATCTAATCTGTTGCCTGCTTTTGCCATGTTACTTTGCTGATCTTTGTAAGCCCAAAGCGAATTCTTTCACAATTTTACAGCTTAATTATGCTTATGGTGATTAAAAAGAAGGCGGCGGCGACAGGAGGATAGTGACGAGATTTCTAATTAAATGACCCACTCTCGAGGACTGTGTCAGCACAAAATGATGGTTGCATATAAAACCTTCCTTGGCTGTTGAATTTCAACTACAGATAACAAAGTGCCCATCGCAGCAGTTTTGCACTGTCCTGCTCCTGAGCCTTAGGCTTGGTAAAATGCTCCGTGCAGACATTTTGGCGTCTCCAACACATCACTAGCTGCGCGGCTGGGTGCTTTCTTAAACAGTTTGCTGTTGGCAACCAACAGCCCCATTTGCAGATCAAATATTTGGTTTGTGTACTTTGAATAATTTCATCTAGGGCAGAGGTTGGCAGAGTGTGGCCTGCACCATGGGAGACTGACCTTCTTGTCCCCACAGCCCCCTGCTTCTCATTCGGTGTGTGCAATAATGTCACCCTGAGCCCCACATTGAGTTACTCCATTCATTTTCATTATGAAAAGTTCCATTTATTAGAACAGAATTCATTTTGTTACTGATTTGGAACAGGTCTCCTCATGTCTGCCATTCTCATTCATGTTTCCCACTGTTGATTTCAGCAATGACCTAGCCAGGGCGTTTCTGCCTGTGACTGCAGTTTTCCATCCTATTGGCATAAAATTGTCAGGCACCTTACTACTCCTTCAAGGTGTCCGACCTACCAGATTTCAGACAGATGGAGAAAATGGGTCCCAGGCTTACAGGCAATTTACAAAATATACCCATGCTCTAAGCTCCCCATTCTTCAAGGGGAGACCTACCTGCTTATACAATTATATTCCACTTCTCCTCCAAGGTAGCATCCATAGTTTTTTCTCCTCCTCCTATTATCCTCACAACAACCCTGTGAAGCTTAAGAGACAGTGACTGACCCAAGGTTACCCAGTGAACTTCATGGCTGAGTGGGGATTCGAACCCTGGTCCCCCAGGTCCAACACTCTAACCGCTACACCACAATAGCATCTAATGTAAGATGTACAATTTGCTCCCTGCTCCCTCCATCATTGTTGGATGCATGTATTTTAATGGCAAGGACTGTGACGAGTATACCCTATGCACGGCATGCTGTCTTGCTTCCTTTTGAACTTGCTTTTGATTAAATGCTAGAGTCTTACAAAAAACCTGACATAAATGCCTGCAATGGCTAGCAGCGTGCGGCCCCTAGGCTGTATTCTTTGAAATCATCAGGCTTTGAAATGCAGAATGTTGCATCCCGCTTTTGAGCTGAGCTTGTCCTTCCTTTTAATTTGTTGACACCATAAAGGTGAAGCATGGATTTCATAGGAAGGGAGGGTGGGAAGCTTAGGTCCTGCTTGTTACGATCTTCTTGGTCTTTGCCGGGTGGCAAATTATTCCATCCCTCTGTGGAGCTGCCGTCTTTGCAGTAATATTAGAGACGGGCGAAAATTTTGTCCATGGAGCAAAAGTTCTGTTCCCCAAGGGAAGAGTGCAGTAATCGGAAGATGGTGCTTAGAAGGTCAAAACAATTTGCTATGCAAACAACAACAACAACAGAACAGTAGGGTCTGGGGTTTCTGTGTGTGTAGAAACGGCTGATTTATAATGCACTTTGTTGGCTTGGCAACCAATTGCTGTGTTGCTCTTAATTCGTGTCCTGCAGCTCTCACTATTAATATTTTGATCTTGGGCTCTGCATGCGAAAGAAATGGAACATATCCACCTCTTGGTTTGTTTTGTGCTGTAACACCCCCAATGTTCTCTCTCCAGTTCTGGCCTTTGTAGTAGACCCTGCCATCCTCGAAAGCAAGGAAGAACCTTAGGTTCCAGAGCCACATTCCCAGGTGTGCTCCATAGTCTTCTTGAGTGTTTTGAGCTGGCTGGAATGTGTCCTTCAAGTCTGAAAATGTCCCTCACTTGTCTGGATGGAGGATGCATGTAGAGAGTAGCCTAAAATTGGCGTACATTGCCCCACCCACGTTTGCCTCTGGCCCCACCCACTACTGGCATGTGCTCTCCCTTGGAAGGGGGGGGACTTCTTGGGTTGAAAAAGGTTCCCCATCCCTTTACACATGGTCTTCTCTGCAGAGTGTTTTTTCATTTTATTGCACCAACCCAATTAAAAAGAACCCACATTTTTTATTTGATCTGTTAATGAGCAGTGCAAGAGAACATCCTTATTAAGGCTGCATAGAGATGATATCACCATTAGTCATTTTGATGTGCTTTTTAATGTGCAATGCGCTCTTCAGTTGGAAGCAGTAATCCGCTGACACGTGGCAAGGGGTCATCCCAGCAAACCAGAAACAGATGCGCAGGAAATCAAAGCTCCCTCGGAAGGTAGCGGACTCTCCTTCATTGGAGAGTTTGAACTGAGGTTGGATGCCTAGGGATTCCCAGCTGGGTTCCTGAACTGCAGGGGGGTGGAATTAGATTATCATTGGGATCCCTTCCAACACTACAATTCTGTGATTCAGTGTAAAATGCCTGGGCAAAGAGGAAGGTCTTCCATTAGGAAGGGTTTCAGCAGGAATTAAAACCAATAGGAATAACAGTGCAATGAATATGCAACTTTAAATTCAGCAGCTTGGCTATCAGTCTGTAATTCTTGGGTAGGTTTGATTCAGAAAAAGGTTCACTGCAGCAGAGACCACAGAAGGTGAAGCTCTGATGGAAGTGTTGACAAAGGAAAGGGTGAGGGTTTTATGTTCATTTTTAATCAAAGGGCTTAGAATGGATTCCTGCACTATCTCTCTCAACCATCTACACAAGGAAATACATTTCTAGTGCTGGGGAACTTGAATGGAATAGTGACAGGGAACATCAGCAGCTGTGGTTGACAGGCACCACGAAGCTATTGGTTCACCGAGGCTGGTATATTTACTATAGAGCGAGATGAGCATGCAACCCCAGAGTCGTCCGCGACTGGACCTAGGTCAGGGGTACCTTTACCTTTTTATCTTAGTCAACAGAATAGATTATGGTGCATGCTTGCTTGGAGAATCTGTGTACGGTGCCCATGGCAAGTTCTCCAGACTGCAAAATTGCCCACTGCCCCCAAAGGATGCCAGCCCCTGATGTATTTGTGTAGGTTGTGTGGGCTCTTAAGAAATGTGGTTTCAAACATGCATGAAGTCCGCCATCTGAAGTGGTCCTAGCCCAACACTATGATCTCCCTCATCAGGAAGCCTGGCTTAGTTGGAGATTATAAAATGAAAATATGTGACTGTTGCAAAAACTTTTATTTTATTTTATAGAACAACCTAGCTTTAAACCAAAGAGTTACTTGCTTGATAGTGTGCTCACAGGCCACTGGCATTCCTTCTTCTTATAATTAGGGTAATCTGTTAGAAAGTGCTTGGAAGTATCATTAAGTGTCCGATTCATTTAGGGTTTTTTTTTTTTGTTTAAAACCCCACACTTAAAAAGCCTGAGTTTCCAACCATGTGCAGTATTTCTCCTTCTTGCCCCACTGTGCAACATTATTAAGCTTAATTGGATTTCTCTGGACAGAACTCATTTCTCAAAATTTCTTGCAATTATACAATACCCATAGCTCATTTATTTTTTTGTTTCCTGGTGATTAACATTTAAGACACTGAAAAATGCTGTGTGTCTTCTTTTCCCCTCTCATCACTAAGTCTCTCTTTCCCTCCCCCTCCCCCTGCTTCCTTATATTCTCTGGGCAGAGAGTAGTCATGGATCACTAAAGAAGAATAAACCAATCTACTAAATTGGTGCACAGGAACATACCAAGCTGTTTTGCCTTGAGTCGGGCAGTTGGTCCATCAGTGCTGCTTGCTGTGATTGGTGGCAGCTCCTGGAGCACAGCATGGGGAACCTCAGGTCTGGGGATGGAGTGCAGCCCTCCAGCCGTCTCTCTGCTGGCTTCAGAACTCTCCCTAAGCCACACCCTTCTCCCCAGGCAACACCAGCTGCATGCCACACCTTCCTCAAGTGCACTTGTTCTGCTGGAATGTGCCATTGAATTGTCATGTACCTGGGAAAGAGACATATCCACTTCTTTGCCTACTTTTGCTTCTGGGCTTCTGCAATCTACTGGCATGTGGCCCCCAGAAGATTGCCCATGAGGGATTGTGGCCCTCTGGCTGAAATAAGTTCACCACCATAGAAAGAGGTGCTGACTGTTAATACAACAAGAACAGTTGGAACAACTGCTGCTTACCTGGAGCTCTCCAAGGTCCTATAACTCCTTGGCTTTACCTGCAGGCTTCCTGGATTAAAGTTGGGATGGGGAAGCTGTGACCCACCCATTGTTGTTGGACTCTAGCTCCCATCATCCCTAAATACTGATCATGCCAGTTGGTTCTGATGGATCAACTAAGCCACTATTCTCAGACCACTAAGTGTTGGCATACTTTAATTCAGATAGCTTTAAGCATCCTTATAAATGAAGCCCGAAGTTTATAACTGGTGTTCGGGGTGCTTAGCTTAAATAGCTGTGAGCAAATTTTGAGCCTAGGGCAGCTAGAGACATGCCTCTTGCCATGCTTTCTATGGCAGAGTTTTTCAACCTTGGGTCCCCATCTGTTTCTGGACTACATCCTCCCTACCCAGTTTAGCTAATGGTCAGGGATGAGGGGAGTTGTAGTTCAACTACATCTGAGGTGCCAAGGTTGGAAAAAGTTGTTCTGTTGCACCATTTCATTAGCTCCCTTTATTTCTTGAGCAATTTGCTGTGGTGCTTTGCCACATTCTTCTTTCGGGGCCTGGGGCTTATAAAATGGAATTGGTAAGGGAGTCAAGTGAAGCAATGCTAATGTTTGATGATTAGTCTGCAGTGTTTTGACAAAGAGCAAACGCTTAGCTGCTCGTTGATTCACTCCACATAGTGGGGCAACACAACTGAGCGCGTCTGGCAGAATATATATATATATATATATATATATATATATATATATATATACCAAGTCCAGATCCTTTGAACCAAGTCCTTTCAATCTGTTTTGGTAACCGCTACCAAGTCATGTAGTGCATTTTCCATCTGACACAACAGCAGAGCACTGTCCATAAACCGCTAGCAAACAATGAACTTGTGCTCATCGGTTTATGAACTGAGGATGAATACTGCGAAGGCCAGACAGTTTTCAGAAATGGGGATGTTCATTTCTAGGTTATCTCTTATCTCTCAGACACATACACATACACTCACATCAGCTTGCATAGGACACCAATGGGAAGCTGCCTGAAAGTAAGTTATGAGCTCTGTAAGAAGCTCATACATGCAGACAGACAGATAGCCATACCATATAATTTTAAAGGATCACCACATGTGCTGGTTACAGGACCTGCATAGACTCAGTGAGGTGCCTTATACCAGGCCAAAATATTTGTCCAACAAGCCCAGTATTGTCAACTCCAGGGCTGCTGAGCTTAGAATCCTCCAGATGTTGTGCATCACAACTTCCATCAACCCTGACAGGCATAGCTGATGGGCAGGGCTGTAAATTCCAGAACGAGTTAACCACCAGTCCCTCTTCCCAGGGAATTTTCCCAGGGAATTTTGGGAAATGTAGCTCTTTAAGGAGGAATAGGGGTCTTCTAGCAACTCTCAGCATCCTTAACAAACTACACTTCCCAGGATTCCCTGGGAGAAGTGGCATGATGATGCTTTAAATATGTAGAAGAAAAAGAAGAAAGAAGAAGAAGAAGAAGAAGAAGAAGAAGAAGAAGAAGAGAGGAGGAGGAGGAGGAGGAGGAGGAGGAGTTTGGATATTTGATATCCCGCTTTATCACTACCCAAAGGAGTCTCAAAGCAGCTAACAATTCTCCTTTCCCTTCCTCCCCACAACAAACACTCTGTGAGGTGAGTGAGGCTGAGAGACTTCATAGAAGTGTGACTAGCCCAAGGTCACCCAGCAGCTGTATGTGGAGTATGGAGGGGAATCAAACCTGGTTCACCAGATTACGAGTCCACTGCTCTTAACCACTACACCAGACCATGGGATCATTACACCAGTAATGCGGGATCATTACAGAGTAAGCCTATTGAAATTCACGAACCTAAGGTAGCCATCCCCATTAGCTTCAGTGGGTCTGCTCTGAGTAGGGCTAACACTGGATACAACCCCCTGATAGCAAGGGATTTTCCCAATTTTAAGAGTCCCTCCCCCCTTTTAAAAAGTATTGTAAATGTAAAATAAACAAAGAATATTAACAAATATATTGTAATACAGTACATAAAATAGTGATTACTGGGCACACCCATCAGATTCCACCATTTGCAAGCAAATCAGGGCTCTACCACCCAGGGAAAGGTCCTTTGCATGGAGCAACACTTGCCGGAAAGCTAGTTTTATCCCAGGCTTGTTCCAATTTGCCTAGGCTGCTATTCTAGCTATGATAATTCATGAGCCACACATTTCTGAAAGGCGCTTATTAGGAGAATGATAAATTGGGATTGTCACGCTGAATCCAGTGAGCCAAATTGCCTTTTTAAAAGCAGGAGACATCAGATTATGCGGCTGCAGTTTGAAGGCTTCTGTAAAGGGAGATTTTATTTATTTATTTATTCACTTAGGAATAGGATGTACAGCATTTTCAAAACAGTTTAGACTGGACACCTTTGTTAGTGCTTTTTTGATTTTTTTTTTAATTAATGACATGACTCTCCCCCAACCCCCCACTCCCCTCTGGTTGTCCCATCAGGTCAGGACCCAAACTAAGGCCCCAAATTGAACCAGAGGCCAGTCCTGATGCTTAATTAGGGCTCAAACCCTAATTTGAAAGGGGAGAAGGAACCATGGTGGCTGGTGAGGTGTACAGGCATGGCAGTGTTGCTTAGAGCGAGCGAGTGTGCCAGTGTGGTGCAGTGGTTAGGGTGTCAGACTAGGACCTGGGAGACCAGGTGTGGAGAACTAGCCCAAAGCCAGGACTAAGCAAGGTAGGGGTTAAATTTTGTGTCAGTTAGAACCCAAAGGGGCGGGCTCAGCCTGGGTATAAAAAACCCCTCCCTGTGGTCAGTTGGAGAGAGAGTTGGTGGGAGAAGTAAGTTGAGCAGAGAGTGAGTCAGGAGTGAGAGCTGGGTCTAAGAGTCTGAGGTGTAGCATTGGTGGAAGTTAGCAGCGAGGATAACCAGTTATTGTGAAACGTGTTGTTATTGTTAATTAGTTGACTGTTAGAGGTAATAGGCCAGTATCATCTAGGCAGTATAGGACCATCTTTATAAGCTTATTGAACACCGTTTATTTATCAGAAACCACAAGCTTTTGTACACAATAAACAACTTCTTTATTCACATAAACCTCGTCTGTGGTAAATAAAGCAAGTAGGTTCCAGTTAGCAGTCTGGTGGGTTGCAGCTGGGGACCGCTTGTCGTTGGTGCTACACTCAGAGACCGGGAAACGTCTGGGGGTGCTGTACAGGGTTGAAGTGCCCACGACACCAGGGTTCAAATCCCCACTGGGCCATGAACTCACTTTCAGCCTCACCTAATGCACATGGTCAGGGGTGTTCTTAACCCCTTGGCTGCCGGGGGCAGGAAACCAAGAGGCACCCCTGGGGGTGGGGCATTGCGGGGTGTGCGTGCGTCATGACGTCACGCACACCCCGCAATGTGCAGCTCGCAAAGACTCCCGAATCCGCCTGGGCTCCCTTGGCGAAGCGCAAGTCGGGGCAGGGAGAGGGACGGGCCAGCGAGGAGGGGTGTCCCGCCTTGCTGGCACGCCCCTCTCCATGCCCCAGCTCTGCAAGCCAGCCAGCAGTGGAGCTCAGCAAAGAGGCAAGGGACGGGCCAGCGAGGAGGGGGTGGCACCCCACCTTGCTGGCCCGCCCCTTGCCTCCATGCCGAGCTGCGCCGCTGGAAGGGGGGCTATTTTCGGCGCGCTGGGGCGGAGCCGCAGGGGCGGCCAGCGAGGGGGGGTGACACCCCTCCTTGCTGGCCGCCCCTGCGGCTCCACCCCGGCAGTGCCGAAAATAGCCTAAAAAGAATTTGTTTTGAAAAAAAATTAAAACAAGTAAAAAAAAAAGCCCAGTGGGTATAGATATAGAAATAACTCAGTTCAACACCATCTGTTTAACTCAGTTAGTGAAAACGTTGTTACAACTGGGTTTGTCTCATTGTCCTGTTTTTCTGTCTTTAAATTGTTTTGAAAACTTCTTTTTCAGTGTTCTGATAAATTTTACTTTGGCTCCAGTACATCACCTTTCAGCAACCTGGGGCGCTTAGATGTTTTGGACTACGACTTCCAGTGGCTGGTGCTGGTGGGGGTTCAGATTGTCTGGAGAGCACCGGCTTGGGTGAAGGCAGAAATACTGATTCAACCTATAGCAAAAATTCAGCAAAAAGTGAAAAAAAGGGGAAGGACTTGAACACAACAGCTCTCTCCCCACTTGTGATTTCATGCCTCTGAACACAGGAAGAACACAGTCATTCTGGCTAGTAGCCATCAATAGCCTTGTCCTGCAAGTTGGTGGCCATCACTATCTCTTGTAGGCGTGAGTTCCATAGTTTAACTATGTGCTGTGTGAAGAAATACTTTTGTCTGTCCCGACTCTTCCAACATTCTGCTTCATTGGATGTCCCCAAGTTCTAGTATTATGTGAGAGGCAGAAATTTATCCAAGCCAACTACACTCTTCCTGTGATCCCAAGTAACGTATTGGTGACTATTTCCTTCAGTTTAGTCCTAATCGCTCAGCACATCCGGTCTGCCTCATAACAGCACTGTGGGCCACATTAAAAACTTATAATCTGCAATTTCTTCCATGACAGGAAACATATTTGATCCATTTCTATTACATTCCTGTCTAATATGTTTACAATCTGCTCAATCTTGCTTGCATCTCCAGCCGTAAGGTAGTTGGTTCCCCCCGCCTTCTTTTCGCTAACCCAAATATGGCGAGTTTAACGGAGAAGAAAGTATCATCATGATTAAATTTTAACCTCTACTCAGGGGAGGGGAGAGGGGGGGGAAACCCCTCTGTGTGGCATCAAAAGACATCGGCAAGGACATCAAAACCTCATTATAAGGTTGTAAGAATAGACACAGCAGCAAAATCTCATTTCTTTCAATCCTTGCTCAACGCTTTTCATATATTAATCTTTTAATCTTATTAGCATTGTTGGGAAGGACTGGAGTGACTTCAAATGTACAGAAATCATGTACAGAAACAACCGAATCCTAGATGAGCAATAGAAAAGAAAATGGAGGACGAATTGGCCCCGTTCCAGACATCACAGCCAAACCATGGTTAGTTTCGTGAATGCCAGGCCCACAACCTAGACTGTCCCAACTTCTCTTTGTCTCTGTGTCTAACCTGGAAATGGTCAATCCATTGCCCACAGGCTGTCTAATTTTATGCAGCGGCTAGAACCCCTCTCTTGTCAACGAGCTGAGCATTGGGGGAGGCGGGGGGAAAGTGTGTCTTCTTCACCCCAGTTCCTGGCAATCAGCTGAGCACCACGGGGAAAGGGGTTGTGGGGGAGAGGTTTAATGCTTTCTTCCTCCCCACGCAATCCCGATGAAGATTGGTCCCCCACCTCAGGGCACTGCTGTGCAACCTAGGGAAATGATTCAATAGCAATGCAGCGGGATTGCCCTACATTGCAACTATGGAGGAGGGGGGGACTGATATTGTGCTGCTGCTCCAAAAATTGGCAGAGGGCAGCCAAGTTGCAAAAAAGAAAGAAAGGAAAAGAGATGGTGAGGCTGCAGATGGGATTTTTAAAAAACTTTTTAAAATTAATTTTCCAATAGCTAAAGGTAAAGGGACCCCTGACCATTAGGTCCGGTTGTGTCTGACTCTGGGGTTGCGGTGCTCATCTCGCATTACTGGCTGAGGGAGCTGGCGTACAGCTTCCGGGTCATGTGGCCAGCATGACAAAGCCGCTTCTGGCGAACCAGAGCAGCGCACGGAAACGCCGTTTACCTTCCCACCGGAGCGGTACCTATTTATCTACTTGCACTTTGACGTGCTTTTGAACTGCTAGGTGGGCAGGAGCAGGGACCGAGCAACCGCCGCGGGGATTCGAACCGCTGACCTTCTGATCAGCAAGCCCTAGGCTCTGTGGTTTAATCCACAGCGCCACCCGCGTCCCGTTAATTTTCCAATAAAAACAGCCAAATAATATATCCATGAAATCATAGTAATCCAATTAAAAACAATAAACTAAAAACAAAAACCAAATTACAATCAAATCATTAATTTTCCCGGGCTTCCCATATTCCCGTATATCTCCAATACCTTCGCCCTGCTTTGTTCTGTTATTCTCATATTTTCCACATTCTGATATTAGGCTGCAAATGGAATTAAATATTCTTTTGTAGCCATGCCCCCTTTCTCTCCCTTTCTGCTCTCCACCAAACACACCCCATTTTCTGCCAGTGTGTAGCTAATTCAGGACTGCTCAGCTCTGTTGATGGGTGCATAGGTTTGAGTGGGTGTGTGTATGTATATCCGTGTGGATGGATTGAGAGAGAGAGTGAAGAAAACCACCCACATTCTCTCTCTCTCTTCCTCACCCTGTCACCCCTCCCTCCATTCATATACACACACATTGTGTGTATGTGTGCGTGTATGCATGGAATATGTGAGCTTGAAAGAGAGGAGATAAACAAAATGTGTGTGTGTGGGGGGGTTATATCCCTTTCTCACCTCATCACACATCCATCCATCCATGTGTGTGCACACACAGAGAGAGTTTATGCACAGGTGGGTGGAGTGTGTACATTTGCGATCCAATTTTTAAAAAACCCAATTAAAGAGCAGCAAAATCCTATCAGCTGTTCATTTTGGAAAGCTGCTCGCTTGCTGTGTACAGTATTTGGACACACTGCTTATAGTGTCATAAACAAATTTTGCTTGCTGGTTCTTGACACCAAGGAGCAGTTTTTTGTCTACATTTGGATACAATTGGATGCCGCTTTGAATCAAGATAGCGGACGGCACTTTCTGAACTGCATTGATTTTAGCCACTATTTCAAAACCGCATTTTTTTCTTGTTTGCTTCTCAGAAATCCTGAGCAGCGCCAAGTACGAGGCTGCTAATAACCCATCAAGAGACCCAATAAAACGGTAACCAACACATATCATCGCTAAACAGCAACATTATTTCATTCCACCAGATGCCTGGGAGAAGATATAAGTTTGTACCAGGTGCTGAAAGGGTGTTAATGATGATGCCAGGTGGACCTAACTGGAGAGAGTATTCTATGAGAGAGGAGCCACAACTGAGAAGGCCCCTCTCCCTTGTCCCCAGGCTCCACACCTGCCTTAGAGATGGCACCTGGAGGAGGGCCTCAAATGAAGATGGAATGGTCCAGATAGGTTCATGTTGGGAGAGGCATTCTGAAATACAGTGCCCAAAAAGGGCTTGATTAAGCTAGCTGTTGAAGACTTTTCCTCAAAGTACACACTTTTCAGCAAGCTGCAAAGGCAGTGATGAGAGTGCTGGGGCGAAATCAGTCTTCTTCAGGGGGAATGTGAACGCTCTGAGAAATTGTTGGGTCTGATGTTGTGCAATTAGGGATGGCAGGGATTTTGCTGGATGGGCACAAGGCTCCTGATTAGCTTTGCCGAGGTAAGGCTGTGCCATGCTTAATTATTTAAAGGAAGCTGTGTAATGGGCCTTTGGAAGTGCGTGACCTACAAAATCAATCCATCCCCTTCTGCATAATGTATGTGGCATCAATCTCATTTCATTTCAAGATCACTTAGGGGAAACAAAAAGGGAAAAAGTTTGACACGCTCACTCCAGCTCCTCTGTGGCACAAATACAAGCACACAGCTTGCTGCATCATTTGCTATCAGTCCTTAATGGCAGCTCAGCTGCAAAGATTCCCCACCGTTTACACTGCTGCCACCGCTGCCTCTTCTTTTCTCTCTCTTGCCCATTTCCTTACTTCTTCGCTTGACTTCAGGCAGAAAGTATAAACTTTAGTTGCAGATGAAAATGGCCGGGCCTTCACTTTGCAGAGCACTACAAGCTGAAGTGTCCGCTCCAGAGAAGCGGACACGGGGCAATGGATTCAAACTACAAGAAAGAAGATTCCACCTAAACATTAGGAAGAACTTCCTGACAGTGAGAGCTGTTCGGCAGTGGAATTTGCTGCCAAGGAGTGTGGTGGAGTCTCCTTCTTTGGAGGTCTTTAAGCGGAGGCTTGACAGCCATCTGTCAGGAATGCTTTGATGGTGTTTCCTGCTTGGCAGGGGGTTGGACTGGATGGCCCTTGTGGTCTCTTCCAACTCTATGATTCTATGATATCCCTGCGCCGGCTGATCTGTGCTTTCTGCCTCTGAGCTTTCTGTTCTACTACTCTCAATGCATGCCAGGTCCTGGGAGAAGGGAGTCTCTTCCACAAGGAGAGAGAGTGGTCTCTTCCACAAGGAGAGAGAGCCAGTGTGGTGTAGTGGTTAAGAGCGGTATACTCGTAATCTGGGGGAACCGGGTTCGCGTCTCCGCTCCTCCACATGCAGCTGCTGGGTGACCTTGGGCTAGTCACACTTCTCTGAAGTCTCTCAGCCCCACTCACCTCACAGAGTGTTTGTTGTGGGGGAGGAAGGGAAAGGAGAATGTTAGCCGCTTTGAGACTCCTTCGGGTAGTGAAAAGCGGGATATCAAATCCAAACTCTTCTTCTTCTTCTTCTTCTTCTTCTTCTTCTTCTTCTTCTTCTTCTTCTTCTTCTCCTCCTCCTGTATGATTCTATGAAATGTGTGCTTGAACTGCGATATTGCCTCTTGAATGGCTGAGTGAAGGGTGGAGGTTTGTATATACACTGGCAGAGGAACAGGGGTGCGGGCGGAGCGCACCATCCCCAGTGGCACAATCCCGGTGGAGTGCCATCGCGGCTTCCCCTTGCGCTGGGCGCCATGCCCCCGCAGGCATCATGCCACGCCCCCAGGACATGCACCACGCCCCTGCGGGTGGCACACCACGACCCTGGGATGCGTGCCAGCCACGCCCCGCCTGCTCTCCGCCCCCCCACCGGAGCTTGAAGCTCCGCCACTGTATATATAGCAACCCCAGACTTGGAATCATAGAATTATAGATTTGGAAGGGACCCTGAGGATGATCTAGTCCAACCCTCTGCAATGCAGGAATATGCAGCTGCCCCATACCGGGTTTGAACCTGCAACCTTGGGGTTATCAGCACCATGCTCGAACCAACTGAGCTATCTTTGTGACTGTTATGGAGCAAGTCACATCCTTTGCTCTGCTCACTTTCCCCTGTGTCCCGCTCCCAACTTGATGCATACAAACAGATGCATCTAAGACATAAACTTGCGCTGTTTGCAGGTAGGAGAGCCTGGCTTCCTCCACTAGGTATTCACAGCTGCCTGAAGTTTCCAAAATCACACCCTAGCAAGAGCAGGTTTCTTAGTGGATGGCTTCTGTTCCCGCAATTCAAACGTAGCTGGGAGTAATAGAAGCACTATTTCCTAGTGGGAAGCAAAACAGCAAGAAGGCTTTAGGTTGTTTTTGCCGCAGATTTTGTGGCTACCCCTCTGCAAATTTCCTAGAAGGCATCTGCAAATGTAACCTTGAAAAATGAGACTCTTTAGACGTAGAAGGCAGATCATAGGGTGGCAGGGTGCATGAGAGAGAGAGAGAGAGAGAGAGAGAGAGAGAGAGAGAGAGAGAGAGAGAGAGAGAGAGATGGACTTTTTTGTCGTCTCTCAGGCATTAGAGTTTTGCATTAAATATATTTCTGCTTGCTTTGAACTGATCGATAGAAAACAAACTCCAAATCTGTGTCTTTAAGCAGATCTCACACCCTCTTGAGGAACAAGAACAGAAGGTTGTTTCTCCACCCAACTCGGCTCTGCCTTCCTCTCGGATATATGCAGAATCCCCATGCCAAATGCTAAAGAGAAGTCAAACTTTTGGGTCTTGACACGGGTTTGGGGCGAAGCTATCAACCTTCCTTTTTTTTTTTGCATCGGGAAACGGCCATAGCTATCAACTCCTCCCCCCCTTTTTCCAATGGGAAACGGTGCTGGAATAAGGAAATTTCCTGCAAAAAAAATGGGAAAGTTGACAGCTATGGTTTGGGGGCACATTTCTAACTTCAGGATCTTGGCACTATTATGCTGTGGATATTTTGCTCCCCACATGTCATCATTTCACCCATAAAGAGCAATAGGGAAAGCTTGGCCAGAGAGGTACAGATTGTAAGTTTTCAAAAGGGGCCCTGTAAGTGTGTGTGTGTGTGTGTATATATGCATTTATTTATTTATTTATTTTTAAAAGTAGGAACAATGACACAGCAGATCAAAACCTTCGCCTGCCGAGCTGCAGATGCAGCCTCCAGCAGCAGCTGAAGAAGGGGAACAGCCCACACTCTTACCTCTTTTGCCAACCACGCAGGTTTTCTTAACGCCAAGGGGGAAATGGTGGTGACTTTCTGACCCCTGCAATGATCCATTTGTATCTGGGAGCATTGCAGATTGATTTTCTTCTTTGAGCTTGCATAGCCACAAATCATATTATTGTCTGTTTGTTTGTTTTGCGGGGGAAAATAAAAAAATAAAAAATAAAATAAATAAATCAGGGGGAAGTGCAAAATGTGCATGTAGGGCTAGAGGCGGGAAAAATAATTGGAACACAGCAGAAAATTAGCATTTTTTCCAGAAAAATTGTCTACATCTAACTAAACAGGATCAGCACTTTATCCAGGGGAGGGTTTTTTTTTAATGTCATCAGCATTTGCTTGCGCCATCTTGAAGCTGATCTTTAGTGTGGAATTACTGCTCGAATTATTATTCGCAGTGTTGTTACTGGCAGCAGAAGAAAGGGCTCAATCCTGCTCATTGCTGTGTCTGCATTATCCCTTTACCATCAGCAGATGCTGAAACCAACGACCTTTCCACACTGTCGCCCCATATTGAACTTCTTTATGTGTGCCATAAATCAGGACTGGGGAGACCTTTTCAGTCACATACCCTTACGGACAATGGACAAGATCCCGGAGATGAGAACGTAAGAAGAGCTTGCTGGATCAGGCCAATGGCCCATTTAGTTCAGCAGCCTGCTTTCACAATGGCCACCCAGATGCCTGTGGGAAACCTGAAAGGATCTGAGTGTGCTCCTCTCCTGTGGTTTCCAGCAAATGCTGTCTAGAAGCATTACGTCTTCTCATGGTGGAGGTAGAGACTAGCCATCATAGCTAGTTGCCACTGATAGTCTTCTCCTCCATGAATTTGTCACATCCTCTTTTGGAGACATCTAAATTGGTGGCCATCCCTACTTCCTGTGGTAGCAAGTTCTATAGTTTAACTATGAACTATATGAACTATGCACTATCATGCGAAAGGCTGGACTGGATGAATCCCAAGCCAGAATTAAGATTGCCGGAAGAAATATCAACAACCTCAGATATGCTGATGACACAACCTTGATGGCAGAAAGTGAGGAGGAATTAAAGAACCTTTTAATGAGGGTGAAAGAGGAGAGCGCAAAATATGGTCTGAAGCTCAACATCAAAAAAACTAAGATCATGGCCACTGGTCCCATCAAGTAGAAGGGGAAGAAATGGAGGCAGTGGGAGATTTTACTTTCTTGCAGATGGTGACAGCAGTCATGAAATTAGAAGACGCCTGCTTCTTGGGAGGAAAGCAATGACAAACCTAGACAGCATCTTAAAAAGCAGAGACATCACCTTGCTGACAAAGGTCCATATAGTTAAAGCTATGGTTTTCCCAGTAGTAATGTATGGAAGTGAGAGCTGGACCATAAAGAAGGCTGATCGCCGAAGAATTGATGCTTTTGAATTATGGTGCTGGAGGAGACTCTTGAGAGTCCCATGGACTGCAAGAAGATCAAACCTATCCATTCTGAAGGAAATCAGCCCTGAGTGCTCACTGGAAGGACAGATCCTGAAGCTGAGGCTCCAATACTTTGGCCACCTCATGAGAAGAGAAGACTCCCTGGAAAAGACCCTGATGTTGGGAAAGATTGAGGGCACAAGGAGAAGGGGACGACAGAGGACAAGATGGTTGGACAGTGTTCTTCGAAGCTACCAACATGAGTCTGACCAAACTGCGGGAGGCAGTGGAAGACAGGAGTGCCTGGTGTGCTCTGGTCTATGGGGTCATGAAGAGTCTAAATGACTAAACAAACAAACAATATGAAGAAGTACTTTATTTTATCCCAAATCTTCCAACCATCAGTTTTATTGAATGTGCATTGGGTATTATGAATGAAGAATATTTTTTTCTTTCTATCTATCCACTTTTTCCATGCCTTGCATAGTTTTATAAACTTCTATCATGCCACCTCTTGCTTGCCTTTTCTCTAAATTAAAAAGTCCCAAATGCAGCAACCTTTCCTCACAAGATGCCATCCAACCCTCTTTGGGACTCCGCTCCAGATTTGTGTCAGGTTTACTCCTTAGCCTTTTGTTCTCCCAAAGGTGTCCCGCAAGGCAGTGGTTTAGTCAGAGTTTTACTTCTCTTAGATGGCTACCTTCTCCGGTTGACAAGCCCCATCTGCCTCTTCCTTTCCTCTACAGCCTGTGCAGAAACAGCCTTCTTGACCATTGGACCCAGAATTGGTCTCATCCACTCAATCCACCAGAGCCTGCCTTTGCATGCAGGGGAAGCCCATAACTCACTGAGGTTTGAGACCCATCAGCTACCCTCACCTGGTTTAGCCGGCCAGTTGAAGCCGTTCCTGGGGTGTGGCCACTGTTGCACGCTGGATGTCAGGGGCTGGACTGAGGAGGAATGGTGGGGACCACCCCCTTCCTCCTGAACCTACCCGAGAAGAGGAGGACAGTATAGATTTACAACAGTTGTTTGCAGAAGGCCATAGCTCAGAGGCTGCAGAGGGGAGAAGCTGGGAAATATTGGGAGAGCAGCAGGAAGAAGAAGCACCAGGGGAGAGACAGCTGACAGACTCAGTGTCTTTAGAAAGCATTCCTGACCTCCCTTCTTCCAGGACCTGGCATGCATTGAGAGTAGTAGAACAGAAAGCTCAGAGGCAGAAAGCACAGATCAGTTGGCGCAGGGATGTCGTTTAATAGGAGAGGCGGAGGGGGTGGGACTTTAGTTGGAGCAATGCCATTATCTAAGAGAGACTACATTTCTATGTTCTCTCTCTCTCTGTGAATATTGAATAAAAAACTTGGTAAGAGCTCCTCTTGTTAATTTGCTTCTTGGCTGCCACCGTGGGAGGGATCAGATTCCCTGAACCCTGACACTGACAGCTCCTCGGAGCCGCAGATGAGAGCTGAGTGCAGGGTGGGGGACCAAAGGTGGACAAACTAACCCAGACGGAGCACAGTGTGTCCCCCCCCCCGAGGTACTACCCCTCCTCTAATACTCCATACTGCATCAGATACTGAAGGTGGTCCATAGCCATCATAAATAGATAAAATGGTTATGTGATAGCAAATTCCATAAACACCTAAGAAGAGTCCTGCTGGATTGGGCCAAAGGCCCATCTAGTCCAGCATCCTGTTCTCACAGTAGTCAACCAGATTCCTCTGGGAAGCTCACAAGCAGAACCTGAATGCAACAAGGCTTTCCTCATTTGTAGTCCCCAGGAACCAGCATTCATGGGCACTCTGCCTCTGGCAGTAACTCTCTGGATCTGAAACGTCTCCCTGCCCCCCACACAACACCCCCGCTCTGTTTATTCTTTTAAACTTTCTAATTGTGAGCTACGTAAGTAGCATTAAAGACGAGGAGGAATGTAAAAATAGCTTAATAGGCAGTTTATCCGGAGCTTCATAAACGACTGACACTCATCTTCATCAAAAGAAGAAAGCTACGTCCTATATCTCACTGCAAAGTATCAATTAAAAGTCCTCCTTCCCAATAGCTATTGGCTTGGAATTATTTATAAATAGAGATTTGCTTTGAAAAGCAATGTGCAATTTTGCCGGTGCAACCCTGTAATCTTTCTTGATTGAAAGCCAGGATGAATACAGGTTTGGGAATGGATCTGCAACCAGAAGCAAAAGGAAGGAGGGTTACAAATGGATATAGCATTAACTGTAATAAACACTGACAGGCAATATGAATTAAGGTCCTGCCCCAGCCTTGTCATTAAGTTGCCAAAACCCCAACAAGGCATGAAAGAGGAAGAAAGAGGGCGGCTGAGTGGTAGAGCATCTGCTTTGCATACAGAAGGACCAAGTTCCAATCCCTAATGGCATCTCCAGGTCAATAGCCCCTTGCCTGAAATCCTGGGTGGTCATTGCCAGTCAGTGTAGACCAGGGTTTCCGAAACTTGGGTCTCTAGCTGCTTTTGGGCTGCAGTTCCCATCACCCCTGACTGCTGGTCCTGCTAGCTAGGGATGATGAGAGTTGTAGTCCAGCAACAAGTTTGGGAAATCCTGGTGGAGACGGTACTGAACTAGATGGACTAATGATCTGATTCAGTATAAGAGAGCTTCCTATGTTCCTTATAAACCACTGATGTTGGTCAAATTGTTCTGGAACCTCAAGCAAAATCAGAGCTGTGCAAGCACTTGCCGTATTCCCTATGCCTTCAGTGAGAGCTATCTAAAGTAGTGGCTTCCAGTCATTGCTGGATTCTAACTCCTAGCAGGCTCAGCCGGGTGAAAGGTCAGGGATGGTGGCAGGGGCAGACCATCATAATATAGCGCCTTGTGTGGGCCCACAATTTGACACTACCCCCCCTGTCAGAGCCCTCACACCTCCTTCCCAAAGGGAACACTTACTAGGCTTTGGGAAGGCGCTCTATGTGGGGCTACCTTTGAAGGTGACCCAGAAACTACAACTAATCCAGAATGCGGCAGCTAGACTGGTGACTGGGAGCGGCCGCCGAGACCACATAACACCTGGTCTTGAAAGACCTACATTGGCTCCCAGTACGTTTCCGAGCACAATTCAAAGTGTTGGTGCTGACCTTTAAAGCCCTAAACGGCCTCGGTCCAGTATACCTGAAGGAGCGTCTCCACCCCCATCGTTCTGCCTGGACACTGAGGTCCAGTGCCGAGGGCCTTCTGGTGGTTCCCTCGCTGCGAGAAGCCAAGTTACAGGGAACCAGGCAGAGGGCCTTCTCGGTAGTGGCACCCGCCCTGTGGAACGCCCTCCCACCAGATGTCAAAGAGAAAACAACTACCAGACTTTTAGAAGACATCTGAAGGCAGCCCTGTTTAGGGAAGCTTTTAATGTTTAATAGATTATTGTATTTTAATATTCTGTTGGAAGCCGCCCAGAGTGGCTGGGGAAACCCAGCCAGATGGGCGGGGTATAAATAAATTATTATTATTATTATTATTATTATTATTATTATTATTATTATTATTATTAGGCTAACTCAGCAGTTTGAGTCCATTCCCAGAGGCAAACACCACCCTCTTGCAAGATAGACCTTTGTACTTGTATGGAAGGGCTGGGGAACCTGCAGTCCTGCAGATGTTGTTGAACACCAGCTCCCATCATCCCTGGCCAATGCTCAGGATGGCTGGGGCTAATGGGTGTTAGAGTCCAACAATACATGAAAGGTCACATTGCCCTGTGTATTGAGCATCCTGGATTCTAGTTTCACTGGGCAAAGGTCTAAGATTAGGAGCACAGGAAGATGCCATATAATGAGTCAGACCTTTAGTCCATCTAGCCCTGTATTGTCTACAATGACTGTTTGTCTAATATTTCAGGCAGCAAACATTTCCAGTCTCATTGGGGCATTCTGGTGATAGACCCTGTGGCGTTCTGCATTCAAGACTGAGCTATGGCCCTTCCCCATTCATTCCAAAACTGGAGCATGCACAATGGGGATCACAATTGGGGAGAGGTGCTGTTGTGCTCTTGTTCTGCCTTTAGGTCCACAAGTGTCTGGTTGACCACTGTAAGAGTCGGCTGTTGGACTAGAGGGGCCATTGACCTGATATGGCAGGCTCTTCTTATGGTTTTTAATATTCTCAATTGTTTTTTCTCCTACCTTCCTGCCCAGAATGATCCAATGGGGAGCCAGGGTGGGAGGAGTCAGTCCAGGAAGTAGCCGCATGCGGAAGGCTGCCAAACTGCAGTTCAGTGGTTGTCCACACGGGGCAGCCACAGACAGATCCCAGCAGCTCCCAACGAAGCCATAGAGGGGGAGTGACAAATCTACACCTGAGTTACTACAGATCAGGGATTTTAACAGCCTACCAACTTGCAAATAAATCAGCAGTTGTTATGGATAGCTAATGGACATTAAGTGCCCAGGATTTAAATTAAGCAGGTTTCAAGCGCTTAATTTGGCTTTGCTTCTGACACATCACATTTGTCTGGGAAGCGAGACCCTTTTGCTAGTTCTCAAAATTGGCAGACACGCCCTTGTGGTTTAATGGCAGACATGATGGCATCGTCTCCTTCCGAAGAACAAAGGTTGCTATTGCCTTCTCGTGCTTCCTTTATATTGACAATGGTTCTTGTTAATTAGCCTTCAAGGGATATTTTTCAACTCAAATGATGCTTGACCCTTCCCAAAATTCTTCTGCTGGAGGCCGGCAAGAGGACTGACAGTGTAGCCCTGCATTAAAGCATATTCATAGCTAGAGAGCTTTGCTTCATCACTTGAGAGCCAGTCCTGGGTTTTAGGGGGCTTGAGCAGAGCCCCTTCAGTTGCCCTCTTTGGGTGGGTCTTGGGGGGCTTAATTGGCAAGCAGCTGTATTGGGTTGCTGAGAGCTGCTTTGTTAATTTCCCATAATGCTTCAGAGCGATGTTACATGAGGAGATTGTGGAATAATAATATTGTTAATAATAATAATAATAATGACAGCTAACACCTCCTGGTGCTGTCCTGAGCACCAGCAGACTCTCCAAGTGTCCCTATTTTCCAGGGACAGCCCCGGATTTACAGAAGCTGTCCCAGTTTCTGATTTGATCCTGGAATGTCCTGCTTTTCCTTGTTGTTCAGTCGTTCAGTCGTGTCCGACTCTTCGTGACCCCATGGACCAGAGCACGCCAGGCACCCCTATCCTCCACTGCCTCCCGCAGTTTGGCCAAACTCATGCCAGTCGCTTCGAGCTTTTCCTTAGGATGTCCCTATTTTCATTAGAGAAATGTATGTGAACCCTGAGCCAAGGAGATAAGTAACTATACGACATCTGAAGGCAGCCCTGTACAGGGAAGTTTTTTTTTTAAAAAAAATCTTTAATGTTTTATTATGTTTTAATATATGTTGAAAGCTGCCCAGAGTGGCTGAGGCAACCCAGTCACATGGACAAGACATAATAATAATAATAATAATAATAATAATAATAATAATAATAATAGAACAGAACATCCCTATTTTCATCGGAGAAATGTTGGAAGGCATGCACCAGACATGGACACGGGGTTACAACTGTACCTTAACTATATGATGATGGTTTAAAATAGGATGTTACCTGCCAGGCTTGAGGAATTCTCTCCTTCCCCTGATGGCACCAAGAAGCAGGGAGGAAACAAGGAAGTTCTTACTATGATTTATTCAGACATCACGGTGAAAGACAAAGAATTCCGGTCATTCCTCCATAATGGAGTTGCTCGCACTGAACTCCTCCCCATTCCCTCTCTAGCAACAACACCTGCTTCTACGGTGTCTGTCCATGGAGAATTGTCTCTGTGCTCTTTGTTCTTGCACCCTTAATGAACACCACATTTGGGGAGAAGGGGGGTTGGGTATGCTGTCCGGTGATGTGTCAGCTAGCTGCTCTGCCTCCTCGCCTCCTTCTGCTAACACCGCATAACTCTGCTGTTAGCCTGTCTCTGGGCTGCCATCTTCCTCAAAGCCCTGCTGTAATTCAAGACTGCCTTCCTCCTCTCTGGAAACTACAGGAGAAGTGGGGGGGGGGGGAGAGAGAGAGAGAGAGAGAGAGACCTCCATCACTCCTGCTCCTCTTCAGTTCAATCCCTGGCATTACCTATTTCCTCCACTTTTGGAGATGGTGTGATTCTGAATGCCTGTTGTTTAAGGAACACAAGTGGGGAGAGCGATGTTGTACTCAGGTCCTGCTCACACACTCCCCAGAGAGGCATCTGGTTGGCCACCATGATAACAGGATCCTGCGCTCGATGGCCACTGGCCTGATCCTGCAGGCTCGTCTAACTTTCTTACCGTGATGGCCTGGGGCTCGGGCTCAGACTCGGAACCAGAGGAGTCTCAGTCTGCACCGGATCCTCTGCCTGAGACATCATCTGAACCAAGTCTGGGACCTGATCCTGAAGAGCCCCAGTCTGCACAGGTTCCCCTTACAACAAGCACCAGATGGGCCAAGTCAGGGGCTTGAGCCTGTCCAGATGCAGAGAATACCTCGTTGCCGTCAGCTGGGCCATCACTGACAGCTGGCCCACTACTGGCTGGGTCAGGAGAGGCTCAGGCGGCCCCTGGGTCTAGTAACCCACCAGCGTCTCCCGAAGCTGCAGAGGCTCGGGTCTGAGAGGAGGAGAGACCTGAGTACTCGCAGGAGGATTGCTCTCTTTTGGGGGAGACAGGGTGGTGAGTTGTTGGGGGATCGGGACCGACCGTTACCTTGTCAGAGATAAAAGGCTGTCGGACCCCACCCCAGGTTGTGGGAGCAACATTGCTGTTTGCCAGATTCTGCTTGTGTTCCTGTACCTGACCTTGCCTGGTTTCCTGCCCCGTCCCCTACCTTGACTCTCTTGGACTGACTCCTCGCTGATTCCTCAAACTCTGGACTGGACCTGGACCTCACTTCTCGGATTACCCTCAGGCCAGCACATTTACACTGGGTGTCCCTATCCTATAAGCACTTATTGGAAATGCAGGCTTGTCTTGGAGATGGACCGATCAGACTCTTTCTGGTTTGTGCCACTTTTGGAAGTGTTCATTCTAGAGTCCATTCTGACCCATCTCTGCATTAATCTGTATTTTAAAGAAAATTATTGTTTTTATTTTAATCCTCAAAAAAAAAAAAAAATCTGTATCCTGCCCTCCCGCCCCCCAAAATGCATTCCTCTCAAAATATATTAAATGCATTTTGCCATGTCTTGTTGGCTGAAAACTGCAGCACTACAATCTGGAGATCCGGAAGCTCCCATGTTATGTACTGAGCTGAATCCTAGAACAATAGGATCCAGAATGCAGCAGTCTGATTGGTCTGCAGGAGCCACCCAATCCAGCTCCAGGTGGAAGGTGGAAGTGCAAGAGCAGAATCTGGAGGAAGTGAAGCAACCTGATTGGCCTACAGGAGTAGCCCGGAATTAGCCAATCACGTGGGGCCCATTGTGTAAATAATGTATATATAGCAGACATTTTGGGGAAAGATTCATTCCTTGCTACTATGAGCTGAATAAAGAGCATGAAATTCACACTTGACTCCAAGTATATTTCTTCCCACCTTTGCTCTGTCTAGGTCAGGAGGCAGAGGCATAGCAAGCCCAAGTGGTACCCAGTGCAGATTTTTTTTTGTCACCCCCCCCCACATCCGCCCACACCCCTTCAAGTCACAGTGAGTGTTTTGCTTTCCCCCACAATGCTTTGCGGCACCTCATTTGCATACATGAAGTGCATGCAAATGAGGTGCTGCAAAGCATTGTGGGGGGCGCAAAATGCTCGCTGTGACTTGAAGGGGTGTGGGCAGATGGTACCCCAGGTCCAGGTGGACTAAGTAAAGCAAGCACAGCTAATGCTTTTGCAATGATCTGGCTTGTGCTTGAGGCTCTAGATGAAGATGCCAAATGTCACCCCTTGAAAATGGCACCTTTGCGCCACCTGAGAGGGCAGTGCCCTGGTGAAATATGCCAGACTGCTGGGTGGAGTCCTTGCTTGGCAGAGCTGTGTTTCTGTGGCTCTTCCCAGCAGGAAGGAAGAAGCAAAGTGTGTGCTGTGTAAGCCAGCTGCTGCACTGAGCAACTTATGAGTTGTGGGCTGGGCATGCTGAGAGTCATCCCCCCTCCCCTGGAACCTGGGGTGGACCACCCCCCCCCCAGAGACACCCCTGTCAGTAGGGTCTACATTGCCTGGTAGCGGCTCTTCAGGGTTTCAAACTAGGAGTCTTTCCCCAGCGCTGCCTGGAGATGCTGGGGATTGAAACAGGAACCTTCTGTGTGCAAAGCAGATGCTTGACTTGCAAGTGCAAAATGGATAGCTATGTCCAGAGCCTTCCATTAGTGCAGGAGTAGCGTATCAAGTCAGCTTATGTCGAAATCCACAAAGATCCAGTTCCCAGGTTGTGCAGCCCCTCAGGTGCTGGCATTTGCCCACCCACTCCAGCAGGGCTGTTTTATACAGATAGTCCTCTGCACCACCTATGGGACTCTCGTGAACAGGGGCTGCCCCTTTTGCTTAAACACTGGGGAAGACACCATGCAGGCAAACGCCGTCATATGCTCCGAACGCCCACATCCACTGTATACATTTAACGCACAGGAATTCTCCCAAAGAACCTGCAGAACTGTAGTTTACACCTTACGGAACTACAATTCACAGCACCCTTAACAAACTGCAGTTCCCAGGATTCTTTGAGGGGGGGGGTGCCATCATGTATGTTGCAGGTGTGACCACTGTTCCTCAGTACTGCAATGAAGCAGGCAGTGCTTGGTTCTGTGTGTTTTGGGTGCGTGCTCCTGGCATTGGATCACATCCTTTGGGCTGAGAAGACTGCTTGTTTTTGTGCGTGTCCAAAACATGGTACTGAATGGAGTCATTTGCTGCCAAAAGTCTTGCATCTTGATGTGGAGCTGATGTATCCCTCTGCCTGTTGATTTCAAAGCTCTGGCATATTTTCTTTGTTGAACAGTGCAGAAACCCCCATGCCAAACAAAGACAGACTTCGTCCAAACATCAGATTGTGCAAAGATCCCCTAAGGACTGGATAACTCCCCCCCCCCTTCCTTATTTTCAAAAGATCAGCGAGTGCTTTGCTGAACTTCTGCCAAACAATCCCCTAGCGGCTTATATAAAAATGTTTGCTAACACCACCATTTATCTACTAGACCCATAACCAAATTACAGCTCAGGCAGTACCATTCCTCGTGCACAGGTAGGGTTGGATGAATCTGTTTTGGTTTCTCTCAAGTTTCTCATCTTTGTAATCTTAAATCCCTGCAGCAATTCTCATTTAAAAAAAAAATCCAAAAGATTCACCAGCATTTTAATGCAAATTTCTCCAAATATGCATATTTGACTAATATACATGCAGGTCCTGCTTAACAAACACAATGCGTTCCCAGGAAATCCTTTGGGGCCCAAAATTCCCATTATTTCATATGGGAACACTTCTCATATGGCATTTATCTAGTCTCTTTCCCTCCCTCCATGGCTTCTTTCTGAAATTGCTGCAGTCCAGTTGAGAACTATCTACTTTCCATCACATGACAGGACTGGAAAGTTCCTTGGAGGTCCAGCCCATTGGTCAGTGAAGGATTTGCAAAAGGGTTGTTCACTGAATTTAGCTAAATCCTAGATAATGAGCTGTACTCAGCCAATTTGGGTCACCCTGGGATTCAGCTGGATTGGGCTAAGGAAGCACCGGGTCACCCCAGGTCAGATCAGGGACAACCTGGTGGCGGTCACATCCCAACCCCACATTTAACTGGGGCATAAAACTCTGATTGAACATAAATTTGGGGTGGAGAGGTGGGGGAGAGTAGGAGAGGTACATCTCTGTTGAATTCCACCTTGTTGATTTCAACCCAGTGCTATGAAATGGGGGAGTTTAATTTTGATGGTGCACTTGCCTTCTTCAGGAAACCCATAGCAGTCTTTTCTCACCTGCCAGTGATCTGTCTAGTGAAGGGAGAATTAGAACGGCTTGCATTGTATGGAAATATATTTTTTCTGGTGTCTTTTCTGCATGGAGCACAGAATCTGTGTTGCTATCAAAAGAGTTATTAATAATCTTTTAGTGCCCTAGGTCATGCTCAGATTATAAAAAATCACTCTTAGTTGATGATGGGCAATTTTCATTGGGACATAGATACTTGGCTTAAGAAATTAACCACCCTGCCTGTCATGAGACTCAAGCTTCTTCTGACTCCTTTGTGTTAGTCAATTATTATCTCTTCCCTCTCCTGCCAGCTGCTGTGATGGCTTCTCCCTGCTCTCACAGTGAGCCGGCAGACTTGGGAGTGTCAACTTGCTTTCATGTTCTCTATTAGGAGAGATAATTGGGAAGAAGGAGATCTAACCTCACGTTATTAGTCCCATCCTCCAAAGTGAAACAAGACAGGAGGCAGGCCTGTCAAAACTTTGACTTCCTAATTCCTGAACAGCCGCTAATTCGTGTGGTTGCCTGATCGACTCGGAGCTGGGATGGAACTCATCTCGCGTGACCTCTGGTGTCAGTCATCACAAGAACCATCTGCATTTATATTGTCAAGGCCCAAACTTACATTACTTCCTGAAGCATGAAATCACCTTTCAGAAGATGTGAGAAATATAATCCCACCTCTTCTCAACGAGTGGTGAGCCACATTGGCTGAAAGCTAAAGTTACACAGAGATGCCATTCAGGTCCTGTAGCGAGACTGGCTGTAACTCCAGGGACCCGCCAACGTTATTTGGTTATCTCTTTGAAGCACTTTTGGTCCTGCTCATCAGGCTGAAAAGGGGCTCCGAGAGAGACTTGAGAAGAGCAGGAACAAGAGAGTCCTTGCTCTCAGGCTTGCAATCTAAAATATATGATACAAAAGGGAAAAAAAGATCTGGAGGGAGGAAGGGGGGAACCCCCACCAAATGCAGGCACTCCAGTCGGAATGGAATGGAAAGAGTTCAAGGGGAGGATGAGCCAAACATTGCTAATGTGTCAGCTGAGCCAACGGAATGGCCACCTCCCTTCCCTTCCCTTCCCTTCCCTTCCCTTCCCTTCCCTTCCCTTCTTCTGATGTAACCTGGTGGAATGGCTGCTTCGAGGGAGGGAGGGGTGGATCTATCCATTTCAGTTTCGCTCAGTTTTCTCATTCTCCAACCCGCCACCCCAATCTTAGGTTCTCCACAGTTCCACACCAGTTTCTAATTTTTCCTTTTGAAAAGTCCTCCTGAAAATTTATCAGTATTTTAGTGCGGATTTCTTCTAATCTACAGATTTTTGCAAGCCCCGTTGCAAGGAACAAGCAGGAGAAAACTCCAAGCCATGCACCACCAATTGTCTCCATAGAATAGGTCTGTCTACCTACCTATCTATCTATCTATCTATCTATCTATCTATCTATCTATCTATCTACTATCCCTCCCCTCTCTCAGGTAGAACAACAAAAGAAGAAAAGCAAACCTTTCATTTTGTGTTAGAGCACAAATGGTCTTTGTGGACCAATCCTATCACGCCCCCCCCTCCTCGTGTGCTGTGTTATTCTGTGGTCATGTAATTCAGCAATACATTTTAAGAAGGGGGAGGGGGGCAAGGAAGGGAGAAGAACCTTCCCAGGATTCATTAAAAGCACTGAAATGGAACCACCACATCAGATCCAGTTCATAAGTTTCACAGTCATCTCAAATTTTCTGGGGAGTCACTGTTTCAGTCAACACACACAGTACCCAGGGGCTGTTCGGGAAGAAATTTGTGAAAACAGTGTGCACACTATTTTAAGCATTTCTCCCTAAAGGGCCTGCATGGTAGAGGGGAGAAGGAGCTGCGGTTTATATCTAATCTATCCATCTTCATTTTTCGGATTATATATAAGAACAGTACCTGCAACAAGATGCTGCAGTGTGAAATGCGGTGTTCTAGCCAGCCAGCCATGCCCCTTTCTAGGCACTCCATTCCATTTCCCCTCCTTGTTTTCCCTTCTCCCGCTTTTCAGATTTCTGTATTCTATTATCCCTGAGCATGCTCAGATCTCGCTGGTATGCCCCTCATTTTTTCTTAAAACATTTTTTTTGGGGGGGGGGAGGTGGTACTTCTACAATTGATTTTTTTCTTTTTTCTGTGTGGCTAGGGGTACTTCTGCCATTTTGGCTTCATCCACACTCAGAATATGAGTCTGCTCATAGTATATAGGATTTCTTGTTTATGATAATGATTTATTTCCCACCTTGAAGAATACAAATAAGAAGTTACAGGTGCATCTGGTGACTTCTGTTTCAGTGTATCTGAAGAAGTGTGCATGCACACGAAAGCTCATACCAAGAACAAACTCAGTTGGTCTCTAAGGTGCTACTGGAAAGAATTTTTGATTTTGTTTTGACAAATAAGAAGATTTGTGTTCTTCAAGGTGAGAAATAAATAAGGCAGCTTGCAAGTAAAATCAGAAGGTGATAATAAAATCACTGCAGGACAACACTGAAAGGATCATCAGGATCCTTGGACATGTGTTTGTTTGTTTGTGTGTGTGTATGTGCATGAGGGAGAGAGATAGATAGTCCACTTGGAGATGGCTCTAATGTCTTTGTTGCAAATACACGAATGCTGGAAGATTCAGGACAGATAAAAGAAAGTGCGCCTTTGTTAAGAGCAGTAGACTCGTAATACACGCTCCTCCACAATGCTGGACCTTGGGCTAGTCACATTCAGTCTCTCAGCCCCACTCACCTCACAGAGTGTTTGTTGTAAAAGAAAGTGTAAAGCGGGATATCAAATCCAAACTCTTCCTTCAGGCAGCTCCTAGACAAACTATGGGATGGGATCTCACAAGAGACTTTTATGGCTATAAAAGAGGACTGAACAAAGTCATGCCGGATAAGGCTATTCACTGGCGTAGGAAGGGTGGGGTGTAGGGGGCGGGGCGCCCCGGGCAGCGGGATCCCGATAGAGTTCCATCTCGGCGCGCCCCACCCCCAGAACATGCGGCCCACCCCTGCGGGCAGCACACCCCGCCCCCAGAACACAGCACACCCCTGCGGGCAGCACACCCCACCCCCAGAATGCACACCAGCCCCGCCCCTGCCTGCTTCCCGCCCCCGATGCCGGAGCATGAAGCTCCGCCACCAAGGTTATTAATGTCTACTAGCCATGATGGTTATGTTTTGCCTCTACAGTTGGTGGCAGCAATGCTTCGGAATACCAGCTGCTGGAATCTGCAGGAGGGACGAGTGTCTTCACTGCCACTGGGGAAAAGTCCTTCCCATCCTCAAATATGTCACGAATGGGGTAATGAGAACAGATCACGTTTTGTATACGTTCCCACCAGGCAGAAACACTTGAAGAGGAGGGCCGCTGGTGGGTGTGGCTATGGAAAAGAGGGTGTGGCCTGGGAGAGTCCCAAGGGGTTGTGTTGAGCCTCTGGGCCTGCGGTACCTCACCCCTGGTTTCTACCTAGAAGGAAAGTGCCAACACTTCGAATTAGGCTCTGTAGTGAATTGGGAGCCATTGTAGAAGGGTGGGGAATTGACCCACCAGATGTTCCTAGAAGGGATGGGGAACCTTTGACCCACCAGATGTTCCTGATCGGCAACTCTGTTCAGACCTAGTATGCATGGCTGATGACCAGAGATGATGGGAGTTGTAGTTCAGCAACATCTAGAGGGCCAAAGCTTCCGCACACCTGCTCCAGGACTGATGTAACATGAGCCCATCTAGGTAAGCAAGCCAAAAGCCTATCATTCTGATACTCCCAAATCATTTTCAAGGGTGCTCTGTAGGTGTCACCCAATCTGAAGGTTACCAGAGCACAGATCCCTGTGGTTGGGCTATCACAAACAGGCATGTGCAGTTTTTGATTTTTTTCCTTTAAGCCAGAGGAGGTGCTTTGCTTTCAAAATATGGCTTCTTGTGAGAGAGGCTGTCTCTGAGCAATTGCAATGCTCTTGGTGGCGTGACGAGTTTCCATGGAGATGGCAGCTATCCTTTGCAATTGCCGAGCGCATGTGTGTGTTTTATGAGTGCTTCAGACACTATTATAATTAGAAGAATTGTGTCTGCAGATATACCTAATTTCCAAACATTTATTTATCATGGCAGAGTACTGCAGTGTAGTGAGTGGACTTATAATGGTGAAGGCCGGGGGGGGGGGATTTTGCATTGAAAAAGAAAGCAGATCTCAAAATCAATAGTTGCCTTCTTCCGGTTATTAAACTGGGGCTCAGCTTTAATTAGTTTGAATGTTTGACCTGATTTTTTTAGCTGAGGTGTGTGAGAAGCTGGGGGAAGAACCAAGGCAAACCCCATCTCCCCTCTTTTTGGAGTGGGGCATCCTACAGAAAGAAAATGTTGGCCAGTGGTTGATTGGAGTTGTGAGCTGTCCCACCAATTGCCAAAATTGTCTCCCATGTTGTGGCCTGCAAATGCGGCTTTAAAACTGGAAAAAATATGATTTCTACAAAGCCCAACCGCTCATGGCTCCTCCCATGATCTGCTTATTGAACAGCCATCCTGACTTGCTTCCCCAAAGCTTACATGGAGGTTAGATTACATCTGGTCTTCATTGAACATTCAATTCAAACTTGTTTACAGCATGGTTATACAACAATGAGCATTGATCCTGCATTCATTCTGCTTCACTTGTGAGGTGTTCATACATTTCCCCCCCATTAGCCATTCAATCATTCCCCAGACTTTCCAGTAAGTCCTTTCCCCCACTTAAAGTGGATCTGCTGCACTAGGGCAACAATCCATCCACTTTAATCGTGCATATGTAAAGTTCCAACACAAGCTCAGATCCCTCCTGCAAAATTGCAAACTGATGACGAAATGTAGAGAATTGAGTTTAAGATCTGAAAAATGAGAGAAACTGAAATTAAAAGATTTGCCTACCACTACCCTCCATGCATACAGGTGTGTGCGCAGGACTCTCTCGGTCTGCTGGGATTGGCTCCACTCCAATGTGATAATTAGGAGAAATTTGCACTAAAATGCTAATGAATTTTCATGAGGAATTCGTTTTTTAAAAACAAGCAAGCAAGCAAGCAACAAACACATTGCAAACTAATGTAGAAATGCTGAACTGGATTTAGATTGGAAAAATGAGAAACCGAGAACAGCCGAAATTGATGGAAGTATCAATCCCTGGTCTGGACACCCCCTTACCATTTTACGCTTGCTCTCCACATTCCCCCTAGAAGACCATTAGACTTGCCACTGCCTCCTTGCGTGCATAGCATCCCTTCCCATCATCTCATGCGTGCATATTTTATTGTGATTTGGAGCATGACTATATGTTGCAGATGCTGGAGGAACTGATTAACTGATCTCCATTGCTTTTTCATCCCTCCAGTTCCAAAGCCAATTTGTAGGGAAAGAATCCTGTCACCGGCAGTGGCTGTCAGGTGGGGGACTTTTTTGAGGGCTGACAAGTTCGGGCCGTCGGGGAGCAGAAACAAAGAAAGCAGAGACATCAGCAAAATAGAGTTATCTTAACCTTGAAGATTTCCCCCATCTGAACCATGCACTTCAGTCAAACTCTCCAAGGATGTTGTTTCTCGGTAGATGAAGCAGTGTGCATTAGTTGAATAATGAGGATGTATTATCCATATATATATATATATATAAATCAAAATCTCTCCCCTTCAGCTACCCACAAAGACATATTGCCATCTGGAACTTGGCTAACAGGCCTAGTTTTGTCCATAAGAAGTCATTTGTTATTCTATAATAATATTAATAATATTGATTTACAAAGCTTCAACACACCATCATCTGTAGGGTGTACTTAAAATATTTAAATACTATAGCTTTCTTTTTCTAAAAAAAAATATGCATTAGTGTGTCGAGCAACTACAGATACTTGACGATCCTTCTATCATCTCCTTTCTCTCCAAGAGTGTGTGTGAAAGGACAGTCTTACTCTTGAGGAGACCTTTACTCCCGATGAGTCTTTGCTTATAGCCAGGGACTTTTGTGGATGGACCATATTTCTATCTGGAGTTTAAGGTGATGTGCTTTCCTTGAGCTTGGGTCTCATTCAGTCTTGATGTCAAATGCTAAACTCTCCTAAGGTGCAGGTAGCCCCACCTTGGCCTTCTTGTAGGATCCTGGCTCCTCCCCCCCCCCACATGCAGCCTGACCTAGAGCTTGGTGTAAGACTGGGGCCTTCTGATCCTCTTCTGTTAAGGAGTCCCACAACTGAGACATGTCATTCCAGATGTCATTGGACTTCATCTTCCATTCAGCTCCAGCAAGCATGGTCATTGCTCAGGGATGGTGACAGCAGAAGTCCAACAACTTCAGGAAGGCCTTAGTTTCATTGTTCCTGATATAGTGGAATGGCAGTCTTAAAGTTTGGATTTTATTTTTGGCATGTTCCTCTAAAAAAATCAGCTGCCTTTGGATTATTGCTTAGCCTGTCAGCATTTCAGTTGGGGTTTTATTTTAGCGGGCTGAGGGGAACCAAGCCTATGCAAATATTAGATCTCTAGTTCTTTGGCCTCTTAATTTTGTTTAACCACTATTTGTTTAGGCAATATGTCAAACTAATCTAAAAATAATGTGATTATGATTAGCTGGTGGAAGTGTGTGCCTGTTGAGTTATGGATCACATAAATTTCTTGGCACCTGCTCTACACTGCCACTGGGGAATAAACTCACTGAACCTCTGAAACGTCAGCTGAGAATAAGGGGGCATTATGAAGGTCCTCACCACGTATGTGTTGAGGGTGTCAAAGATACCATTACTTCTGAATTTCATGTTTGCAGCATTCCAGCACAGCTGTTGCAAAGAGGAGGAAATAGCAGGAACATGTATATACTCAATATATGAGTCATTTGCTCTGAACATGTGCTGTGTGCATGTATCAGCTTTTTCACAGGTTATGCTGAACCAGTGCTTGGAATAAATCAGTTTGCTTTTACAAAGTTCACTCAATTAGTTCAAAAATCTCCAAAGTACATATGAAAGTAGTTCCTGTGATTGCTGGCTGAGCTGGGCATGAATTAAGTTCCTCTTGGAGTGGTACTCGGAACAATCTTTAGTTAAGGTTACAATTTTTTATGCTTTAAACAATTCTCATTCCACTCGGTGTGGTGTTTTGATGCTTCCTTAGTCTTAAGTACATTTTATAGTTCAGCATAGTCGCTTGTAACATTCTGAATATTTGGGGAGGTGGGGATTGCCAAGATAATTTGGAAGTACTTGAATTGAACTGTGAACCTGAACCAAACTACCTTGTTTTGTAAAGGGACGGATGTGAACTGGAATTAGTTCCTTTTTGGAGATCTTGAACTTGGAATTAGTTCCCTCTAAAAATGATTTTCTGCACTGAATTTGCACAAGTGCTGGGGCCCAGGTGCACCAACTTTAAGGGACTGAGGTGTTTTCGGCCCCCTTGATATTTGTTTGAAAGGGGCTCCCCCCTCCCCCAGTCTCCTCCAGAGGAAGAGGCAGTGGAAGGCTACACCGAAGTGCCACAGGGAGCAACGCGGCCTGGAACAAGGTCACACTTGCCTGCGCAGTGTCAGCAGATGTCTGTAGCACCACACACACTCAACATGCCCGGGGCCCCCGCAGTCTTGGGAGCAATCTGGCACTCTGCTGGGGTCTGTGGAATCACTGCCCCTCCAGCATGCACAGTGGAGTTCTGTGAATGTACTTCAACACATACATAGGGCTCTTCACTCCTCAGTTGAATGTTTGGGTGATGGTGGGCTAGCCTGTGCAGCTCTGCAACCTGTTCCTATTCATTTTCAAAACACAGGTGGAGTCATATTCTCCGAACCTCCCAGCTTTGAACATGCACATTTGTTTAAACAATTTATGCTCTTGTTTTGCTGGGTTAGCAGGAGGAAGCAGGCCCTCTTAAACACAACTGTCCTTGTTTTTGCTGGGGGGGAAATGAAACTGCACTCTGAAGCTCTGCAGTATGCAAACTACAAGAGCTCAAGAGGTCCAAAATGCATTGCATTGAAACAGAACGACCCCTGGCATTCATAACAGCTGTCTTGCAAAACAGCTTGCAAAGAAAAATAAATAAAGCATAGGTAAAGGTAAAGGGACCCCTGACTGTTAGGTCCAGTCGCGGATGACTCTGGGGTTGCGGCGCTCATCTCGCTTTATTGGCCGAGGGAGCCGGCGTACAGCTTCCAGGTCATGTGGCCAGCATGACTAAGCCACTTCTGGCGAACCAGAGCAGCGCATGGAAATGCCGTTTACCTTACCGGAGCGGTACCTATTTATCTACTTGCACTTTGACGTGCTTTCAAACTGCTAGGTTGGCAGGAGAAAGCATAGGATGAGCAAAAGTTAAAGCACAGTCTTAAATGTCAGAAAATTTGTGATGCAAAGACCTTGTGAAATCAAACTACTGATCTGAGGTCTGAAAGTTTGCAAGGACACTGCCTACCTGGTTTCTGCTGGAAGGGGGTTCCACAGAGTTGAGCCCACTATGCTGAAGGCATGACTCCTGATTGACATGAGTCTTTCTGAGACCTCAGTTTAAGGCAGGGATGCAGAACCAGTGGCCCTTCAGATGCTGAACTGCAACTTTCATCATCTCTGACCAATAGCCATGCTGATTGGGGTGGAAGGGAATTGGAGTCCAATAACATCTGGAGGGCCACAGGCGAGATCTCCATCTAAGGCAACTCTTTGATCCTCGGGAGACCCCCAAGTTAATCCTAAATGGAATGGTTTGAGTTAACCGATTGTTATGGACCATGTGTTACTTTAATCTAGAATGCTTTGGTGTGCACAATTAGTATTCATTTCACAAAGAAGAATTACTGAATGCTTAAATTAAAGGTGACAGAGGTTTCAAGGAAACCGATCTTTGTTATCACCTACCCAATCTCTCTCACTAAAGGTTTCTGGCTCTTTTACATTAGCAAATCTCCTACATATTGACATTTTATTCTAATGAAGAGCCGGTGGTATTTCCAGAACATTCTCCTTACAAGCGCTCCCTTGCTAATGGATTCCTAACTTGCGTTCCTGTGATATAATAAGAAGTCAACAAATAACTTCCTTTACAGGTTATCTGTCTACCTGTCGGATCAAGACAAAGTCATGGTTTTAGTCCCATTGAAATCAATGGGAACGTTAGTCATGGCTAGTTTGTCCCTTTATCCAAGATGAGTGGAAGCTGGTCGATTAGGGCAAAGGGGGCACTGCTCCACCAGCCTCAGCCACCAGTCCACTCCACTCCACTCTACCCCACTCCACCCACCTGCCTACCTTCTTACTCACAACCAGTTCGGAGGGTGGCACTGGCTGTCGGTTTCCTCCTCCTTGGACTCAGTGTCACCTGTGTAGAACTCAACAGGGAGACTTAGTTGGCTCTGTATATCATTGACTCTGGCTCCATGTACTGTTGGTCTTCCTAACTTCTGTCCTATCCATCCCGACAGGTGCCAGACACCACTGATATTTGCCAACAAAAGTGTCACAAAATAGCAAACCAGAATTTTTTTTTTTGGATGACAGTTTGGTTGAACATAATAAGTGTACTGTCCAACTCTGTATTTTGGACTCCCCTCTTCTTTTTAAAATTCTTTAAATTCTTAGCATTTTTTTAAAGTCCCGTTGATTTCAGTAACACTAAATTTTCTTTAACGCTCTGACTGAAGTAGTCGATTCAAGAGTTTTGACCTTCAGAGAGCAGCTACCTTAAGCATCTTGCACTTTGCTAAGGGATGAACTGGGATCTGTTGCCTTTAGCTCTCCATACAAAGGAGAACAAATGCTAAGGGCAGCATCAGTCTCTGCTTTGTAGACAAAGTTACTGATTCCCCACCGCCCCCGAAAGTCCTGGTGACCTCATCAGCATCCAGCCATGTCGAGAACTTGCTGAAATTAACAGGGAGATGTGTTTACTATGTGGTCTGGTTCCCAGTGAGATGGTCAATCTGCTGCTGTCTGGGCTGTAGAACCACGGAGGCCTCAAACACTGGGGTTAATTGTACAGTTGAAAGGAACACCATTCAGTCCAACCACCTGCAACGCAGGAATCACAGCTGAAGAATCCCTGACAGATGGCCATCCAAACTCTGCTTCAAAACCTTCAATGAAGTCCACCACCTTCTGAGCTAGTGCAGCGTATTCTGCTGTTGACCAACTCTTACCACCAGAAAGTTCTTCTGATGTTAAAAGCTGTTCAGACAGCCGATCGGATTTGGTTCCATGGTGACATCACTAAGAGTAAAAACTAGTTCAGAGGGAGTGCAGTGACAATTCCGGCACTCTGAACTGCCTTCATTTGCCTTCAGTAGCAGTAATCCTGTTCTCACAAGCCATTCACATGTTCTCAGAATTCATAGTCATTTGTCGTCGTCCCCATGCCTGAGATTCTCTGCCCTGTATTGGCCACAACTGCATACACCCCAACATCAGCTCCCCACAAAATGTAACAGCTCTCTGGATTTGCTGTTAGTGACACCACACACACACACACACACACACACAAAGCCCAGCTCCCCACACCTTTAAATTCCTGGCAACTTCACAGGCAGGACTAGATTACCAATGCAAGGCCAGTCAAATCTTGTGGGTAATTTGGAGTGCAAACAATGTTGCCTATAATAAAAAGTGTCATGCTAGTCCTATATTTGGAAGGGAGGAGGGGGAAAGAGAAAAGAATATAGCCAGCACTGTTCTGGCAAATTACTGTAGCATTCTGCTTCCATTGATCAATACCACAGATGTGTCCTGCAGCATTTCCACAGTTGGAAAGCAAACATTGCTAGATGAGATTTGGCACAGCGCAGAAAATGGCAAGCATCTATTCTGGAGGCTGGAGCAGCAGAAGTTGAAAAACTTTCCTTTCTCCGCATAGAATAGAAGAACTCGGAAAAACAGCTGGATTGCCAACCCCAGAAGGCAGTGCAATGAACCATGTTTGGAGGGTTCTGTTTGGAGGGGAGAAGGTAACCTGGGATCATGGGGTGTTAAAGCAAATGGGAAGGGGTATCTAGAGAAGCAGGGGGTGGCAAGTTGGGCCACTGGGACCAGAGAGTTGGGCCACCGGCTAAAGTCAGGAGCAGGGAGTTTGAACCTGTTATGTCTCTTATGATGCAAACATTGGACAGGGCTCAGGCCAGATGCTATAAAAGAGCAACATCGAAATGATGCTTCAGCAACAGTGAACATTAGACTGGGCCTAATAAAGCAGTGGGTGGCACTGTGAGTTAAACCACAGAGCCTAGGGCTTGCTGATCAGAAGGTCAGCGGTTCGAATCCCCGCAATGGGGTGAGCTCCCGTTGCTCGGTCCCAGCTCCTGCCAACCTAGCAGTTTGAAAGCACGTCAAAGTGCAAGTAGATAAATAGGTACCGCTCCAGCGGGAAGGTAAACGGCATTTCTGTGCGCTGCTCTGGTTCGCCAGAAGTGGCTTTGTCATGCTGGCCACATGACCCGGAAGCTGTACACCAGCTCCCTTGGCCAGTAACGCGAGATGAGCGCCGCAACCCCAGAGTCAGACATGACTAGACCTAATGGTCAGGGGTCCCTTTACCTAATAAAGGAGCAGCAGCCTTTTCTGAATGGAAAGCTCCACCTTCAGTTAAAGAGGCTCCACCCACAACAGCTAAAGGCATGAGGGAGACACTGCTTGGACTGGGGCTTCTGTAATGGAGTCCTCTATGTCAAGGGCAAAGGAACACAGGAAGTTACCTTATACTGAATGAGACCATTGGTCTATCCAGTATTGTCCACACTGGCTGGCAGCGGCTCTCCAGGGGTTCAGGCAGGGCTCTCTCCCAGCCCAACCTTGAGATGCCAGGGATTGGACCTGAGATCATCTGCATGCAAAGGAGATGCTCTACCAGTGAGCTATGACCCATCTCTTAATCAATCATCATAGGCCAGGGGTGAGGAACATTTTTTAAGCCCACCGCCCTTCTCACTAGTATAGGCACTAGGTCTGATATCATGGGCTCATCTTGCAGATGTACTTCTGGGACTGGTCCTGAATGCACTTCAGACTCCCCTCAGTTACCTCCCTTGAAGGAGAATCTCATTCCAGGGTCATGGCTCAATCAGGATCAGAAAGCAAAATAAATAGCAGGAGAGTAGAACATGTCAGGACTCGGGACCCATATCATGAGCATTCAGGATCAGCAGATGGGTCAAGACCAAAGAGCAGGACTAGATCTCAGGTTGTCCTTGTTACTCGAGCACCACTGAGACAGCAAATCCTCTTATCCTCCTTCCTGCTCAGCAATCAATGCCCAACCAGGGCAGATCAAGCCTATCTACATCTCGCAGAAGCTGCAGTTGTACAATTCATCCCATGGGGTAATAGTGGTCAGCAATTCCTGAAAGGCGTTTCTTCACTGAGAGGGTGCAGTTATGCATCTCACCAAGTGGACCAGCAGTTCCTGAACAGTGGTGAGATTTTTCTTGGTTGATGGTTGAAAGAGGGAGAAGGAAGAGCGGATTATCTGAGTGGCAGGTTGTTTTTTTTTGCTTGTTCTAATTGCATTCACCTCAGACTTCAGTTTACTGTGGATTTGTTTTAATTGTTCCTCAGATAAACACTCTGTTGTTCATCCTGGGTAATTGCCAGGGAAACCCACACTTAAAGGGTTGCAACGCCTACTCCTATGCAGTGCCGTTAGTACATCAGGACATGCAAAGCAGAGCCACAAATCAACAACAGGCAGTTAGCGATACCGAAATATCCTGACCTTTCATCAAATAATGGTCAAGCTTTCGAGATTGCCTGAATCAACTGTTCACAATGCCACCCTGCCACCACCTCCATCACCAGTACCCAGCCTAAGGACTCAGCTACAAACTTTTAAGTGTGTTGTAAAGTGCAATTTACAAATGTGACACTAGATGGCGAAAGTGAGCTATGGCAAATTCAATGTATTTTTCAAAACTTTTTTTTTTAAGAAAGCATTTTCACAGCGTTTTTTATACGTGTGTAGATTCCACCTAAGTGTCCCGTAGGGATCTTATATTTGTTTCATTTCTATGTGAGCTAAAGCTTTTAGCAGAGTTGTCTCAGTACCTTAGAATGCTCTTCCTATCAAATCCAGACAGGCCCCTTCAATGTCAACACTGAAAACATTTCCATTTTACCAAGTGTTTCAAGGGAATTAATTGGGTTCAGTGAGGAGGGGGGCATTTGTTTAGCGCTTTATTTTATGATGTTTCAATGGGTTGTATCCAATCTTAGTCCAAGCAGAGGAAACCCATTGAAATTAGTGGATGTGACTAACTTAGGTCCATTAACTTCAGTGGGACTACTCTGCACAGAAGGTGACAGGGTGGGACTGGGTCTGTCAAGGTTGCAGTCCTGAGCAGGAGCTTGGTCTCAGTTACCAAGGGACAGGATCCACTTGAGTGTGGCTCACCTGTATTTCTAGCAGAGGAGTGAGGTTGAGCTGGATCATGAGATTGGAGATTAAAGTTCACGACTCCTGAACCAGGATCTCTGGGAACATCTCCTGATGAGCCAGACATTCCTACTCCTCACTGGAGCAAACAGCTTCCACCTCCCAATACCTGCTCACTGGTGCAATGAAAATATATCATTAAAAACAACAACCCTAGATATAAAATTCTGGGACCTGTGCATACTGCTGTTGCCTACCACCCACAATAAGAATAAACTGGAAGGTTTTTCATCACCCATGAATTTAAGTAGAATGGGGAAATAGTTGTAACTAGTGAGATAAACCATCTTGTTCTAGATGACTCAGAGATCCCAGCCCTACAAATCTATGATTCCAGAGATAGCAACGCCTTAATGAATAACCCCACAGGGAAAGATGTCTACCTGTACTTTCCAGCCATTGGAGCGGGACTTTTTTTTTTTTGCCACCTAGCTCATTTTAAATCTGTTTTGAGATTCTGCAGTTCTTCCAGCTGTTGCATTTCCCCCAGTGCATGGAGCATAGGTATAGCTCTTCGGAGCATGTGTGTCATGGCTATGATTTAATCCCGCAGAGCCCCAAACGAGATTGGATTTCATCAGCATATTTAAATATAGCCTTCAATTCTCCCGCCTGGGTTCAACGCAAGCAGTGGTGATATATCAAGAATGTCATTTATTATTGGCTGTTTATTTTTTACAAATATATATGCTTGGCTGTGGTCAAAAATGGGGGATGGATGGATGGAAAGAATCCATTCTTCCTCCCTTTTGGTACAATACTGCTTTAAATGTGCAGGTATCTCCTCCCCCATGTGTGTTCTACTTGTGCACAACTGTGCATACATGTGGCACTGGGAAATAAATAAACAAAGAATAGAATAGAATAGAATAGAATAGAATAGAATAGAATAGAATAGAATAGAATCATACCAGGAAGTGGCAGGAGAGAGCTGGAGAGTCCTTGTGGCTTTGCAAGGAGACTACCCCTGGAGCCTGAAGAGGATGTCAGTGAGGATAAAGGAAGCCCCAAAGAGACCTGAGGTGCAGCAGTACCTTCCTTCGGCTGCTCAGCTGCCCCACCTAACAGCTGATGGGCTGGGTAGCGCAGCAGCAGCTGCTGCTTTCCCACATGTCCTCCAGCCTCTAGCTGGCCTCAGGGCTTCAACTCTAGTTGAAGAGAGAGTTGTGCAGAAAGGGAGCAGGAGCAAGAGCTGGAGAGCAGGGAGGAAATAGGCATTTAGAGGCTTTTAAGAGGCTTTTAAGAGGGCATTCCCCACACGATTTCACTTATGCACACAGGGCCCTGGAACATAACCCCCGGGTAAGTGTGTATGGTTCTTTTTTTGGGGGGGGGGAGACACCTGTATAGTGGACATGGGCCCTCTTGCTGATGTAGAAAATGTTCTCCAAGAGCATCTTTGAAAGCTATCCTGTTCCTGCTTAAATTGCTCAGAAGAAGGAAAATTTATCACCATCCTGGGGAAACTATCCCGCTGTCATATGGCTGGTACCGCTAGGAAATTCTTCCCAATGTTCAGTCTAAATCCTTTTCTTTGCAGTTCAAACCCATTGGTCTGAGTCTGGAACTTTGAAGCACAATACCGTCTTAGGAACATGCCTCTGTGGCAGATTTAGTGTGGCCAAAGACCTCTCGTGGTGCACATATTTTTCTTATGTATAGCAAAGAGGAGTCTAGGAAGTGTTTCTGTTGCATCAGCAAAGGAATGGGCAGAGGTGAGACCCAGGTGACCTGTTGTCTCCTAACAACTCTCAACATGCTTAACACACGGCAGTTCCCAGGATTCTTTGGGGGAAGCTATGTCTGTTTAAAACAGCATAATACTGCTTTAAATGGGTAGTGCAGGTGGGGGTCAGAGAAAGGGACAAGCAGGAAGTAAACACCAGAAAGGTGATGACAATAATATTATTTCACCTGTTCCCCAGAACTGCCTGTTGCCTGACATTAACCCCAGGTTATAGATCTGAGCCCTGGTTTAAATTAAGACCTATGCATGTTGGATGCCATAAATTATCTGTTTGGAGTTGCACAAATGTCCTGCAGCCCCATCGGAGCCTTTTTCTTTGGTCGAGAGCCAGCTCCAGTATTTTATGCTGGGAAGATGTGCATGTACCTTGTTCTAAGCCTGCCACAAAGAGTGCATTTGGGAGAAATGAATGTATTGAAGTCTTGCAGCCTGAGAGGCTCCAGGGTCAAAACAGCTTGCCTCGTAAAATCTATTTTGGCAGTTTACAAATGCTTTAAGTTCTTGTGGTAAATATGTACTGAAGCAAGGACTCTTCCAAATAAGGAGCCCAAATGCAAAGCTTCTCTGGCTCTGTCACGTAGTCGACAGCTCCTGGAAGGGACTTGGAATTTGCAGGTACACAAGTGTTCTGATTCCACTGATATCAAGGGGCTCCTCCAAAACATTCAGAGAATCACAGAATCATAGAGTTGGAAGGGACCCTGAGGGTTATCTAGTCCAGGGTTTCCCAAACTTGGGTCACCAGCTGTTTTTGGACTACAGTTCCCATGATCCCTTACCATTGGTCCTGCTAGCTAGGGATGATGGGAGCTGTAGTCAAACAACATTTGGAGACCAAGTTTGGGAAACCCTGCTCTAGTTCAACCCCCTGCAGTGCAGGAATCTCATTTGAAGCATCCATGACCGATGGCCATCCAACCTCTGCTTAAAAACCTCCAAGGAAAGAGAGTCCACCACCTTCTGAGGGAGTCCGTTCCACTGTCAAATAGCTCTTACTGTCAGAAACGTTTCATTGGAATCTCTTTTCCTGTAACTTGAAGCCATTGGTTTGAGTTCTACCCCTATAAAAATTATTACAATTTATTATCTGCCCTTCACTTGAAGGTGTCAGGGCAGGTTACGACAGCGGAAACACGACATCAAAACACAATGCTAAAAACAGTCAACCACAGACAGATGAGAGAAAGCAGTGCACGTGATGAATGAACATAGGAAGAGTCCTGTTGTATCCAACGAAAAGCCCATCTCATCCTGCATCCTGTTCTCACAGTGGCCAACCAGATGCTTGTTGGAAACCCAAAAGCAGCACCTTCCCTTCCTGTGATTTCTCGCAACTGGAATTGAGAAGCACAAGCACAGCCGTCATGGCCAGCAGCCAATGATAGCCCTATCCTCCATGAATTGGTCCAATCCTCTTAAAGCCACCCAACTTGGTGCTCATTCCTGCCTCCTGTGGGAGCAAGATCCATAGTTTGTGTGCTGTGTGAAGAAGTAATTTATATATCCCCCCCTCTCTGTGTGTGTTTGTGTGTGTGTGAGAGAGAGAGAGAGAGAGAGAGAGAGAATGGTGTTTTGTTTTGTTTTAAGTTTATTTGGTTTTTCAGATTAAAATTTTACAGTCATATATCAAAAATAGATAATAAAAACAAGATTCCGAGGAATCTCCTGGACTTCCATCCTCTCCTTTCCAGGTCCTATTATTAATCATTTCCTCCTGCATCTTTTATGATGATCCAAATCTTTTACAAAAAGAAAAAAAAATCCTTCCAGTAGCACCTTAGAGACCAACTAAGTTTGTTCTTGGTATGAGCTTTCGTGTATCTGAAGAAGTGTGCATGCACACGAAAGCTCATACCAAGAACAAACTTAGTTGGTCTCTAAGGTGCTACTGGAAGGATTTTTTTTATTTTTTATTTTTTGTTTTGACTATGGCAGACCAACACGGCTACCTACCTGTAACTCAAATCTTTTACATCTCCATTGTGTCCAGAATTCACCATTAAACTAGAAGTGATATTCCAATCCTACTAACAATTTTAACTGTTTGCAATGGTCTTTAAGATAAGTTATAAAAAAATTTCCCCATTCTTTATTTAAATTTTGGTCTTCCCGATTTCTGATTCTTCCAGTCATTTTAGCCACTTCAGCATAGTCCATCAACTTCATCTGCCAATCTTCTCTGGTAGGGTCTTTATCTTCCTTCCATTTCTGGGCCAATGACATCCGCACAGCTGTGGTCGCATATATAAATAGTCTTTTCTGCTCCCTTGGGATTTCGGCACCTAGAATTCCTAAAAGGAAAGGAGATAATGGGGTTCTTACTGCTTGTGGGATTGTATCTAACTAAGTTCTACTCCGCATAAGCCATTGAAATTCATGACCCTAAGTTAGTCACATCCATTCAATCTAATGGGTCTACTCTTGAGTGTGACTATCATTGGACACTAAATAAGGAAACCTGAAGTGGAAGAACAATGTTACAACTGGTGATCTTTATAGACAATTGAGTAAATAAAGAAAAATGGGACACATTACTATTGATAATAAAAGCCCATCCTAGCTGGTATATCAAATAGATAGTTGAAATAGACTCTTAGCGGGGGGGACGGACATATAAATATATCCCCTTAGCAGGGGGGGGGCTTCTGTAAAAGAAAAGAGGGAAAGAACTTTTTTTTTAAAAAAATAACTTAAGGGAAAGTCTGGATGTGTTGTATCAAAAAGTGCTATAGTATCAATAACAGTTAATGAGCAATTCCTACAGCCCCTGGCTGTGAGAATAAATCATCTGTCACTTCCAGCAATGTTGCTAAAGTTCAGGCTTCGAGAAAAGGCAGGGGGGAAAAATCTATGGAAAATCTAACTTGAATTGCTAATAAAGTCCTGTTAGGGTAGAAGGAGGAAATTGCTGTGAGAAACTCACTAATGAAATATTTATCTGTTCTTTGGTGCTCAGGTTTGATCTCCGGGCTGTTTTGGGTGGTGGGGGGGAGGATATTAAGTGAAATATGGTAATTTGCAAGATGATTACCAGATTTATGTAGATGTATGAATGGGTTTGGGGCATTGTGTTAGTAATTAACAAATTAAGCAGTGCCTAATTCTGCCTGCTTTGATAACAAGATCAGACTATCGCTGTCTCCCACTCTCCTAAAGTAAAAAAAAATCAATTGGACTTGCTCAAATGACTAAGAATGAGCAGGATTTGTCCAAGAGAGACCAGAGACCATCTGAAATAATTGGAGTTAGTTTATTAATGATATTTCACATCGACTAGGAGCACGTGTGGTCAAGAGATGCAGCGATTGTTTAACTGCTTATACGTAAAGGCCGTTGAGGAAATGGGAACATCGAGGAGGAGACTGCACTGTAATAACGTGTTTTCAGTTAATTAAGAGGGCAGCATTGCACACTCAGCAGAATCAAGTGGTGTGGGGTTGGGAGGTTGGGAGGGGGGAGGATAGTAGACATGGAGGCTGGAGCAAGCTTGTTTTTGCCTGATCTGGGTGGGAGGACCCAAACCAATGGCTTCAAGTTACAAGAAAGGAGTTTCCAACTAAACACCAGGAGGAACTTGATGAGAGTTAGAGCTGTCCGACAGAGGAACAGTCTCCTTCGAGAGGTGGTGGACTCTCCTTCCTTGGAGGTTTTTAAGCAGAGGTTAGATGGCCGTCGGTCATGGATGCTTTAGCTGAGATTCCTGCATTGCAGGGGGTTGGACTAGATGACCCTCAGGATTCCTTCCAACTCTACAATCCTATGATTCATCAGGTCTTTGGCTATTAATTATCTTTGGTATTTTTGAGTGTCTGGGATGTTTTAATCTATCTATTTAAAAAAACAAGAAACACCAAACAAACCAGAATTGTCTTTTAGATTTTTTTTTAAATGTTGGTTTTAATGAATGTATGTCTTTTTACTTGCTTAAAATATGGTAAGTTGCTTTGAATTACAGTGGCAAAAAATGTGACTAACAATGAAATAATGATAGTGACCATACACAAAACACAGATGGTTCTATGTACAGATTGCCTGTCTCCATTCTCCATCCAGACAGGCAAGAGGCATTATCACATACCTTTCAAGTGTTCTGATTTTCCTGGGACACACCACAATTACAGAAGCCACCTCAGCTTCTTATTTGATCCCAGAATGTCCCATCCCCCTCCTCCACCTCCAGCGCTGCGGCAGAACAGCTCAAGGATGAAGGTGAGCCAGCCCTTGCAGCCACAGCTGGTGCTTGCAGTAGTGCCAGACTCTGGCACAAGTCAACTGGCTCTCTTAAGAGCGCGTCACCAAAAGATGTACACCCCAATTTCCATCAGACGAATAACAGAATTGCAGAGTTGGAAGGGACCCCGAAGGTCATCTAGATCAAATCCCATTCAATGCAGGATTATCTTTGCCCAATGTGGGGCCCAAACCCACAACCCTGAGATTAAGAGTCTCTTGCTCAATCGGCTGGAATGTTGGGGAGTATGTCATCATGGTCCAAAGCCATGTTGCAGTCAGGCAAAAATATGCATGGTAGGTGTGAAGCAATGACAAACCTAGACAGCATCTTAAAATGCCTTGCCGACAAAGGTCCGTATAGTTAAAGCTATGGTTTTCCCAGTAGTGATGTATGGAAGTGAGAGCTGGACCATAAAGAAGGCTGATCGCCGAAGAATTGATGCTTTTGAATTATGGTGCTGGAGGAGACTCTTGAGAGTCCCATGGACTGCAAGAAGATCAAACCTATCCATTCTTAAAAATCAGCCCTGAGTGCTCACTAGAAGGACAGATCCTGAAGTTGAGGCTCCAGTACTTTGGCCACCTCATGAGAAGAGAAGACTCCCTAGAAAAGACCCTGATGTTGGGAAAGATGGAGGGCACAAGGAGAAGGGACGACAGAGGATGAGATGGTTGGACAGTGTTGCATGTCGAGGTTACCGTCCCAGCTCCCCCCAGTAATTCAGACATGACACATTATTTTTGGTTTGGGTTTTTGGCATAATTTTGGCCACAACTTTATTTAAATACAGCCAATGTGAGTGGTTGCTTAGGCATTGGAACCGACTACTGTCCCCCCAGCCATGGGACAGCTGACATTCGCTTTTGAGGGCGAAGTCAGAAAAGGGTGAACACCTAAGGCAGAAGCGGAGTCGGGCAACGACCCAGGCTTCTCCCCCAAATGCTCCCTAGGACTCCGCTTGGCCCAAGCCTCCCACCACTGGGTATGGACAAAAGCAGAAAGAGTCCCTGGATTCTTTTAACAGAATACCCTTATTTTCAGGGGTAGGCCCAACCAATTTCCTACCCCTGCCCCGCGCATTCAGAGGTAGGCCCAGCCTATCCATACCTCTGAAGCAGCGTTACTAGGGGCAGGCCCAGCCTATCCTGACCCCTAGTGCAAGCAAATTTATACCAATGCCTAACCGCCAACCTTACAAGTTGTGACGATTTGCTACGCAGTAGGCAAAACCAGTGACAAAAGCCAATCAGCCACCGGATAAATTCCTACCAGGCTCCCGCTTCAAAGCAGACAACCCCATGACAGGCATAGCAAGGTCAAGCAGCAAAAGCGCCGTTCCCAAATTAGGGAGGGCGGGCGGGAGATCCGTTGCACACCGCAAAAGTGAAACCAAAGTTTCACAAACTTAGGTTATAAAGGCAAGAACTGTCAATCAACCAACTAGCAACATGCTAAACTCCCCAGCAACTTGCCTTAACCAATCCTAGCTGTGGCCAGCCCAAAACCCCCTCCCATCAACTTGGAGCTGCTCCTTTAACCCTTCTGCAACCCGTGCTCTCTTCGATGGGAGAACACGCTTTGCATGTCGAGGTTACCGTCCCAGCTCCCCCCAGTAATTCAGACATGACACATTATTTTTGGTTTGGGTTTTTGGCATAATTTTGGCCACAACTTTATTTAAATACAGCCAATGTGAGTGGTTGCTTAGGCATTGGAACCGACTACTGTCCCCCCAGCCATGGGACAGCTGACATTCGCTTTTGAGGGCGAAGTCAGAAAAGGGTGAACACCTAAGGCAGAAGCGGAGTCGGGCAACGACCCAGGCTTCTCCCCCAAATGCTCCCTAGGACTCCGCTTGGCCCAAGCCTCCCACCACTGGGTATGGACAAAAGCAGAAAGAGTCCCTGGATTCTTTTAACAGAATACCCTTATTTTCAGGGGTAGGCCCAACCAATTTCCTACCCCTGCCCCGCGCATTCAGAGGTAGGCCCAGCCTATCCATACCTCTGAAGCAGCGTTACTAGG